>CM060086.1:22531886-22928984 GCA_030522485.1 Stenchaetothrips biformis | reverse complement strand
CAGGTTTTAGGGTCGTGAGTTATTGGCCGCGGTAGCAAACGCCGAAAATGCGCTGCCAAAACTCACGAAAACGGCCATTCATCATAGTGGCGGCCGGTTCAGGCGGCCCTGGCGCCACCAGGGGCTCACGACCTGCCGGCCACGGCCCTGGCCACGGCCCGTCAGACTACGCCGTGTCGCATTCCCACGGACCTCAGGCAGCGCCCTCCATGTTCTTGCAATGTGGCTAGGGCCTACCCCACTCGGCGCAGCCCCGTCCATCTGCCACCAACAAGGACATTCCCGACCCAAGTTGTTTGCATATGGGGAAAAGGATTGGCGCTCTTCCGGGGGGGAGGGGCTGGAATTGGTCCTCCGTGCCGCTGCGGGCCGCTCGCCTGGCTAGGGCCGCCAGGTCTTCGATATAGACTTTATGTTTGGTGCTGCCTTAATTTATTGTCGCAAAACGCGGCGCCGCGCTTGGCTGCGAAGCGCATCGCCCGGCCCGTGTCTTGTTTACACCCTGAAAAGGGCGGTAAAAAAAAATGGTTTGCCACAGCTTTTGCTGCTTTTTTTTTGGCCGTCCACAATCACAGGGTGGCTGGAGCACTGGAAGAGCGTTTTGGTTCCCTCCTTGTTGTTTTTGGCCCTTCTATTTTTTCAAGCTACAGTGGCAAAGCCCAGTACGGTGTAGGTTGCACCGGGAATCGAACCCCGATCACGTTAAGTCAATAGGTAACAGATCCTCGGGCGCGGGGAATGAAACACTTTTGTATGCGTCCCGCGGCCCCACGAGCGCCCCTCCGGCCTAAAAAGCGAGCGTTCTGCCGAGCGTCCTGGACGTGTTTATGAAGCACCTGGTCTTCACATGGGCGGCCGTCATTTCCAACTGACGCAGGGCCAGCCGTATGCACTAAACCGGAAACCGGGGCAACCCCATGGCTCTGTGTGATGTGGGGCCTTCTCCGTCTCCCGCATGCATTTCTAATATTGGCCGGTCGGCCTTAAGCCGAACGCAAACGTAGCCGGCGCATTTCGGGCTGGCTTGAATCCACTGGAGGCAGCGCAGCATTTTGCGTTACTTGATGGCGGTTTGCACTTGCACGGTAGGTTTTAAAAAGTACATGCATCCAAATCTCGGAAGGAGGGAAGAAGCAGTTACAATAATCTTCTTATGAAGATAGGATGACTGTAGCAAAAATGTTACGTTTGTGTCATTTGTTACACCGCTGGAGGGTCTACCACACATCTTAACAACTTAGTCGTTTAATGAGTGAGATGCAAGGGAGACGGCCATGTCATGCGAATCCATGAACGAACAAGCTCATTCATGCACAATTCTTCTTTACTGAAGGGGAGCATGTGCATTGCCATAGTTTGCAAATTGCTTAAGATACAACTCAACTTTTCTGGACACGCCGTGGAACGCCACAACTTTTTGTCACGTGGTGAATGTGAAACTGAATATGTGACAGCTGACGTATGAATCCTGCGCCGCTGCTGCGCTCCGAACAAGAGTCCGTAAGGAACATGACGAGGGAAAGGTCCTGCGGGACGATTAACTAATTGTTTCACTTCGAAAGAGAGAAACCAGGAAGGACTGCGTCCTCCTAAGGGATCCTTTAGTTCAATCAAGGGGGAGCAAGAGGAGGAGGGGGGGGGGGGAGGGGGGGGGGGGGGGGTGGGGGGGGGGGGGGGGGGGGGGGGGTACAATAAGGAGATTTAAAAAATCGGCGTGAATTCCTAAAAAGCAAGCGTTATTGAGGAGAAGGAAACATTGGTTGGATTCTATCATGAGCCTGGGACGCACAAAGGGAAGGATTCATAAACGCAATGGCGCGGCCTACATTCATCGCAATAAATTTGTTGTTGATGTCGTTAGGCTATGCTTTCGTGTTTATATATCGAGCAGCAGTAAATACCGAAGCAAGAAGGGCACCATTCTTATTACGTCCAAGTCGTTGAACGTCGCCGCAGATTTAAATGTGGATTCTTGGCCCTCTGCAAAACATCTCATGTGAAAGCTAATACCTTAGAAGTGGACGACCACTCTCAGCCAAGCAGCAGCGCGCTGGCTGACAGTGTCGAGTTTTGATCATCGTTTGTCTGACGGGCATGCACCTTTACTGCACGCTCGATCGCAGGGTTTGCATCAAGTTTTGACATTGTTACCAACGCAGGCTGGCGTCCACTGCAGGTAATTGGCTAGTAAATTAGCGAAGTTTGGCCGATACCCTGGTCAGAAGCAACGCACAGTGGTTCATTGGGGCTCCCTGGGGCAAAGCAGACGGTCGGACGGAGTAAGATTCCCGATTTACCTCGCCGCCTTGGCCAGTTGCCTCAGGCCTGAGGGGCTCGTGAACACGTCCGCCATTCCGCACCCATCGGTCAGACCTCCATTTTCGGACGAGCGGGATTCCTGGGTAGTGGAAGCTATGGACACTCTTTGCTGATTCAAGTTTGAATTTGGTGGCGCACCGTGCGAACGCTTCCCGTTGCAAATACGAAATGAACGATCTTTGTGGGTGGTGGTATTTTTCTTTCAGCTCATGTTCAATGGACTCTTAATGAAGGGAGCGGCCAGTCCGAAAACGTGATTTACCGTGTTGTTCTTTTCGACCGAGAGACGAGTTACTCAGCAGATCTGCCTGAATCAAGGTCACTTGTGAAGCAAAGGATATTCGTCCTGCCGCCACTGAATTATTCAATCAACTTGTCTCGGACTTGCGGACGAAAAAGAAAACAACAAAAACACTTAACCCCGCGTCACCCTGGAGGGAACGCGCTGCTGCTGACTCAACCACTCCCGAACCGTCCTTTTTCTGTGTTTCCAAGGTCGTGAAAGGGTAACCCCACGATCCTGGCTCCACCCCAGGTCCAACCTGTGACACCCATTTACCTGGAAAGACTTTTGGCCAATGCGGTGACGCTAAACGACATAGTTACCAGGGTAACGGGTGCCGGGGCCGTGCGGCACGGACCCCAACTACACCTCTGGGGCCCTGCTAATGTGAGCTGTCGGTAGCCGGGAAAAAATGTTAAACACTCGATTCCCGGGAGGGGCATTGCGGGCCCAACGACGCCAGCACCTCTTGGCGCTGCCGATTTCCTCCTCCCTAGTTCCGGTTGGGTGAACCCGACCAATGCCGCAGCACCGATGATTTCGTCACAACCTTCCTGCGTCTTCATTATTGTTTCTGTTTTCTCTCTGCGTTTTTTTTTCTGCCTGAAGCTGAGGTTGAAATAGAACAAACAAATAAAAATTTGTGGCCTCCATAGCGGTGTGGCGTTGTTCGCGGACGCTGGCCACATTCGAGCTGCTCCCGATCGAAAGTCTTTTCTGTGTACTGTATATGGAGTTGGGCCGCTGTAGGGCCACGCCACGCCCCTCCACACTCCTCGTCTCAGCCCGCCCTACCCGCGTCCGCCCCAAGTTTGGCTTGTTCAATACAATGGAAACAGCCACAAGGACGGCTCTTTGAAAACTAACGCGATTTCGTAAGTCAAGTCAAGTGAGCATCAAAGGAATGACCAAAGTCTCTCCCACGCCATTGGCCACGGAATAAAAGGCGCGCATGTGTTTCAAATCGGGCACCACTGGGTCGTCCAACCACTGGGTCGTCCAATCCGAGCGACACAGTACCGGAGACAGAGCTGGCTGCGACCTTGCAGTTTTGACAACGAAAACCCGCAGTGTGATTTTATTTTGCGACAGAGTCCACCCCGCGCGTCTATTTTCCGCGTACACTAATTGCGTTATTCGCCAGTTTCCATATTCAATTTGCCGCCGTTGTTTTCTTTTCATTTTCAAGGCAGCTACGTCATTGTCCTGCTTATCTGCGGGGCCCAAAGCCGTCGAGCCGCTCACGCACACACGCTTATAAATCTTCCCGCCGATGAGTCAATATTCATGCAAATTCGCCGTAATTGATCATTTCCCCGGGATGAGTTTGCGTTTTCCGTTAGCACCCCTCGTGTGTTCATGGGCGCGGCTGGATTGCTGGATCGAGCAGCCTTGTCCACTTCCCTGGACTCTCCGGTGGGCCTACACGGCAGGTCTGCCTGTTGACACGGCCGTCGCAGAGTTTCAAAGAGATTACTGAGATCCCTCCTACTGAACTGGCTTTGCGTCGCTTTGCGTGCCTCTCTGGACGCCGCTCAGCCCCAAAGCTGGTTGCTCACCTTCCAGACAGAACATTACGTACCGCACCCTTAAACGGACCTTTTTGCGGGCGCCTGAAACGTAGGCCGTGGCAATGCAGACGCTTGCGGTGGGTTGCCTGGCTGACTGGTGGTAAGTGCAGCACGGCAGGCCGCTTGATGATCGGGTAATTACTTTAGGACGGATAGCATCCACACATGTACTTCCACTGTGGGCCGCAGTCCTTGCGATCACCGCTTGGTGTTGTGGAGTGATAGGATGGGCATGTGTGTGTGTATGCGTTTAACGTGTGTGTGTGTGTGTGTGTGTGTGTGTGTGTGTGTGTAAAGTGCACGCCCCGGGCGAAGGAACTATCTGTCCATCTCGTCTTCTCTTCGCGTGTACAGTCAGTGAGTGGATGAGGGACTGTTGCAGAAACAGCTAAGCTGAGAAGTTGCGTCTCTTTGAGCTTCCGAGCCAACTCTCTAAGGGTGGTGGCCGTAGTTGGGGCCTGGCCGATGTACACACAGAAGGCCCGGCTTAGCGCCGGCTCCCATGTCTCTGCCCCGCGTTGCTCGCCTCGTCAGGGCCCGGGGCACTGGGGTGACGGTAGGGCCCATGATACAGCCCATCGGATTGAACCCCCTGACCAAGAGGAGAAAGTGGAGGGGGGCCGGGGTCTCGGGTCAACCGGTAGCTGCGCGCTTCCAAACTGATTCCAACTGAGAGCCCTCTTAGCAACACTGCATTTGGCTAACATGTCCCTCAATTTTCTGCCGTGATGCAGCCTGTGAGTCGGGTCCCTGAGTTGAAAATATCCGCTTCCGCACCCCAAGCTTCCTCTGGCACAGCTTAAGATGGGAACGAGCCGGACATCTTGCGGAGCGGTCTCAGAGGTTGACGTGGCTCGGGGCATGGAAGGGAATGGATCATCACGCTGACAGTGGGCCCTCAACCCACCCGCCTTCAGTTTGGTCAGCCTTCCTTGTGGACAAGTTCGTAAATTGAAGCCGGCACTTGCGCTGCTGGGGCTGCACGCAAGCACGCGGTTGGACACGTACCTGACAGGGGGCAAAGTGTCTACCGTGTCGTTTTTAGTAAAGCATTCCAATGAAAAAGTAAATAGCACCAGACAGATGACACAGTAAAAGTAAGCAATACCTGCAATTTTCCTACGCTGCTTGTAATTTGAAAATCAACTTGTAACTTTGCTCCATGACAAATAATTGGAAACGGTACGATTTGAGGAAATGTTTTTGGTATTTTGTAGTGTTAAGTACCCTCAAAATATTTATTCTGGAATGTTTGGCAAGTTACGGAAAGAAACATTTTGGTCCTGAAATAATGCTGTCTGGATCACTGCAGATAAGACGGTTCTTTCATCAGTTTCAAGACAGCTGAATCAATGACGATGGTGATGATGGTGGCATGGTTCGCGGCAAACTTGGCTCAAGGATCTCCCCTTGATCCTGGGAGGCCGGCTCAGCGAGATATAAATGCCCATTAATTGATATATCGGCCCACGGCGCTTAGCTCCTCCCCCAGGGGCTCCACGAAATGTCTTTCCTTAGTCCGTTATCGGCACCCTCTCCTGATGGACCCGGCACTTGGTTTAAGCTATCTCGAGAGGGAGTTGTTTATCCAAACCTTTTGCAACAAATCAAGTTTTTCACTGGCCGGTACCGGGCCGCTGCTGCTGCGGCCGTCCCCTTGCCTGATTACTATCTCTCCAGTCCCTTTGTCGGGTACGGCGGGAAACACACTGCTGTCCGTCAGGGACCCAATGAGAGGCTGGATTTGTCCGGGCCGGATCCACCCCTAGTTCCGGCCGGCCCAGGACTTGAAAGAGACTCGGGCGAGTGCTGAGCAGACCCGGCCTTTGTGCCCGGCCGTGTCTACTGCGTCCTCTAGACGACCAGTGCAACCAGTCAGTGTTCACTCGGTCGAGCTGCAGAACTGAAGTCTGGTCTATCCGCACCCATTGGAGCCGTTGAGCAAGGGCTGAGAGAAAGGACAGAGAAACAAGCGCTGTTGCTTGTGCTATATCTTGTCACTCACATTGGCCTCACACCTGGCCGCCTTTCTCCAATCCATCGCGTTCTCTAATAAGTTCAACGCAGAACAACAATTCAATTTCCCCACTCACTGCCAATAAACAAGTTGAGTAGGGCTTGCTCCTGTTCTGAATGGAAATGCTAACGGTAAGGGGTGCGGCTCTACCCTTGGTCTCTCTCATACACATTCTCGCACACGCTCCCATAGAGAGAAGGGGAAAAGGGGGGTGGGGAGCTCGGGCGCGCGATTGGGTTAGCGTCGTGACTTTTATCGAAAGCAGTCGATACTGTAAAGCAAAGGAAGCTGGCCGAAGGCGGGCAATAGTTCAGTGGCTTGTACGCGACGCGTATGTCTGTGTGTGTGCGTGTTTGTGTGTGTGCCTGCGTGCGTGCCCAAGCATGTCTGTGTGTAAGAGCGAGAGAGAGAGAGAGAGAGAGAGAGAGAGAGAGAGAGAGAGAGAGGGAAAGAAGTGGAGGTGTCAGAAGATAGCGTAGAAGTCTTGCGGACAGCTGGAAGTGCGGAGAAGGCCTATCTTGATGCGTTTGAATTCCTGCCTAGACGATGCAAACAAGACTAGTTTAAAGCAAATGGTAAATTCAGCCAATGCCTTTCAATCGGCCAATGCACTGTTCACGCTGGAGCGCCGCAGCAGGACCTGAACAGGTCCTAGCGAGCCATAAATCGTGAAACTGCTGCCAGCTAACTCGAGTGGTATTGGCAACTTAGGCAGGGCTGCCCTGGCTTTGAGGGGCGGAGCTGGGAGTAAAGTAAGGGTTGAATGTACTTTCTGCTTAAAATCCTTTTCCATAACTAGGTTCCCCTCTCCTCCCTTATGAGTTGTCTGACCTCCATCTTTGCCATGTGCTTGTTCAAGGCGAGGTACGTCGTGGCTTAATCCTGCCTGCAGGTGTCCAGGCCTGCAGACGGGCCCTGTGGGAGACCCTCGGCCACTGCGCCGACTTCATAAGGCGAGCCTCACAGCGCCATGACCGGCAGACCCGGTCAGGGTTGGCGTGTGATGCACTCGCCGCGCATCTTTACGACTTTTTACTTTATGTGACGATGGTAGAGTGGACTGCGGCGCCACGCCCGCGTGGCTTCTTTGCGAATTCTTGCACCGATAATATTTCAACTCGCCCCATAGGCCCTCCTTGATTTGCCGCGTGCCGCCTGAGGGTCTTGACCGCCACCAATGGGCAATGGGGTGTGCTGTGAGGCCGTGCTGGCCGCCTGGGGTGCGATTTTCGCAGAAGAATCCCGCTCAACAAGTTGGCGTCAGAAGCGCGGCTCCCTGCCTTATAGAAAATTATTGGGAACCATGGCGAGTGAGTGGGGAATTCGCTGGCACTGCTCGAGCAGCGAGAAGCGCAGCCCGGCTCTAGAGGATTAGGATCGCGCGCTCAAAATTATTTATAATTTGGCCCGCCGGCTGTAAATAAGGCGAGGAGACGTGTGGATAAATATCAATTAGCGAGGAAGGCGCGCCAAATTAGCCAGAGAAATATGAAGGTGGAACTGCGCGCTCCAATGCGCAGAAAGCTGGAAATTAAAACAGACGCACCTAGAGATACTGAGATCCATACCGCGGCAGGGAAAGCTCGCCGGCGCACCGTTTTTTCACGCAGAGCCAAGGATGACGACTTTGAATTACGGCGCCACCTGTTCAAAATCACACGTTCGGAAAGTGCACTCGTTTCAGAAAAAGGCCTTTTTTCAGTCCAGAAGCGGAAAAGTTGTACTAAAAAGCAAAGAGCGGTGCGCCTTTACCGAGCGTCGCACCAGGCGAAACACCGCCCCGGCCGCCGCGGCGGCGCACGCCTCACCGCGCCGAGGTGGTAGATGATACGCCAAAGGATCGTCAAATTTATGCATGTTATCACCGCGTCGGCCCTGGCGCGCCAGGCGTGAAAAAGCGCCATCTCCCGGCGTCCCCCGGGCTTCGGGCTTAGGATGCAGTATACCTTGGTGTAACACCACTCAGCAGAGCGCGTCCCCGTTCCGTATCAATCGCAGCGCTGCGGCCATCGCGGCCAAATCGCTGCGGCGAGCTGACTGAGTGACGCAGCACGACGCGGTGTCTGTCTTTCACGCACTTTGTATCACGATCTCACCGATTTGTCGCGCTGACAAATTCGTTGCAATCTCTTCGTGAGCCGCCGCGCGGTGCATGACGGTGCCCGGAACAGATGGAGCGGATCTTTTTTTTCGCAGCAGCAGCACTGTGCTTGCGCGGCGCCGCCGGGGTCTTTGCCGTCAAGAAGGAACCATGGCACTTATGTCTTCGAAAATAATTCATATGCTTTCTCATATTTGATTTCTCGTTGTCTCACAACTACAATGGGCATGACACGTTTGACTCGGAGATTCTACAGTCGCTGTACAGGAGGTGCTGCACTGCACCTTCTTGACCTCCGCGCAGACTGTTTGTGTGATCCTTTCCACTTTCATAAACTCCTTGCACACATTTTAAAATATATCTTTCCGTTTTCATATCGTCCAAGCTACAAAACTCGTTTTATTTACAGCCCGCCAAAGCAAGGGACTCCTCCGCCTTTCAGCACAATTTCTTTGCCATAAAAAAGAGAAAGTAGAGGAAAAATGACGACAGTGAATCACTTATGATGAAAAAAGTGTAAACAGGAGTGAAAACTAACTCCCGTTGCTCGGACGACAGCACTCACCACTTTGGCAAACTGATTTACTGTAGCGAACTTTCGGGGCGCCGCGCGGCGAGGAGCGCACGACTCGTATATCACGACGGCGTCACGTGGATCAGGGTGTTCGCACCGACAAGTGCCCATCGCCCAGTTGGCTCGAAGCACAAAACAATCTGTGGTGGGACTTCCTGGCCCCACTTTACTTTTTTTCCTAACCCTTTATTTTTACGGTACGTTATTTTTCACAGAGGATAAATTTTTTGAAATTATTGGTTTCCTAAACCACTAAAGATCGATTTCGGTCTGCACCTCCTACCTCCTTCCCTTTTTAGTTCTTGCTGAGTCAAACGGTCTGTTCGAGACACGCTGGTGACGCCCATAATCCTTAACATTTTTCGATATGTGAGCATAAATCTCGTCTAAAAGGTTCACGACGAGGCTGAGTGGCTGGTCCTTATTTAAAGAAGTGTCGGCGGGGCGCTTTCATCAATCACTCGGGGCACATGACAAAATCCCCCACCCCTCGCCTCGCAGGCCCCAGACGACCCGGACACTTCGCAACAACTGCTGCAAACAGGGAAAGGAATGATGTTCCGTAATGGAATTTCCTTCCTTTTCCTTCCGCACAACACGTGGGGTGTGGCCGAGTTATCGCCGGCTAGGCTCTGCTCCTCTTCCGCTCTGCCAATTACAGACGAGAAATTGTTTTCGCCGAGCCATCGATGCGACGCCCTGTTGGCGTTTTGTTTCACATCCCTCTGGCCCCTCCACCCGCTCTCCTCCCCACCCCCACCTACCTTCCCGCCCTGCAGCCCCACATAATGTAACACTCTCAAGTTTGGCGGCCTGCCACGGCTTGCCACAGCGCTCTCGGAAGGCTGGGGCGCTGCCCAGCACGGCGTGGCCAACCGAGGCGTGGCCAGCAAGGCGTGCCCGGAACCAAGTAGTTCGGAGGTGGCATCTCTAAGCCGACGACAAGACCACTCCTCTCGGCTTTTTTCCTCTCGCAAAGCGCCCTTCCAATCTTGCCTGCTGTCCGGTACCTTGGGCGTGGGCTGGGCTGGCCTCACTTGGCGGGGTTGGCGTCGGCACCAGCCCCAGGCCGGGCCCCAGGCGGTGTGATGCCACATCTCAGCCGCGCTTCCCCGCTATCGCCCAAGTCGCCGCATCACGCGGCGTGTCCCTCTTAGGTCAGCTCCAAGTTGGTCACGGCGATTACACTTTGCGAGCGCGGCCGTAGCAAGAGCAAGAGACATAAATCTTGCCCTGTCAGTAAAGAATACAAGCCTAATTTCAGCCTTTGTTGCTCTTCAGCCCTTGGCGGTCTGATTTACCATCTGATTTGCGTCCAAAGTCGCCGCCGCCCCCGGAGCAACATAGCTCCCTCTTCGGACAGGAAAGTTGACTGATCCGGCGCCGCGACATCCCGGGAGAAAGGAAAGGAAAACCTTCCCGAGGCGGGAATCTCGGCTCGGGCGCCGAAGGAAACAAGTTTTCTCGCGGAGAGAGCGATCGAATAAGTAGTGCGCTTTGCCGCTACGCACCTATCCAGGGCCAACCACCCCCCGAGCCGCGCGGCCGCGCGGTCCACATATCTCAATCTCCCGCGACGTGGCCCCAAGCCCCGACCCAAGCCCAGCTCCAAGCCCAGCCCTAGTCCTCTATCTCGCTGCGACGGCGGAGGCCTCGGAGATGAAGTGGGCCGCGGCGTCTAATGGCCCCAGCGACGTGTTCGACGGCATGTTCCGAGCCGAAGACGTCGATAACGACAGTGAAGTCGGCTGCCGTCGAGTCGGTTTTTACGAATATTGTTGGTACAAAAACGTTGCCGTTTTATGAGGCCCATCAAAAGTAATACCTACTTTTATGGGTGGAAGTTCTGTGGTGCACTCTGGTCAACCTCTTCATCTCTCCTCTTTTCCTTCTGCTGCCGTCGCACCGTTTTTTCCTTTTTTAACTCAAGTCCTTCTTTCGCGAAGCGCACTGCTATGATACACATATTCTGGCTATTTTTTCCGCAGCGTATCCATAATACATTTCGGAATTCTCATCGGAGTGTTTCCTTTCGAGCGAGTTTTTGCCACGAAGGACACACGCGGCGAAGCTTGCTTTTGTTGCCGTCCAGCAGAGTGCGCTCTTTTCAAATCGGCGCCAGCCGCGGCCAAGGCCGCAGCTATCCAAAGAGCTTAGAGACCGCCAATTTTTTCCCAACCGCGTGCAGTGTTTAGGTGCCCGTCCTTGTCATCGAAAGACCCGTCGCCCTAGTTGAAGGAGTACGACGTCCCCCAGGTTTTCATGGCCGCGCCCATCTGCCCGTCCGTCCCCTTGGGGCAATTTGTTTTTGAAGTCACATCCGATATGAATACTTTTTTTATGGCCCAGCCGTCGCTTTGTTGGACGCTTGAAAGCGCTATAAATTGGATGGAACGGCGCGGTGCGATGGCGCGGTGCGATGGCTCCCAATCCGGAGACGGATATTCAAAATAAGTATTACCGTTCCATGGACTGCACTCCTCGGAGGTCGCGGCCGTCGCTGCAGACGATGCGGATGATGGAGCGGAGCCCGCAGCTTCCACCCCGACCCACCGCCACACCGACCGCCACGTGACGCTCAACTCGAAATACCAATACACCCCCCACTCCATCTACACTGGCTTCACTGACGGCCTTGGCAAGTGGTGGTGCGCGTAGTTTCTGCTTCCTGGGAAAATAATGGCAAAACAAGAATCAAAATGTTTGTGGTGCGTTCGGAAGTAATTATAACTTCCCAGCGACTCGGTGCCAACAAATCTGCGCTCTGACTCGATATCCTTTCCTCTTGATACGGCGCACGTGTTCTAGATTGCAGTGCACTTCTCTCCTAGCCCCGAAAACGTTATGCCGTTTGTTTATTCACTTGGCTTGAATGCGGGTACTTTGTAGCCGCAGCGCCTCTCTGCGCGCCTCGGCCGCGGCGCCGCCGGCATTTTAATTTACTCGATTTCCACGTAAATCGGAAAGTTGGGGGCGAAGGGATAGAAAGCCCATTTCGTGCTGAGTGGGGCGGCGGGCAGGGGATCGCGAGGCCGGGTCCCTGGCTTATGGTGTGTCGGGTCCGGTGTTGTACCTTGTTCCCTCACTTGAACCCTTTAAATCTCTCCCCCTCCCCTCGCCGGCCCTCGCGCCTTGCAGGAAACTCTCCCTTTCAACTGGGGAACCGCGTTCTTTCCAAACCATTGCTCCCAGAGCATGGGCCTCGTGCTTGCTCCCCCACACCGCTGCATGAGGCGCAAAGCATTCTGGGGACTCTCCGGGCCTGCACTGAGAGTCCCTGCCCAACAATTCCTTTTGGTAGGTCAGTGGAATCCTTCCGTCATCCGCCGTTGGCTGGCTGCGGCTCTATTTACATAGCGGTTATCGGTGCGTCGTGTCCGCCAGGGCCCCACCGCCGGTGTGTCGTCTCCGAACTCCACTCCAACTCCTTGCCAAGAAGTGCCCTGACCCGACCGCCGCGGCACCGCCTCCACCCTGCTTCTCGTATATTTTTCCCGTATAAAACGGTTGACGGAGGCTGCGCTGTGCTGGCTGCGCCGCGGCGTCCCAGGGGCCACCGAAGACGGCCTAATAACGTATGGGAATTGTTCGCCTCCCTGCCACCGTGGAGCCGCCGCGGTGCTGCCCACTGCTGTCGGGCAAAAAGTGCGGCCGTAGCTTTGGCGGAAAAGCAGAACAAAACTCGAAACAACTTAGTCCCCGCAAAACTTACAGCGAGGGGCGGTGCGGGGTACACAGGTGCGCGGTCGGCTGGGCTGGGGTCTCCAAAGCCGTGAGTTACCACGCCGGCTTGGATTAAAATGCCGCCCGGCTGACCTGAGCCTACCTCGCGGCAAATCACTTCAGTCAGCCGGCCGAGCAATTCTTCTCGGGGCGGAACCTATTGACAGGCACCGGTTCCTCCCCTCACCATCACTACCACAGCACCACCAGCATCACCATTGCCTCCACCGATACCACAAATTTCTGTTGGAGACACTAGCAGAATATTGCATTATGCACCGAAATTTTCTGGACGCAAAGTTACATTTGCGTGCTGCTCCGACACGAATCGCAAGAGGCAGGGATCTTTGCGACTTCGGTATGGCTACGTACAACGTGATAGAACTGCTGCTCCCAGTATTTTCATTAGTGTAAGAAGGCAAGATTACAATTCTTGGGATGGGAGGAACGTTATCTCAAGAGCACTGCAAAAAAAAAAAAAAAAACACGAAAAAAAGGAAGAAAAAAAATTATGTCGATTTATCAATATCGACTCGATCTCCAGGAGGCTTCACTATGATAGACAAGTGCATTTTTTCCGCTTAGTATGTCATGTCTTGACGTTAGTTTGATAAAATTTGTTTTTGTAACTTATAAGTGGAAGAGTTAAAACTAAAACTGTTACCAATTTATAGGAGACCGTCTCGTGGGAAAGTGAAAACCACCACCGGGCCATGCTAGACCCCTGCTGCTGTACCACGTCGGACCACCGCGCGGATTTCGTATCACAGTCTTAATCCTTGGCTGGGCAGCAGCTGCGTATGTGGCTTTAATAAGGTCACCTGATTTATACATGACGCTCAGAGGGTTTCCATACGCCTCTTAGCCGGGGAAAAGGGGCGTGTGAGTAATTTATGGAAGGCCCCCAGAGGGTCGCAAGCCGTAATGCTTTCCTCTCTGACTTGATGCGTGTTTATGGTTATGCCACTTCTTATTTGCCGGTAGCACTTTTTTTTTAATGGCGGCATACACGCCAAGCTGCGGAACCAGCGAGCGGTGGGAGGGGGTCATACTGTGTGCCAGACGAAGCTCCCCACGACCCCCGTCTTCCCACCGCTGGCACGATGCGACGGTCTAGTGAACCACCTCAACACACGACGGTCTTCGATCAGTCGACACACCTTGCGTTTTTTGTGTTCCTTTTGTCGAAGCACCTTCCAGCCGTTGGCCGTCCTCTGGCTCCGTCCCTTTGCTGTCACAAGACCGCTGACTGCGGCGCGCACGTTTAACTACCGTCCCAGCTGTCTGTTGTCACCCCGCAGCACCCCCACCCCGCCCGACTCGCCTGGTGGGACTCAGGTGGACCTGGTGGCCGTCCTGCAGATAAATTGTCGTTTTTTCGCCGCCCCCTGCCCTTGCACCACACACAATTTTTTTTGACCGTCACAGCAGTTAACTTTATTCACCCTGCGCGGACACGATTTTACGCGTTGTTCTCAGAGGATCTGGGCGCGCTGCCGCTGCGTGCGTTGCGACTGCGGAGGTGACGAGTGGCTCTAAGCGGTCTCAGGGGCCATTGCGTTTTCTTTTCAGTTTTCCGGTGGCAGTATGAATGTTTTAGAAGGCGAAGCAGGGCGCTGCGGGGTGGAAGGGGCTGGGGGGGATAGAGGCACAGCGGTCGGCCGGGGTAGTCGGGGTGCTGGGTCCACAACGGGGCAACTTAGAGCATTAGAGGCAACTGGCCGTCTGGTCAAAGCCAGCGGCCAGGAGTAGGGGTATAGGGGGCGGGGGTGGAATTACAGAAAGGAGGGGAAGGAGGGAGGGTCGCAGAAGGAGGCTGCAGAAGTGAATAAGGGTGGGGGTGGCCCCTAATGCACCGTACGTGCGGCCCGTCCCAGCCAATATACCGCGCGGTCTGCAGACCGGAAGGCTCCAAGTTGCGCCAACCACCAAGGAAGGCCAAGCGCACGCCGAAAGGTATCCGTTTCTTATTTTTTCATGTCGTAAATAAGTAAATCGCGAACCGCGCAGTTTGCGGATTCGTGTGAAGTAGTCGTGTGGAATCGGTGGGCTGGGCTAACCGCGCAAAACGACACGTCCTTTGTCTCTTCTTTGCTCTTGGTGATGGACAGACGATTTCGTATGGAAGCAGCCCGGCCACGGCCACCTGATGCGATGACGGTGACCCGGTCTGACTTGCCGGACACGCGTTATGCATCTCTTTCTTTTGGTTTCACGGCTTCGTTGTACGGCGGACAGCTCGCCGCAACGTGTTTGCCGCCCGTCACGTCCGCGCTGCCTACCACGCCTCACACAACGCGTGATGCAAAGACAGTGGCACAGTAGCGTGGCGGGTTGAAAGCCCCGCTGCCGTGTTGCCGCCACGTGCTTCCGGCGGAAAGCCACTTTTTCCTGCCAGTTTCCCTCCACTTTGTCATTGCGGCCAAACTTGGGCGATAGATGGGCTAACTCGAACGAGGAGGGAGGCACGCGTTTGGATCGCTAGTGCCTTTGTGTCTGCCCCAATGTAAATAAGATTTATATAGCTTATAACAAGAAAGTCAGACAGATTCGTATGCCGGCCTGTCGGCCCCAGCCCGCGGCCCGGCTCGGCCTGGCCTTGGTCGGGTCCAAAAGGATTGTGTGGCCCACATGCATACATCATAAGGCAAGGCCCCGCAATGATTGAAAGACATAAACTTTGAGTTTACGATCGGATGGAAGCAGTCACGGGCTTTCCGGGGGGTCGGCGGGACCGATCTCCGTTCCTTCTTCATTTGCTCTTCTTGATTCCTGCTTTACAGCGGCCCGTCATGGCCGTAGTCGTCAGGGACGCCTCTTAACTTTATCTCTTATCGGAGGTGGAGTCTGTCTGCGGACCCCGGTGGATTAGCTTGGCGCGTTGTTCACGCGGTGATTGCTTTCCGCTGGATAGACCTCGCCTCGACCTCACCGCGGTTCACTGCCAAGAGAGTTCCTGAAAACGTGCAGCGAAGAAAGAGAGCTAATTTAGACGAAACTTATCTCGATGTCCTTGTTGCAGAGGTTGGCGGTCTGAGCGACGTGCACGTGATCATGCCGCACGCGGTCAGCCCCGGGGACGACGTGTACATGCGCTGCAGGTACAACCTGGACAACGACCAGCTGTACACCGTCAAGTGGTACAAGGGTCGCCAGGAGTTCTTCCGCTACGTGCCCAAGGAGCTGCCCAACACCAAGGTGTTCCCGCTGCCCGGCGTCAACGTCGATGTGAGTACACAGTAGCATAAAATGGCGAAAGGGTTGTCGCGGTTCGTCTGTGATCGAGCGGGCAGCGGCGATGTCGGCGTCGAGCTGGGCAGGGCCATTAGCGAGTTGAGCGGAGCCGCGCGGCCGTTCCACGCCTGCTGCCGCCCTGCTTCCGAGCCGCGGCCGAGGACCTGGACGAGGCCACACGGCAGGTTCAATGGGGTGGCCGTATGAATATGCAGTGGAGTTAGGGTACACTACAGCAGGCGGTCCAGAGGCCTCCCACCAAAAGTGACTCCCATCATCCCCCCACCCCCACCACCTCCTTCACACACAAGTACTCACACACACATGCACTGTGTTCGCACACCTGCCAGTCCCGGGTGTCTCTAACTTGCCCTCCAAATTCGAGGCATAGTGCTTCCAGTCGTAACCTCTCACCCTGTCCTCCGTTGAGGTTATTGCTCCTCCCCTTCCCTCCAAAGTATCCCGATGACGTTTTCTCTTCTCGTAGTGCGCGCATGGTGCATATGTTAATCAGTATTTTTCGCCCCGAAAAAAGTACTTCATCTGGTCACACCGTGTAGTTTTGGCTGCAGAAGTTGGTTTCACCCACAACGTGCGAGACTACAACAGGGAAAGAAAAAAGTCTCGGCGTAGTGGCCTGGTGACAAAGCTTTGCGAATAAACGCGACGGGGCGCGGGGCGTGTGTCCAGTGAGATAAATAGCAAGCGTGTTAAAAGGCGATAAAGGTGATGCCCGCGTTTCCCCGTCTGTCACCTAAGGCCTACTGGACCCAGGTGGATGCAGCGCGGCCCCGCATGTCCCGAAGCGACACATCGGCCGATGGATTCACATGGTTGCTGCTCCGGCGTGCTGGCATTCATGGCTCGTTGATTACTCAACCGTGTTATGCTGCTGTTTTGCTTGCCTACTGCATGCGTGTAAACCGTCTGCCACATGCGATGCTGCACGCGGAGGCTCTGTGCGCTGCGACCCTGGATTTAGAGAAGAAAACAAATAAAAAATGTCATCCGCGTCAAACTTCTGCGTTATTTTAAACGACACCGCTTGGTCGCGTGATCTTACCCTTTGGAGATAAAATAATCAATTACCATCTGTGCACTCACACTCTCTCCCTTTCTCGCACATGCACTCACACAGGCACACACACACAAACACACACACGCGTGCGCACACACACACACACGAGTGCCCCGCCGCTGGTCCTCTGTACCCTCACAGGCAGGACGACGTATGGTCACCAGATCCCCTTCGCCTCCCCTGCCCCGGGGGGCCTCACATCCCCCGCGGTGCCCCGGGCCGCCACCCTGGCAAGCCGGCGGCCGGCCAAGCACGTGCCCTCACAGCTAACCGCAATTGATGGCTGCGGTCTGCCGGATATGAGGGAACCGGAGGGAACCCGAAGGCCCCACATACGTACCTGCCCCGTCCACCCCTTCCCACCCTCCACTCCTCCTCTGCCCCCTCCCAGTGCCTGTGGGTTGCCGCGTTGCCGGGCCGTGTGCGGTGTTCTCGATGTCCGGTCGACTCTTATTGTTAGCCTGCTTAGCGCTGCGGTCAAAGGGTTGACCAACTGCAGCTGGCACCCCACTCGCCGAGCTGGGCCCAAGCAGGCCGGAGCCGAGCCGTGATCCCATCGTAGCGCGTTGTAGCCGCAGCCGGGCGGCTCACTAAGTCACACGCAGTGTCTTCATGTTATGGCCATCAATACGCTTTCAAAAAGGGGGATAGACAAACAAAACATATTCACCGATGCAGTCTTTCCCATCTCAAATATTGGCAGTTAGCCGTCGTCGCGGAGGTGCGTTCTGGCTGACGCGGCTATACAGCTCGTATAGAGCCCCCGGGGGTCGTGCGGTGCCGTCCGCGGTGGATTAGACCGTGTGGGCCGGCCGGGCCGGGTGGCCCCCTCGGCCGAGGTGTTGACGAGTCGTGACTTCCGCCGTTCCCTCACAGACTGACACAATATCCTGAGCGGACCGGAGGAATCGCCCACCTGAAAAAGTGACGCTGGAGTGACGCCACGGGGCCGACGTCGAAGCGGGTTGTTTGGAGCCGAGCCCCGTCCGCCCGCGTCGTGAAAAATAGAAACGAAGCCCTATTCGGGGCGATTGCGTTCGGCCCCTTCCTGCAGGCCCTGCCCAGCCCGCTCTCACGAGTCCCGCGGACGAGTACTTTGTCCGGGCCGCGTCCGAGGCGGCGAGGCGTCGTGGCGGCATCGTGATGCTCGCGCGTTGGCACGCCCCTGGGCCTGCTGGTCGCTACAGCAGCGCGCCAACGGCAGCCAACGGCACCGTCCAGGCGCTGCAGTCCGTGGTCGACCCCGAAGCCGACCGGAACACGCTCCAAATTGAATTTTATATCAAGTGGTGAGCTGCTGTGTGAGCGTCTCTGGGCGGCCCAAGCTGGCGCTGCTCAGGTCTCGATCGGTCGCGTGTTTTGAGAAGCGCCTCGCCCTGCCCTGCCTCGCCCCGCCACTTAGCCCCAGCAGACGACGCTGCGTTTTATTACACGGGTGGCTCTGCGGTGTTCCTTGCGGGGATGTTGGCCGCCGTATACGACTAGACGCATCTGCTGCGCCTACTCTTTCAGCAGTAGCTTCGGCTGGGCTGGCTCAAGTCCTGCCCGAGGCGGGACCTTCTTCCAGGGACCATGGACACGGCTCAGTCATGTCGGGTCGGACGAGTCGGGTTGGCCCGGACCAGCAGGGACGGCCAGCTGCTTCATTTATATATCTCCATCTCCTGCTATTTCTCCGCGTGCCTCTCGACGAGAAAGAAAAATACCATATACTTTCGGGAATGAATGGGGTCCTTCCCTCTGGACAGTCCCCCGGGGAAAGTATTTCCAGCACATTGCGGAATTTGTTATTCTCTGTCAAAATTGGAGGCGCCAAGCGCCCTCTGCTTCGCCCCCCGGCTCTGCGGGCGCACGGCTCGCTCGCAATAGGAATCCACCTGGTGTCCCATTTAAGCTCCGTCTTTCAATTTAGAAAAAAAAAGAACTTAACGCTATGGGGACTTTAGTCCAGGCCGTTCTTGTAGGGAGCAGAGCACTACCACCACTCGGCCCCTCTGCAAACTTTCGACACAGCGAAGCATCCAAAGCTCTTATATTAACCCCTTTTATAGTTTGTTTTCATTTCAAGTTGTGATTTTTGTTTTTTTCGTGAAGTAAAATATATTAATTTTTGTGCGGGTAGAGACTTTTGTGTGACTGACCAACATGGATGCCACAACCACAAAAAAAAAAATCATTTTGTTCGGGGAGAGTGTGGCTTGGCAGGTCGAGGTGAAACGGGTGTGGCGCCGCGCCGACATGACGTCATATGGAGAGGCTGCCCTGTCCGTAAGCTGACCATAAAGTAGGGATTTGTCGGGCCGAGGCTGGCCGAGACCTGAGGGAGGGACTCGCGGGGGCCGTGAGTGGAGGCAGAGGGAGGGTTGGGGGTGCAAAGCGGCGATATTTAATTAGGGCGACAGGCAGTAAGGGCCGACTCCTTGCCCTTAAGGGTAATAGGCCATAACACTGGACGGCTCCCTCCGCCGTCATCTTTTTCAGGAGAGGCTCTCAAGTGGTTCGTCGCGGCTCAGGCCTCGGCCGCGGTCTGGGCCTTTACCGCCACCTGGGCAAGGCCTGGCGAGGCGGCGGGAATGACCGTCAGAACGGCGCTTGTCACTTCGGGGCTGCACCACGGACTGATTGGGGGCGGCGGGTGGGTCGGGGCGTGCCGTGCGGCCACAACAACCCCCTGCGCCTCGTTAGGGCTGCCGCACCCCACCCCGCCTCACCCCATCCCACCCCACCCCACCCGGCCTCCAGGACACATCAAGTAGTGGTGCTCGAGTCTCAGCCTCGCCGTCCTCGCCACCCCATCCCGAAAGATAGGCCGAAAAAAATAATAAATTGAGTCCCGAAAAGGAGCGAGTCGATTTACGGACTGCTGGGCCGGCACCACCGCCGCGAGAGCTCATTTGGCCGACGCGCGGTCCGCCGCGGTCATTTTCATTTTCCAGTCTTCTATTGCGGCGGCCGCCACACCGCGGTGCTGTACGCGCGGGGCTTTTCGCCGGGCCGCCATGCATTCCGAATGGCAAATGGCGTCCCTCCCCACCCCACCCGCAGACCGAGCCAAAAGACCCACGTCGTCGTCCTCTCTTATTCGGCAGAGAGGCAAAGCGATTCCCGAGCGCGAGCGCGCCTGTGTGTGTCTGTGTATGCGCGCGCGCGCGCGTGTGTGTGTGTGTTTGTGTGTGTGTGTGTTGCGTGGGTGGGTGGGTTGCTGCGCGGTCGACATCTGAGACTGGACCCTCTATAGCCTTATCGTTTCAATTTTTTTTGGTGGAGGGGTAAAGATAAGGCCAATTAGGCTTGTTGACGGGACCTTTTTTGTCATCGATGTGGTTGAGTGCATCACCACGAGGACTATGGAAGAACATGTCGGATTTGAAAATTCACGGTCGATGAGATTTATCTGATGCTGGTCAAATTTTATTTGCGTGCCGTTTACTTTAGCCATTTTCGGAAAATTTCAAAGTTACTGTTTTTATTTCTTTGAGATGGCCCTTTCCTCTTTTCACTTGATAACGGCAGAGGCGGTTGCAAACCCTATTGTGTCCCCGCGTACCGCCAAGGGGGATGAGCTCTTGTTGAAGGAGGGGAGGCAAGCTTCTTCAACGACCCAGATATCAACTTGGCCATCAATAATCTGGGAGCAAAACGGAATAATGATGGCGCCTTTTTTATTCGCTTTGGCCTTGCTATGAATGTCGGCGTTGTCGTCCTAATGATGACAGCAGGCACATGAAGAGCTTGGACCCTCGAATCAAAATAAATCCCCGGGAGTTGAAGTGGTTGCCATAGTGACCAGGGTATACTTGTTCTCTGCATGATCTGGGATCTGCGACTGTATCGCGGTTTCATCTAAAAAGACAAAAAAAAAGGAAGAGCAACAAAAGTTGGACCCTCACTGAAGTATGCAATTCACATTTTAATATAGCGCCAGCTCACATATGAACAAGTGCATATTTTCCTTAATGTAATATTTTACTGCCATAATGGTCACGAAAGTGTAGATTTAGGAGACGTATCAGACCGGGGGCCCAACGTGAGGCAAACGACTTCGAAACAAATATCGGCCCAAAGTTGTGTCCACGAAAGGAGGGGACAGAATCCAACTCTTCGCATTTGGCGGTGGTTCTTTTGGCTACCGCCTCCTTATCTCTTGTTTTGCTCCCGATTTCTCATACACTTGTTCTCGTGTGCTGCTGAACGCTCGGCAAAAAATAAAAATTAAAGGGGAGACCACCAAGTTTGCCGACATTTTGGACGTGCGTGGCGCTGGAATGTTCGAAAGTCCGCAAGTACTGCACTACTTGTTGGAATGCCGGCAAAGGGCACTCCTCTAGCTGGGGGTTTGGATCCCTGGTACATGGCAAAATGTTATTTTTACTGTTTTTTTTTGTTGTTTTTTTTTAAAAAATTAATTTTATTTTAAATGACGCGTACTGGTTGTGAAAGCCCGCAAACTGGTAGTGCTGAACAGCGAGGGTGTTGTCTCTGTATGTCCATGTGTGTAGGTGTATGTGTTCAACCTGTCCCACAAAGAAATGGCGGCCGTCGTCGGGGCGACGCAGACAATTAAAAGCCTTCCGGTGGTGCTGGCGAAACATTCCCCGGCCCTTAAACGGGCAAGGCGACCTCGGAGGGAGCGCAGAGGGGGAATGAAGTCGTCTGGTGTAAGCTCCTCGGATGACGAGGGTGGGCGTCACAGCTTAGAGCGTGTAATTATGTGGAGATGAACCTCGGCCTGCGACACGGCCGGCACCGCCAGCACTCTAAGCGCAGCGCATCTGAAGGCGCCACCGGCAAACGCCGAGGCCAACACAGGTGTGCGGGCTGGACGCGGCGCTGTGGCATTGGGACATAAAGGACGGCCCTGCCTCACCTCCCACCTGGCTGCTTGGTCTGGCGGCTCGACCCGCCCGCGTCTTCGGAGGGCCGCGCGGCCATGATGAGGTCAGCCCTTTGCGAGCCCCTGCCTGGCGGGCACTTACATCGAGGCTCGCACAGCACTGCGCGGGACTGCGCAGCACGGTGGAACGTTTCCGTGACTCTGCTGGCCCAATGCCACAGGCCAGCTGATGGAGTTCGACTTTTGTGCATAGCGGTCTGCAAACTTTGCGTTTCTCCGTAATATGATCAGTGAGCATTCGTGTAATGACTGCGCTGGTCTGACCTACTAGTGCCACCTGTCACGACTCCCTGGCTCACGGAGAAAGGGGCTCAGCTGGAGACACTGCGTCAGTCCTTTTTAAATCACCCTTTTGCAATGTTGGATATTCCAAATTTATTTTTGCATCGTGTGGAATCTTCCTAACTTTTCCCGCTACTGTTCCACATTGGCCCTCGGGTTGCGTTTTGTTGGAGGCAGATTTGTGGCGGTCCCATTGCCCTATTTTGCGGGTGGGGCACTAGCGGTGGCGCGGCGCTCGTCCTCTTGTGAATGTGTGTTTGTGTGTGTGTGTGTGTCATGTAGGAGTGTGTTTGCGCTACAACGGAGTGAAAACTTTATTTGAAAGCAACGCATGTAACGGGATACGTGGGTGGGGCCAGCGACTGCGTCAGTTTTCGGCGCCGTGTCTCTCTCTTCAGCAGGGTGTCCTTGACGGCGGCGCCGGGGCCCGGCATGCCAGTGCTATACCCTCCCGCCCTGCGCTCGCCACTCATTCCTTATTTGCTGGCCAAAGCATGGCGCACAGGGGCGCGAGACCGGACGAGCCGGCTTCAAAATGTCTTGCGTATACTTCTATGCCGCTGCTGTCCGATGCGCACACCGGTTCAGCCTTGGGGCCGAATGCGTGCGCCGTCCTGGCCCTCGCACACTGCTGGCTGGCTTATGTCTATTCACAAATGGCAGCCGTCGCACTAGAGTGAGGAGAATCCGCCGACAATTATACGTACTTAGTAATTTTCAGGCCAGTGCCCGTGCCGCGGGAGCAGGCGGGCGCCGCGGGCAGGCGCGTTATTCCAAGGGGTGAATCACTCAGTGTTTTGGTGTACACATGAGTACATGAGTACGGGTGAGGACACCTCACAAAAATCGTAAATTTCACATTTTTAAACGTTTTGAGGCTTTATATAGTGTTGCAGACGACATACAACGCCAAATCGTGCAAAAATAAGGCCAATTTGACACATTTCAACTTGTGAGTACACTGAGTACGGGCCAATTTGTACACATGAGTACACTGGTGATTCACCCCTCGCATTGTTTCCCATTATTCCACCACGATTAATTTTTAACGCATCAGGTTTTGGGAGTTATTAAGGGCGTCGCGTCCGCCACGCTGCTGCAACTTACAGTGTTAGTTGACCGGGGGCTCTGCGGGCTGCGACGCGCGTTCGTCGCTCGTCTCGTCGCCGCGGTCTCGGCATGGCCGTGAAGCACACCACCACCAGCATGCGCCTCTGCTGCTGTCCGTCGACGACAAGCCCGCACTGCTGCAGCCTTGCCATTCAATTTCCTGGCAGCAAAGTGTGATAGGAGTCCGCTGCAGCCCGCGTCGACGCATTGGCCGCTGCAGCATCCTTTCACAAGCACCCCGATCGCAAGATTGATTCGCGACGCTGCTTGGCGCGCTTTTCCAACAAGTGGCTTGTCCTACGTTCCAGCCGGCCGGCTTGTGTCTGCGGCGCCCCAGATCGTTTCGACGCTTTCAATGTGAATACCGGCCGGTCTCGACGGGCTTTGATCGGCCCCGCATGAACGCTCGAGCCGGCCGGTGGGCCAACAACAGACGCATTGTTCGCCGTTTCTCCTTGAATAATTTTCCACTCGGCGTGAGGGCGTGTTCGGACGAGTGAGGCCAGGTCGATGGCTGGCATCGCCCTGACTGACGGCTGCAAGGACGGACACCTCGACAGACACGCCGCCAATGCCGCCTGACAAAGCACGCGCCTTTTTACTTGTTTAAACACAATCACAGCATATAGCAAAATAACAGCATACTACTGCCAAAACTACTACACAGGACTGGATTCACATCGTCTGCGCACAAAATTTGCAAGTGATTTCTCCCCCGAATTTTCGTGTTTTTTTTAGCCCTACCGTGTTTGGCCAACTCACAAGGCGATGTCTCGACGCGATGTCTCGACGCGCACGGCAGGCTCATGATTACAGAGCACCGCCTGACGCGAGGCTAGTTTGCGCCCCGCCTCATCGCCCCGTCCAACTCGTCCCTTTATTTCCTCCGTGTGTTTGTGAGCGTGCACGAGACGTCGGGTCGCAGTGAAACTTGCACGACGTTCGCCTGGTGGCTGCGAGCAGCGAGACGAGGCGAGCCGGCGGGCAGGCAGCGGGGCACCGCCAACTAGATTTGTACGCGCGCTGCTTCAGAGGGAATGAAACATGGCCTCTCCAATCCGTGACTCGGCCCTCGGCGTTGTGGACAGTGCCCCACCGCACGGACCCACCGGCGCCTCGCCAGCCCCGCCAAGACCCCCCGAAAGTAAGATGGAGTGCGGCGCCTTTGTCCACCCAGACGATTTTTCTCAATTTCAAGTCATTTGTTAAAAAGGAGTTTTCTCTGAAGCACCTCTGTTGCAACTCAATTCTTCAATTATAGAAAACTGGATTACAACTCAACATTATTGGACAAAAGTCAGTTTCAACTCGATTTCAACTCAGCAGGAAGACATTTGTAACTCCGTTGTTGGATCTTGGAAAACTCTATTTCTACTCTGTTTCAACTCAGTTCTTGCTTCGAGCAGAAAACTCTATTTGAACTCCATTTCAACTCAGTTTTAGCAAAAGCAATAAATTATTCTTTTGAGGCGCAGTCGCTTCGCCGGAGTCAGCGTCAGGCTGGAAGGAAGTATTGTATTACACACACACATACACACATACACACACACACACTCACACACACTACTGCAGACGTTGAGAGATCTGAAACAAGGACAGTGGTTAGTAGTAGAACCCTGGGCCTCCGTGTTGTCGAACTGCCATGCTGCCAACTGCGCCAAGGGGGACGGTTGTGGACGGTGCCCGAGGTGGCCGATGACTCCACGCCGCGCTGCCGCGCTCCAGCCGAGCCAGCCGGAAGCCCCCTCCCCCGCGCGGGACTGGGGGAGGGGGAGGAGGGAGGAGTATGCAGGCGCGTCACCGTTGCCGCCCGGCTTGGCGCGCGCGCAAAGTGCTGCTGGTAAAGGACCAAGCCAGGAGCGTGCGTGGCGACACCTTCTCACGTAAACGATTTTCGCAAATCACTTCACAATTAATTTAAAAGTACAAGGGAGGCGCAGACAGAAATGAGCGTTTCACAAATAGTACGTTCGCTATTGTTCACTTTAAAATGTATCCACCCTCAAGTTGTTCAGCCAGCGGCGTGGCGAAATGTCGCTTTTTCCTTCGAATACAAACTTAGGGCGTCCGCACGTCACGTCCCCCCTCTCCCGTCCTTTCGTGTCACGCACCCCCCCCCCCAGAAATATAATTTCGGACCCAAAATATTCAGAAAACTGGTATCAACCATCCCCATACTTACGGTACCCATACGGTACTCCCCGTCCTTTATACAGAATATGTCTGAGTTTCTACTCATTTCAGCTACGAGGTCCCCTGGCTCCAGAGAGAAGCCCTTTTAAACTCCATTTCCACATTATAGTTGAATCTTAAGTTACTCCGATGCAACTCCTTTTCAACTGCGTTGCTGGCCCCAGAGAAAGACCTTTCAAACTCGATTTCCACATTTGAGTTGAATCTTATGTTACTCCTTTGCAACTCCATTTCAACTGCGTTCCTGGCAATGGAGAAAAGTCCATTTAAACTCTATTTCGAGAATGGAGTTGCATCTGAGCTAACCCGGATACAACTGTATTTGAACTGCGTTTCTTGGCCCCAGAGAGAAGTCCTTTTAAACTCCATTTTAAAATTATAGTTGAATCTGAGTTAACACCTATGCAACTCCTTTTCAACTACGTTCTTCGGCTTCGGGGAAAATTCCTTTTAAACTCTATTTCGACATCAGAGTTGAAATAGAGTTTACTCCGACGCATCTCCATTTCAACTACATTTATGGGCATCGGAAAAAAGTACTTTGAAACTCTATTCCACATTTGAGTTAAAAAGGCGTTTACTCCGATGCAACTCACTTTTAACAGCGTTTGTGCCAACAACGCAGTTCAAAAGGAGTTGAATTGGAGTTGAAATAGAGAAAACCAGTTGAGAATTTGGTCTGGGCATCGCCGTGCTCGGCAGCCGGGCGGTGGCGGTGTGGCCCAGCAGACACCGCGTGTCGCGCCGCGAGACGAGCGCGCCGCTCCATGAACTCAATCGGCTGCCATCGAAGTGAAGCGGGTCATCCACGCTCCAAAGACTTTTTTTTCGTGGAGCCGCCGTCGGACGGACGGCGCAGATAGCAGCCGACGGCCAGACAGACCGACAGGCAGTTTCGTTTTGAAGCCCCTAGGCCTCACAGCACGGCTCCCAGCGACGGAAAAGGCGCACCAAGGCGTGGCGTCGTCTCCGGCCCCACCCCGCCGCGCCAGCCGTGTCGTCTTGATAAAATCCCCACTACCCGTCCGCCCGACCCGGCTCCGCCCCGCGGTGGCGGCGGTGGTATTTTCAGTGCGCTTGCTCGCCCTAAAAATCTTTTCGTGCTGATAGTGAACTGGTGGGGAGCGGCAGGAAGCGACACGGCAGCCGAAGGGTGGGTGCGGGCGGGGACATATCCTGCGGCGGATTGCCACGGATAGGTACCCCTACCCACAGGGGCTTAGTCATGGGAAAGAGATTTTCCCTGGCCGGTGAGACTAATCTCGGACCTAGCTCAGAACTCATCTTCCCCGAAATAATCCTGGCTCGGTTGGGAAGTGGGCCGGGGCGCATCACAAGGCAGCGTGGTCCGGTGTCCCGAGGGCCTGGCTCGCAGGGCTCACCCTCGGGGACGCAGGCCGGCAGTACGCCCTCCAGGCTCGACTCATCCTGGCCGTAGAGCCACGCGACGCTCGCGGGTGGCCGTCAGTGCTCCATTGAGCTGAACTTCCTTTTTGTTTGCTTACTTCTTCTCTCGCCGCGCTCCCCGGTTCGCACCAGGCGGCCGGCACAATGAGGCTGCGGGACAATGGTGATCAGCGTCCGCTCCGCCGGCCGTGCCAGGCTCAATGCCGCGCCGCGCTGATTGAGCGCCCAACCGCGGTGTTGCCGGTGTTGCCGGTGTTGCGCCGCGCAGTGCGCACTGCACGCAAAAACAAGCTGCCCGGTCGGGATTCATTTTTGTCCTGAAAGTGCGCTTCCTAGTGGGGCTCCAAAGTGCTTCGGATCGATGCGGAAAGATCCCTCACAGCTCGGCCTGCCCCGCCCAACGCGCCTTGCACAGCGCCAAGGGCCGCCCCACCCCTGCGGCCCCTAACTTGGGTGGTGTCGCCGCGCCGACCACGTATGTGGGAACACGGTCGCGCGATATTTCACCACTGTTTTTCCAATTTCAATTTCTTCCCGCAGATCGTATCTACAGCCGCCCTGCTTAGGTCCCCCAGCATGTGTTGCCTCGCAGGGTGTTATCGCTGTGCCCCACATCGGCCCGCCCCAGGAGATGACGCCCGTGCACTGCGTCGTCCTATTTGTCGGGAACTAACAAACTGCGGCCCTAAGCTTGCGCCCTCGCCGATATGGGGTCCTGGACCAGCGGCCGATCGCGCGGCACTATCAGCGGGCAGGGACACAGGGAAGGACGCGGAGAGAAAAAGAGAGAGGGACGGTCTGCGTTCCCCCAGTGTGTTTTATGGTGGCCCGCACCTGCGTAGCTTGGGGTCGCGGACACGGGGGGGGGACAGCGGCCACCAAGACTGGGCCCAACAAGACAGCGGCCACCAAGACAGCGGCCACCATGACAGGGCCCACCAAGACAGCGGCCACCAGGGCAAGGGCCTCGAGGACGATGCTGCGGCCGGACAGGCCCGCCCACCCTGTGTCCGGCACAGCTGCTGTAACTTGGCTGCTATCTCCTCCCTCCTTTCCTGCTGTCCCGTCACGGGTCCTAGCTGCGAAAGAGGAGGAGGGGAGGGGGTGGGAACGAGTGCAAGTTGGGGCGAGCTGACCTGCCGACCACCTCCTTGCGTGGCCCTTGAGGATGTGCATTCCTCCAGGGCGGACTCTCACCGCGGTGGGCAGGTGACCGCAGCGGACACAACTCAACACTCTTTGAAAGCCGAGAGCCAGTCATCACTCTACGGTACTCATGGACTGCTCTTTGAATGAGGAATCCATGGGTGTGTTTGATTAGTCTTGTTGGAGTGACTGCACAGTCGTGTCCCGGAACCCCTAATCAGTCTCCGGGAGCACAGCGTGCTTCACGCGCCCCACGCGCTCCACCGCGCAAACAATCTATTCACCGAATCGGCGGTGCTAATGAGCGAAAAGGCGACCCTGCCGGGATAATTGTCCACGGCTGCGGATTTATCGACGCTAATCCACTAATGGGGGACGGAAAGACCGAATTCATTGCCGACCGACAGGCGGCGGGGCGGGGGAGGGGGAGGGGCGCAGCAGGATGTCGAGCCTGCATAACTCGCAACTAAAGACATTTAGTGGCTATCTGTGTTGGCGATCTGGGCCAGATCTGGGCGGCCTGCTCGGCCCGGATTCATGAGCGGCTCCCCCCACCCTTCCTCCACGGGCGGCGTGGCGACCGACGTGGCGACACAGTATTGCTATTCAAGAGCGTCACTCGGACGTGCTTTATTAAATATGCTAACTAAATGGCGTCGCGCACCCAATTTCCGGCCCGCCCACCGATTGGCCCAGCGGCGCCTCGCCCCGCTTCCGGCCGCTAATTCTTGTCGCCGCCGTTGTACTGTATCTCCTAGTGACGCGCAGCCGTGCTGGCAGAGACAGGGGAGAGGAGGGGTGGGGGCTGATCCTGAACCCTGTATCCCCTCGAGTACTTCGGCCCCACACGCACACACGCACATCTACACACACATACGCGTTTTGCCTATAAATCAATCTGCGGCGTCTCATGCCATCTCTTGGCGTCAGCCTCGGCGTCAGCCCCCGATGTAATATATAGCGTCTGCATGTCGTCCGGAAAGTGTCCCTCTCCCCCCCCCCCCAACCTCTCCACACTGGCCGTCTGTTTGTCGTCCCCCCTTCCCCGCGGCCCGGGCTTACACTTTGTCGCTAACCACTTCTCGGCGAGTGTTGACGCCTGGCCCGTCCGAGTAAGTCCACCCCTCCCCCTCTTTCCAACGCCTCTTCCAAGCCGGACAGCCGGATGCGAGCGTCGCGACCATCCCTTCGCAATGCTGGCGTGCATTTTTTTAATCTTCCGACAGCCATTTCTTTTCCTGACTCTCCATGGCAGACGGTACAATGGCGAGATCGTGGCATGTCTGTTTGTTTCTGACGGTGCGAGGTGGTCTTATTGCGGCAAGGACTTGATGCCCTCGCAGCTAGAACAGAAACTTCAAAACGCATGCTACTTGTATGGATAGCAACAGCCATAACAGCCTGTTCTTGCAATATGATACGCCCGTTGAAAAAACAACCAAAAGAAAAAAAAACAATTCACGAAATCCAAGTTGTCACGAAGTTCAAAGACTTCTAATTTTCTAGAAACAGATTTTTTTTTTTTCAGGGTAATTTTATTTATTGGTGATCATTAGACACTTAATTTGACTGTTGATAGTTAGGAGAACGCTTCTCCGGCTGAAATATTAGTTACTAACGGTCCTTCTCTTCAGTGCAGACGTACCCTCGTCTAGTCCGCCGCGGCAAGGCCGAACAGAAACGAACGGCGACCTTCTGCTGCTCCGTTTTCTCCTTTCCAGTCAGAAAGGGCACCGCCCGGCTACAACTAGCGCAGCAGCTTTTAAACTTGTAACTTTATGCCGAGGCCTTCATTAATTTCGGTGGCTAAGGTCAAGCATTCAAAGACTTGCCCTTGTTAGCCTTTGATGTGGAGATGCCGTTAGGCGGCGCGGTGCCACTGCCTCGCCCCGAATCAGCGCACGCCTTTTGCTCACTCCTCTCTCCTTGTTTTCCCCGCAGGTGAGCCTGTCCGACGCCCACCAGGTGGTCCTCAAGGCCGTGCGCCTCAACATGGCGGGCAAGTACCGCTGCGAGGTGTCCGCAGACCAGCCTAACTTCCACACCGAGATGGTGGCCGGCGAGCTCCACGTCGTATGTAAGTGCCCTTCAATTTGTGTCTCATTTGTGTGTGTTTTTTTTTTTTTGTTTCTTTTTCTGTTTTTGCTCAGCATCCAAAACAAAGGCTTTTGGGTATGAAAAGGCTCGCTGCGTGTCCCCCCGTGGCCCGCTAGCTGCGAGGGGGAGGGGTCGGGCAGGCGGACCACCATCAGCACGTGCAGCCCGAACGAGAATTTTCCGATTCCGTAACATGCTTTGACTGCGGGACCGGAAAACAGTCCATTAGTCGAGGGGTCGTGTCGTTTCAAAGTCCAGACGCTGCGACTGCTGTTTATTCATTCTAACTTGAAATGCGCGCGCGCCTCCCTTCTGACGGTGGCGTCTGTCCACGTGGCAGCCAGGGCCGCTCAGCCAATGCCGCCGCCCAAGCCGCCCAGCCCATGCTGCCAGCCCCGGCCAGGCCGCTGGGCCGTAAAAGAGCCCGGGATTGCGGGCTGTAACGCTGCCGACCCAAACACGACTCGGTGTCGTCACCGCCGCGCTGCCGTCAGGGAAACTTGCAAGGACAGCAGATGTAGGTACGGCAGTGTTGGCTCCATTACAGGGAGGGAGGGGGCAGCCTCACGCTTCGGGGGACATGCAACGTAGCAACCTCCGAGGAGAGCCCTAACTGGAGCTTTTGCCTCCGCAGAAACAAACGTAACACCGAAGTTACACCGCACGCCCTTCCACCTGCTATCGGCAGACCCGCCACCCTGGCAGCCCCGCTGCATTCCCCTGCCTGCGCGCCTGCGTTCGGAAGGGTAGGCAGTGCCGCCACACACGGGTGCTCGAAGCGGGGCTGCGTGGCCTACGCTGCAAGGGGCTCCTCCACGGGAATGACCCTCGAGCCTGCATTCCTGCAGTCGGGGGACTTCAAACGAGGCTTTGGCCCTTAAACGAGGACTGGTCCGCCGAGGCTGAGAGAGGTTGGATCCTGTTGAGCTGCCCGTTGCGCTGTGCTGCAGTCCTATTCCGCGCGAGAGGTCTCTCTCTCTCTCTCTCTCTCTCTCCTCTCTCTCTCTCTCTCTCTCTCTCTCTCTCTCTCTCTCTCTCTCTCTCTCTCTCTCTCTCTCTCTCTCTCCCACCCCAGTCGGTGAGGCTCCCTCTCAATTAGGCGGGCCATGCGTGGCCGAGCCGCGTGGTAATGGTAAACTATAGCGCGCGCCAGGCGCGGCCCGGCCGTGTGCAACTTTAATAGGCGCGCTTTGTCTTGCCAACCATTTGGCCTCTGCCGCTACGCCTCCCGCGCCGCCCTGCCGAACGCTGTTCTGTGAGACGCGTCGGTTCGCAGACTCGCGGGCGTGTGACGTCACAACGGTTTCCCCGCCTGCCGCGCCGCGCCCCGCCCGCTCCACTTCGTGCGGACGATAACAGGATTCTGCTCTCACGGCGGCTTTTCCTTCCCTCGGATTTGTGCTCGCTGTTGTAAATAATTGCAGATTAGGCGTCGCCCCTCCCCTTCCCCTCCGCAGCTCGCGGCACCGCGGCGGAACGACGTGAGGATGCCCGGGAACATAATTCTGATGTTGCGCCTCAAATTGCACCAGGGAATTCCGCCTTTGAGTGAAGCCAGTCATAACGGGAATGGGCAGCCGCTCTGGTTGCTGCCGAGCGAATTCAGGAATACAGGCCGAAGCCATCTCCTTCAGTAACGACCATGTCATTCCATCAAACTTGTTCCTTTTTTCCCTCCGCCTTTCTTCCCCTTCTGCTGCACGCTCCGAGGCACTGACTATACGACATGATTTGGTGCTCGGATTACGCTCCTCTCCCTCGCTCTCATCCGGCCGCCAGGCGCGCGTCTCTGTCTCTGGTTTTATTACCGATCATGGCCGCGCCCCTCTCCCGAGTGCATCCGAAGCCGAGCCGGCCGCACCGACTTCTTTCCATCTTTTGGGGAAGAAATCATTAATCCCGCGGGCGGGAGTGGTCGCCGTGGAGGGAGTGGACGTCGCGGAGGGCCGAGACGCCTCGGGCCGGAGGAGGGGGACTGAAATCCGCTTGTAGTTGGGCCGGGTTTAATCAGCGGGAAGCCGCAGGGAATTACCATTCATACATTCTGCGTAGCAATGAGCTTAGCCTCGCCGGCCGCCGCGCCACTTCCCGCTCCCACGGCCACGGGTGCGCCCAGGGTACCGTCAGGCTGCAGCGGGCCAGGCCGCCAGGCGGAGGGGGCGGTGCATGTCGCGCGTCATGCCTTTCTTACATCCATTGTTGTAAGCGAAAACTGATTTTCTCCCCTCACCCAAGTTTAAGCGAAACCTGGCCTGGTTTGGACGAAGTGGCGGCCGAAAGTCAGCATTAACCTCGATTTCCACATATTTATCAACGTTTTCACAAATTTTAAGGCAACCTGACATTTTTAATATTCACACAAATTCACAAGTACTCTTTTATATGTGTTTGGAAAATTGTGTGTATTTGTGTTCAGTAGTTTTCTTGGTATCCATGATATTTGTAGATCCATAGTCTCTAAAAAAGTGAGTGATTGACCTCTTGTCTTAACCATTCCACGCCTCTTTTTCCACGTTCACCTCATCGTTATTTTACTGCTGTGTGTGTGTGTGTGTGTGTGTGTGTGTTTATTTTGAAAGAGAAGGATTATTTCGTGTGAATAGCAAAGCGACTGATGCGCCGGGTGGCGCTGACGACAACATCATGGATGTAACTTGAGCTCGGCTAGCTCACACAACCCGCCTCACTGGGGTGGTGCAGGTGTGTGCGTTCTTTTATTTCTCTCTTTTTTTTTTTTTTTTTTTTAAATTACTATTATCTTTTTCTCTGCCACTGTGCTTTAATTACCAGCGCTGACTCAGCACTTTTTTTTATGGAAGCGTGGTGAAAACTCCAGCAGCTAGAACTTACCCCGCGATGGCCCCGTTAGCCCGCCCACCACGCCCCCTGCGGCCCGCGAGGGGCTCTTGAGACACGCTCCCGTGTGTCCGCCACAGAGAGAGAGGATAAGCAGTAACAACGACTCCAAAAGAGAAAAGAGGGACGAAAGAGGGAGAGAGAGAGAGAGAGAGAGAGAGAGAGAGAGAGAGAGAGAGACAGACAGACAGAGAGAGAGAGAGAGAGAGAGAGAGAGAGAGAGACAGGAGAACCGAGTTGCGTCGCCGCGTATATGACGGTTTGGGGACAGTTCATCGATTGTCTGGAAACGGAAAAGAGCCGTGGGTCTCTTCCTTCCCCCTCCTCCTCGCGTCCCCGCAGTCTCGGCAGGGTTCCAGCAGGACACAGCGAGACGCCCATCCACCGTATGCACTTGCATGCTAAACATCCGACAGGCCGATACGGGCGCCGTGGCGCCGGCCGGGCTCATGAATGTCCGGCGGGGAATGCTCCTCCGGGGAGGTGGGGGGTGAGGGTGGGGGCTCTAGAATACCGATGTCAGGACAGAAAGCCGCGCACCCATTTGCCACCTGCCGCGGACCTGCGTCTTTTTCCCAAGGCGTGCTTCTCAGGCGAGGCCGACCCAGGAGCGGGGTGTCGTGTTGCAGACTCCACTCCGGGCTGCAAGTATTTGGGTCGGTGCCTTCCACTGCCGTGGCGGAAACCCTCCCCCCGACCCCTACCCAAGGGAGGCAGCGGCGGACGTATCCACAAGTTGCATCTCTCCCGGTCGACACACTTGACTCGATTATCGCTCCAAGTTGCAGGCGCGGCAATGGTTACCCCCGCCCCTTTCGCCGTCACCACCGCGGCCGGTCCACCAACGGGCGCAGCGTCCCAGACGGCCAACTCCACTGCATGATGGGCCGGGGCGCGCATGGCCACTTCGCCACACTATCTCATGCGGACCGGGGCCGAGCACGCAAAGATATCGCCGGACGGCGGCGGCCCGGAATGGCAGGGGACGGTGCGGCCGGCCGGACATTCCAGAAGTGACATCGGACCGGCGGGACGGCGGACCCTGCCGCACCTTTAAACCGTGCGCAACACCGCGCGACACTCGCCCTCTCCTCCACTTACTTCATCCTTCACTCTGGATGAGTTGAAATTTACCGAAGTCCATGGTAATGAGACGAATGTGAAGAAAGGGGTCGATGGGCGGGAGGAGTTGCTTTCTCCCGGCGGCCCTGCCATGCAAAAGTCTTGAGCCTGTTCGACACGGTGCCCTGTCGTCGGCCCGCAGGCGGCAGGGCGTTGTGGCGGTGGCGGGGTGGGGCGGCGGCGTGGCGGCGCGGCGGCGCGGCGGCCCCGGGGGACTTGCAGCCGGACGGCGCCCCTCACGGCAGCGAAGTTGGGCGGCGGGTGAGACGTGGGGTCGGCAGACGGTCCAACTTGGACCGACGCGACGCGGTGCACTGGCCGGGGGTGGACCACCACCACTACGCGCGCCCGACATGCCGTCAATTTAATCTCCGAGTGAAACTGCTAATGAAGTTGTCGAGGTTGTCGCGACCCTGCCGTGGCTTTGTTTACGCAGGGAGAGGTAAACACACCCTCGCAACACACGCACACACTCGTGCGGGCACGCAACATGCGCCCCACTGCGACGGGACGCCGGCCTTCGCGCCTCGAAGAAAAGCCGTTCCGCCGGGCCCAATGGCCGCGGGTTAACTCGGTATCGACGCCGATGGTTCAATTCCGCGGATAGACCTTTGCGCGGCGCCGCGGTCCCGGCAAGCCTATTCCCGAGTCGATAAATTATCGGAAGGGCTCTCCTGGCCAGTAATGTCTGTCGCCGCCTTGATTTACGCGAATCTCCCTATTCGATGATAAGCCCTTGCCGTCCTCCGGCTCCCTTCCCTCCCACTCCCTCCTCTCCGTCGCGGGGACCGTTCCTCTTGGTTTGCCAGTCGGCCGAACGGATCACTCCGAGCGGGGCTATGTTGTTGAGTGCGGCACGGTCCTGGGGCCTGGGGCGGCCGGCAGCACACCGATGGCGTTGCCGTGCTGCGCGCGGCGAACGCCCTCGTCCTCGCGGCGGGGGCCTCTTAGCGTGCGAGGCGGCCCGGCAAACTTGGCAGTTGATGCGAGTGACCCGCGCGACCCGGCCCGTGGCCCCACTTGACGCCGCACCGTGCCTTGGCGCAGCCTGCAGTGTCGCTGCAGATAGTAAGAAAGCGGAGGAAAGATGAAGGGGAATAGACGAGGACGGCGTGACGCAACCGCCACCTGTTTTGCACATCAAGATGGCGTGCTCTACGCGCATCTCGCCCGTCCGCGCGAGCGTGCGTCCCGCCCTGTGCAGCGTGCACGAGGAACGCGGTTGGCGCGGCGCTGCATCATCCTGCCGCGCGTCGAGCTGGAAGGCGATGTGGTGCCACAAGATTATTTTTTTTTGCCGGCCGTGCTGGAAAATTGAGCGCGCTTCCGTGCGCCGGGTGGGGCGGGGTGGCGCGTTCCCCGTGTTCCGTGGCGGGGTGGCCGCGTGCACGGCGCACGGCCAGTCCGTGTCTCTGCGAACACGAAACGAGCAAGTTCGACGCGACTGAAACAAAATTATTCACACGGCAGCCTTTCCTCTTTTTTTGTTTTTCTTTTCTTTTCTCTCTTCTCTGTGCGACTGGCTGGCGCGTTTATCCGCACGCCTCGCACCGTTCACGCCGTGCCACACAGTTAGTATTCCGCCCTGCGCGGAGCGGTTCCGCACAGCGTTATTTGTCGCTCTCGCGCCCGAACGGAACGCCCCTTGAGTGCGGGAGGGACAGAATTGACGAAGCCGAACTGTTCGACATGAGCCTCCCGCCACCCTCGCGGCGGCCAAGTTCGCGGGCACCGAACTGGCGCGGCCGCGGCGAGGCAACCGGCCCGGCAAATCCTGCGAGCAAGAGCTGGCGCCGTACCGCGGCAGTGTGCGGAGCGCCACTCGCCGAGCTTCGACGCGACGCTCCTGCCTCCTGCACGGAGGATAACTCCTCGGATAAAACCGCCTCAGTTATGCAAATAAGGCTGGACTAACTTGTGCGTGTTTGGGAATAACCATAAATAACGACGCCGCACGGCAAACTAGTGACAGCAGCAGCACCCCGCACACTCAATGCCTTACGAAGAAAGGCTGTGCAGCCGTATTATGGTGCGGAAATCGTTTGTATTACAGAGAAAATGCGTCAATTTCTTCGTAACTTACAAAGAATTTGACTTCGTAGGTTACGAAGCCAGCGCAGCAGCCATAATGCGAAGGCTTCGCACCATAATACGAAGATTTGTCACCATACAATGACGCCTTCGTAAGAAATCAAGCGTGCGCCAGTGAATTGATACCGAGTCTACTGGTGGCGTTTTGTTGCAGCAATGCAACGGGTTTTTTTAAATTATTTTTTTTTGCTTGTGGCGTGGACAGTCGACTTGTCGTGCTGCGTGTTGTTGCCTCGCGTCCCTGTCGTTGTTTGCGCTGCAAGTTGCCAGTATTTGCCAGACCCCCGGCAAGCAGCGTAAATTTATAATAGCGTCGAGGACTGAGCCGGTGGGGTGGGGCGGGCCGAGCAGCCTCCCTCCACCATTACATTCTTATCAAACCACGGGCCGGACGTGTTGCAGCGCAGCGCTCGGGCCGCTCCAACACGCCGCACGCCTGGCGGTGCACTTCGGGTCGCACCCACGCCCTCGGCAATCTTGGCCTTGTCAGTGCCCGTCGAATGATCGAGGTTATCTCTGTGGTCTGGTCGCTGCACCTCTCACGCCCACGCGACGCCCCATGAGCGAGAGAGGCAGAGCGACGGCAGCAATGATGTGCGGAATCGCTCCGCTGGGTCCTTGGCTCGCTGGTACGCCGTCCCGCTGCTGTTGCACTGGTCCACTGTTCCACTGCGCCACTGCTATTTGCTCGGCGTGTGCGGCCCGGAGCCCCTGGCCGCCGGGTCTGGGCTGGGGGTCAGTGCTCCAGCAGGCGTACCGTCCCGTCCCGCCCCGCCTTCCCTGTTGCTCCGCTGACGCTGACGAAAGCCCGGATTATACGGGGGCGCGTGGCGCCGCGTCGCGATGTTGTGTAACGGAATGGGGGCCCGCGTGAGGCTGGGCCAGCCAGCGCCGCTGCAGCGTGCAGGGCCATCAGTCAGCCCTACGTGAGGCCGCCGCGGGCGTCTGCTCGCCCCGCCCCGCCCCGCCCCGCCCCGCCCCGCCCCGCCTCGCTCACATCGGAACGCGTCGCCTTTTCATTAGAGTCGCGGAAAAGCTCGCACGGCGCAGGCGCTGCTGTAGAAATGCTCTACAATTCGGCCTGAATGCGGGCCGCCTGTTTGCACGCATCGCTGCCGCCACGGCCCGCTCCGCTCTGAGGGATCTCTGGAGATGCGTCTCCGTCGTGGCGCACGGCAAGGCAAGGCAAGGCCCGGCCTGCCAAGTGAAGCTCACAATGAATGGCGGTCGTGGCAGGGCACTTCTTTGAGCGACCCCGCCACCCGCGCCGCCGCCCGCGCCACCGCCCGCGCCGGTCCCGGGCGGCCCACCTTTGCTGGAATCTGTTGTTGCGAAATAGCGGACATTCGTCTCGTGCGTGCAGCCTGGCGCTGCCCTTGTCCCGGACAAGCGACACCGACAGTGGCGCGGCGCGGGTAACATCGGCGGGCAGGGCGGCCATGCAGCCCGGCGCGCCCGCCTCCAGCAGGCCAACCTCTTCCGGACGCCTGGCCTCCCGAAGGCCCTGACACACCCCTAACCTCTTGGGGCGCCACACTAGACAGCAACAAGACCTTTCGCTCAAAACCTATCAAGTGCTGGCTTGCTGGCCTCAAAGTTTGCTGTAATGGTACGGCCGGAAGGGCAGCGCGCCTCGCCTCGCCTCGTCCTCACCTGCCGGGGACATTTACATTCGGCTCGGCTTGAACAGTCTCCAGGGGGCTGCCGGCCCGCAGACCCGAGGCTGGGCCGTCGCCGGGGGACGATTCATTACTTGTGTGACAGCCCGGACACTCGGCAAGCGGACAGCGACGCGCGAGGCGCACGGCTCACTGCGCCGGGTAGCAGCATTCCCGCGGTCGGACTCGTCTAAATACCCATGACGCACAGCGCTCCATCACAGTGCGCGGCCGGGACCCGAGTCAACACGCATGCCGCGAGATTACATCGTTCGAACGGCGGCCCAACTAGCGTTTGGTTCCACTCCTCCACTGAAAATGTAATGGAAAGACTTTGCGCCAAAATGTGGCGAGACAAAAAGTCTTGCCAAGTTTTGGTCAGACCTGAAAGTCTCGCCAAGACTCGGTCAGACACAATTGTCTCGCCACAAAATGGTGAGACTTTTTGTCTGACCGCGCTACAGGCCGCATGGACCGTATTGACTGGGTTCAAAAGTCTGACCACATTGTGGTCAGACACAAAAGTCTCGCCATTCTGTGGCGAGACATTTTTGTCTGATCAAATTTTGGTGAGACTTCAGTGTCTGACCAAACCTGGGCAAGACATTTTGTCTCGCCTCTGGAGTGGCGAGAAGTCTGACCTTTGGATTTATAGTGTCGAAAGGGATGCAGAGCTCCAAAACTGAGCTGTCCTGTCGGCCTTGCAGCATGGCGCGGCGCGTACCCGCCGCGGGGCCTCTGCATCCCACTGTAATGGCCTGGCGGGGCTCGCTGTGCTCGCTGTGTACGCATCGCCCTACGTGTCGCCTATTACTCTATTATGAAGGGGTCACGTATGCGTCGTTCGCCTTTACTGCCGCGGCGTTCGCGAGCAGCAACTAGAGAAACGCCCGTAAAAGCCGCCCGTGTTTCTTATGAGAGTCTTCGGGGCCTCGCGCTGGGGAAGGGGCAGGCAGAGGCTGCGGAGTGGACAGGGGTTCACACCGACCTGTGCGGGCATCGAGAGCAAGCTGGGCCAGGCGGAAAATGTTTTAGCCGGACGTTGCGCCAGACGCTGTGCCGCGGAGGTGGCGAGTCACTATCCACCGCGCGGCGGGTGGCGGTAAGGGGAGCCCAGGGTGCCACAGTCGTCCGTGTGGCGGTTTGTTTGCATTAATAGTTAGCAACCGGTAAACCGAATTTAGGTCGACCTCGCGAGTGGAATTGCACGGCTGCGCTACACTACGCCGCCGCGGGCTTTGCCCGCTTATCCCGAACACGGCGGTGCGGCGCCGCCATCGGCTGGTTTAGCGTTCCAATTTGCCTTGAAATCCAGCCGCTCTGCGTGCGTGAGCGAGTTCACCGCACACCGCGCAGCTTGCGACACGGGCTGCGAATGGAGTGCGGGGCTGAGTTTGTTGTGCTCGGAGCCGCGCTGCGCTCCCCGCGCGGCGGAGGGCGGGTCGTGTGGCACGTCAGGCGTCAATATCCTCTCGGCAGCCCACACTGTGATTTATCCAATTTGCCCTCACCTCGGGCTGCAGCGGGGCCGAGCGGGACTCCGCAGACTGATTCCGCAGGGAGGGGAGGTGGGGGGCTCTCGCACTCGTGGGGCGTCCGGGGCGTCCCATATAGGCGAGAGCTGCGCCGAGACACTAGGCACTGCCTGCTGGCACTGCCGGGGCGCCGGGGCGTCGGCCGGGAGCGTCGTCGAAAGCCCCTGCGGATGACGGCCACGGCAGCCCGGCTTGGTTTTACAGTGGCTCTGCTTTATTTTCTGTTTGCCTGAAAGCTGTTCGGGCGGCCGTAAAGGAGGGTCCTTTCCAATGGATGTCGGATCGTAACCTGTGCTGTGCGTCTTGCGCCTCGATGTGCCCCCACCCCTCGCACTGGTCTTCGTCTCTCTCCCTTCGCCGAGACGCTCGCGCCGTGGGAAAAACGCGAGCGAAGTGGCAGCGGCGACAGCAGCTCGCGGCCAAACTTTGGCGCCAGGGATGGCGGCGTTGCCCGCGTTTGCAACAGCACGTCGCAATCGCCATTTCGGATGCCTGGCGTGCGGTGGGGAGGGGCACGGCCGGGCAGGGCTGCATCGGGCGGCAGACGATACGGTTTACGGCAGCCAGTCTCGCATTCCGCAGCGGCGCGTCTGTCTGCAGGCACTTGGCGGCGGCATCGTCTCCCCGCCGCGCCCGGCCTCCGCACCGGCGAGGATTTACACAGCCTCGGCTTCCAGGTCCTGCCGCCATGCCCAGCCGTGGCCGAGGCTCGGCCTCGCCGTCTACACCGCACGCGCGCCGCGCTTTCGGTCTCGGGGTGGATGGCTGCTGCGGGTTGCCTGGAGGGTTGCCTGCTGTGGCTTGCCGCCGGGGTCGCGGCCTCGGATGTCCGGGAACAGGGCTGCCTGCCAGCATGGAGGCTGTGGCGCGCGGCTCAGCCAGACCTGAATCAGCGGAGAGAGTTAAGATTAACCACCACGAGCCCTGCCTGCCTGTCTCTCTGGACGGCGGTTTATTTGGCTGCTCGCGCCCCTTCCGGTCGGGGGATGAAGCACAGCCTGCGGTGGGGAGGCTGGGGCGGGCCGGAGCGACCCCCGCGAGGTAGACAGTCTGAAATGTGTTGGTGCACTGTTTGGCACGCCCTAGCCCCGCCCCGCCCCGCCCCGCCCGCAACACACTACTACGCAGCGCCGCTCCGCGCCAAGGGACGCGGAGCCTATCGCCAAGGCCAAAGGCGGAAGTAGCGGGGCGAGGCGAGGCGCAGGGGCGGCCCAACCGAACGGAAAAGTTGGCCCGGCGAGTTTGGAAGCAGATAAAGTTGGGTGCGAGCAGCGCGCGGGACAGGTGTGAAGCTAAGTGGGCGGGCGGCGTCGCTGCGGCGCGTCGCGCGGCCGGCCGGGTGCTGTGCGCGGACGCGACCCGCTGGCGCGGCGGCCCGGTGGGCCGCGACTAAACCAGGGGACCGGCCTAATGAGCGGGAAGGGACGAGCGTGGCGGAGAGCGGCAGGAAGTAGGGCCCAGGCGGCCCTGCCGGCCCCGGAGGGTGCTAGGGTTTCCACCGCTAGGGTTGCCGACGCTAGGGTTGCCGCCGCGGGGATCCTCTCCAGAGGGGCCGGGGCTTCGCATTAACACTCCAGCAATCTATGAAATATCTCGCAGAGAGATACCCTCACGTCCTCGCTCGCCCCCTTTCTGTGTGACCCAATTACAGATAGTAGATCTCCGAGCATTGTTCGTCGGCGAGCGCTGGTGCCGCTGGTGCGCTGCCTGCTCGGGCGTCCCGGCGGCCGGACAGCCACCCTTTATCACACCGCCCCCATTAACGCGTTCGATAGCGTCTCGCGGAAGTCGCTCCGTCCGCGACGGTCATCGCCGAGGAGCAGCGAGCAGCGCAGCGCACAGCAACGCCGGAATAAATGCATCGCAATCGCCTCGGTTTACAGCTGGCCGAGCCGAGCGCCGTCACCGAGTGGCTTTTATCCCGAGTGGCGCCCGAGCGGAGAGCGAGAGAGAGAGAGAGAGAGAGAGAGAGAGAGAGAGAGAGAGAGAGAGAGAGAGAGCGAGCGAGAGAGAGAGGGAGAGGCGACGCCGTGTTTGGTTATACACGGTGCGGTGGTGGCCCGCCCCGCCACCCCGCCGCCCGCCTCCCAACTAGCTCGCGCGTCGCTTCCGAGATGATTCCTGTTGGCGCGGCATTAGTCCAAGTGCTCGGCGCTGCTGCGGCTGAGCGCGGTTGGAGCGCGGCGCGTGCGGAGCCGGAAGGGGAGAGAAGAGAAGGAAGACTCCCTGCCCGCGCCCCGCTCGCGCCCCGCTCGCGCCCCGCTCAGGGTCGCGCGATCCCCGCCATGTACAAACTACTTGTTTGAATAGGAAGCTCAGCGAGGTGCATTGTTTAGCCCAGCCAGCCACTTAGGATGATGTCAGACAAAAGGTCTCGGCAAACCCCGCGCGCCACGACGGGTCGACGACACGCGGGCCGCACACTACGCAAGCAAACAATCACACACGCCCACACGTATCGAGCTTTAGCAAGACGGAGGCAAGATGTTCCTACACAGTCTGGAGCAAAGTGTGATGATGAAACCGGATGCAGTACGTTGCAAATTTATTCCGTCGCTTTGGCCTTTGGCGGTGATACAATTTCGGTGACACGATTTATGCCTAAGTCTGGCCGCCAGACCGTTGTATTTGCTGACAGGCTTGATTTGCTACGGTTGCGTCACAACCAACACCAAACAACCAACGTCAAACACTCCCCAGCAGTCGGCTAGTGTATAGCGTCATGGTGACCGAGAGCGTAGACGCGTCGCACTCTAGTCGGTGGATCCCGGGTTCGACGACACCCGGTGCGTTGTTTTGTTTTTTTCACCAAAGCTATTGTTCTTATTTAATAAGTTCAAAATAACCTGTGTTTGGAAGGAGGGGGGAGGGCTGTGGCGTGCGGTCGCGACATTTGGCAGCCATTTTTTGTCGCGAGCCGAGAATGGTTGGGAACCGCTGCTGATACAGACCTAATGGTTCATATGGCCCGTCGGCCCGGAAAGGCGGATCGAGCTTAGCCCTTGCCATCCCGCATCATCCCACGCCGCGTGGAACACGACATTCGCACCCCTACGGGACGCGCCATGAGTGCGAGGGAGACAGGGCGACGATCCTAGTACTGTTCGCAATTAGAATCCTTTTTATGAACGTGGTCGTCGGCACAATGGGATGGCGAGGGGGGCTCGTCAGCAGTTGGCGCCGAGCTGTTCAACGGAGACAGCGAATTAAAATCGGTTGCAGTCGTTCGCGCGCGCAGAGTACATTAAAGTTGGCTCCGCGAAGACTTTGCGGAACTCCCGGCCGCGGCAGTCGCTGTGGCGCCCCGGACGGTTATTCGAAACTAACGGCGCCTCCCTGCCGCGCCACGCTCCGCCCGCTCACCTCACTTGTCCCCCTGGATGCTGGAAGGCGGGTTAATTAGTTTGTTTCCTTGCAGACCTGCCCGGGGACGACAGCCCGGCGCTGATGGCTGAGAAGCAGCGCTACTCCGTCGGCGACACGCTCAGGGCCAACTGCACCGTGCGCGGCGCGCACCCCGCCGCCAACGTCACCTGGCTGCTCAACGACGTCAAGGTGAGTGCAGGGGCGGGTCGGGCGCGAGGGGGGGAAGGGGACCTCGGCGGGGACCCAGGGCGAGTGCGGGACATTCCTGGTACCGTGTTGTGGGCATTCCGCGAAAGAGTCGGCCCGCCTGGCGCCGTCCCTGCCTGCCGGCCTGCGGGATGGTCAAGGTACAAAGGCGCGTTGGAGAAGGACGAGACCCGGGGGGGGGGGGGGGGGGGCCGGGCGGCGCGCGTGGAATGCCGCCCCTTCACGCGCATGGCGTGGTCAGGGAGTCCGAGGGGAGCCCGGGGGAGAGAGGGAGGGAGGGTCATTTTCTGGTGAAACATGGCGAGGCGTGGTCCGGCGGGCAGGAGCGACCCATAGACCCATGGACGCGCGGTGCCACGCAATGTTGGGCGAGATTTATTCCACTTTTGCCCATTTTGTTTTCGTTTTCGTTTTTTAAAAGGAGAGGGGTTGTTTACTTTGTGTCGCAATGTGCGCGCGACTTATTGCAATTGGCGGGTGGTGGTGTCAGCCCGGCGTGAAACTGGCTGAAATGGCCCCGCCACGCCCCACTACGCCCCGCCACGCCCCACCACCCCCCCCCCCCCCCCCCCACGCCCCCGCACTACGCCGCTCGCAGCCTCGCCGCTAGATGGGGCTGCTGAAACTTGAGTTTGCTTTGTGAGTCTGCAAATAGCCGGCCCGCCCCGGGCAGAACCCCCTTGGACTTCGGGGCCCATTGGAGGCTGACCCGAGGCTAGCCCGAGGCGTCCGAGGCGCCCGAAGGGTCGCGTAGGATCCCAGTCGATAAGTCAAGCGCTGCGGCCATGTGACCGCGGTGCGTGTGCCGGCCCAGCTCTAGCCTGCACTAGCCTGCTCTAGCCTGGGGGCCGAGCGGCCCGACGCGCCTTGCCCGCCGTAAGTTTGCGTTGATGACAAAGCCATTTGCAGTCTGCTCACCAACAAACAATCGCCACTCTCGCCGCGTCGCCAGCAGGCTGATTCCGAAGAGTCGTTTTTTCGCTCTGTCTCTGTCGCACTGTCCTGTAGAGGCGCTGACTCCACGGCCTCGGCCAGTCGCCCTTTCTTCTCTCCCTGCGAGGTGTGTGGGTGAGCTCACAGCCTCGCACGGTTTCCTTTCCTCCAGAGGATGCATGGCTGCAGAGGAGTGCACACAAAGCGATACACTCGACCCCTCCGACCCAGCCTACAGCCCAGCCTCGAGCAGCATTGCTGCACTCCCACCGAGCTCGCGTGTGGCCTTTGTGATGGATGCGTTTTGCTTGACGATAAGCTGCGGGACTCTACCACTAACGCCACTGTGTGATAAAATAAAAAACAACGCAAAAGAAAAAAGAAACAACAAAAGAAGTACGCTTCTGCAAGCACGCATCCAGGCGCGTATCCAGAGGGAAGTGACGGGGGTCATGACCCCCCCCCCTTTTTGCCCTTAATGAAGCGCTTACAGGTAGGCAATTTGCAGCACAATCCGCCTGTAGGCAAAAAGCGCGACATGACCCCCCTCCTTTTCTCGAGTCTAGATACGCCACTGGCCTGAGCAAAGACACCTTTTCTTTGTGCCAGAAAACAGTGCCCCCTATATATAATGAGTCCCTTGGAAACGGATGCGAATCCGAGGGCACGACTCTCTTGGAAAGCAAGGGGACACCTATTGCCGTGCACCTTGGCAATAGGAAACTGAACCCGTCCCTGCTTGGGCTCCCTGCCCCAGGCGGCCAGGTCTGCACCGCCTGCACCGGCTGCAGCCCCCTCGCGTGACAAGGGACGCTGCGACTCGTAAACCACACACTTTTCTCATTTCACATTTCTCCTCCCCTCCACCCTTGCGGCGGCACGAGAGAGAGGGGTGGTGGGGTAAAGCACGGCTATCCGTCAAATTAAAAATTAAGTCATTACAGCGCGCCGCGTCAGCTGTTGCCTGGCGGCTCGGGTCTGGCTGGGCCGGGCGCGCCGTCGGTAGGCGGATTCCAAAGGGCCCCTTCGTCGCCCCGTCTCCTTCGCACACCTACGGGACTCCTCAAGCGCGAGGGAGTGGCAACTCGATTCTTCGGAATCGCTTAGCAGGTGGCGCCGGAGTCCCTACGAGTTGGGACACTGGAGGTGGAACCCGCTGAGCCGAGGAGACTGGTTTAAGCGGACACAAACCTTGGTTGAGCACTATGTTCCTCAAATGAGACTCGAACCCAACTTTAATGAGGGGTTTAACAACTTTTTTTTCTGCCTTGAAAGAAAGACCATGCTCGTATGACTTTTATTGACGGTAACAGTCCTAGTGCCAAATACCACGGTAATAAAATAAAAACAAAACCACAACTGCTCTGCTTGTGGTGTTTGCCGATCGGGCAGGTCGGTCGGCGAGGTCGGCCCGGACCCACGCCCCCCTCCTGCCACGACAACGAACGTCGCGACCCTTCTTGGCCCACCCTGCTTGCTCGCGCCATTTCACTGAGCAAACGGGACAAAAAAGTAATTTATTTACGTTGCGTTGGCAGGCGCGGCACGTCCGGGCCGCTCATTGGCCGCCTGCTGTGTTGGCAGCACTGCCGCGTCCTCACCTGACAAGGGAAGGGGCGTATTGGTTTCGCCGCAATTCAAACAACGCGCTGGCCGGCCGGAGGGAATTGCTACTTGTTTTCCTCTCTACTCTAGATTTAATTAGAAAACGGACTCCACGGTGGATAGCGCGGCAAAGGTGTGCTACGAGCCAACAATGCGCTCTGCTGTGGGATGAATAAATAAATTTCCTTTTTCCTCTGTTGGGGCTGGCGACACTGTTCGTCGCCTCGCACCGGAGGGGGGGGGGGGTCGTTTTTCTTAAATCGCTCACCGTGAGGCGGGGAGGAAGGGAACGGGCCCCGCTTTTTGTTTCCTTTTCGGCCCCACGCCTCTGACAAGTGTCTTATTTTCCACGTTGAAAGCGACTCCCGCTGAGTCCCGCGGCCGCCAAAGTAAACCATGATGATTTACGGGGCGTTCCGGCGAGGCCTGGCGGCGGGGCGGGCAGCGGGCGTTCGGGGCGTTCAAGGGCCGGTGGCTCCACCGCGCACAGCGCCGCGCCAAAGTCTCTCGCCGCCTTCCGTGCGGCAAACTTTCGATTTACGATCCATGACATTAATATTTGATGAGCGAATAACGACAAACAGCACGGCCCTCGCCATTTTAGTGGCACTACAAAACGAACCCCCTCCTCAACGCCGCTCTTGTGCTGCTTTTTATCCGTTGTTATTTTCGCGCGTCTGGCAGTGTGCTCCACCGCAATGACGGAGGGTGGTGGGTCCTCCGGTGCGCCGCGCCAGCCGCGCCAGCCGCGCCGGGGACCGAAAACCCCCTGGCTGATCCCTCGCTGGGTGGATTCCCCCCCCCCCTCCCCCTCCAACCTGACAGCCCGGCGGGGCGGCGCGGCGGGGCGGCGCGGTGGGGCCCTTGACACATCGTCACCCGGGCCGCGGCCGGGCCCAACACATTGCACACTGGCGCGGCTACGCACTGTTGATTTACGGGAACATCGTTAACGCTAAGCAGCGAGCGAGCGCTGAACGTGTGTGCGTGTGTGTGCGCTCGCGCGTGTGCGTGTGTGGTGGTCATTCATGGGATTGAATCCCGACGTGGTGCATCAGCCTGATTCATGCTTTGCACCGTCCGCTGACCGACTGTGAGGCTGCGCTCGCCGGCAGTGCTCTGCGCAGGCTCTGCGTGCCGCACTGACAACATGCGGCGTGGCGCCCGCACTATAAGCGGCTTTCCATTATTTCGAACCAAAGTTGGTTGGTGCGCCTCGCAGCCCGCGCGGCCTGCGCAGCCCCGACGGCCCCGACGGCCGCTGGGCTTAGCGAATGCTATTATCAACAGTCCGGTGCACTGTCTTCTGTGCCGGGGTGGGGGTGGGGGTTGGGGGTGGGGGGAGTGTTTCCGGGTGGGAATCTGGCCGGAGACAGTCGCCTTTGTTTCACGTCCAGACTGGGGATTCCTTCCGACGCCGTGCCACCACGCCGCGCCGCCCCTCCGCCGCTCGCAGCCTGGGCCGTCTCGCAGCCAGCGCCTCCAGGTTTTTGTCCGTAAGGATGGGTGACGGGACTCCCCAATGCACCGCCAGCCTTCCCGACGACGTGGCCCCTGGCCGCGGCGACTCGCGCTGCTGCTGGGGGTGCGGCGGCATCGACGCGCCTTTCCGCTCGTTTTGGCGGCAGGGCGGTGCCGAGGCGGTGCGCGCGGGGGACGGGTTGACGCTCGGTAGAGTGCCAGTCATCGCGGCCGGCGACGGCGAGGGAAACGTTTCGGAGGCGGCCTGGCCGGGCCTCCGGGGAGGCATTGTGGTGCCGCTGCCGCCGCTGCAGGTCCGCGATTGTTGGCCTGGAGTGGCCATTGTTGCTGTGCTGGCTGATGGGTGTCACGCCCAGCTGCGTGCGTGCGCGCGGATTATAATCGCGTGTGCGCTCGGTGGTTCGCCCCCCCCCCTTTTTCCCTAAAAAAAAAAAAGGATGCAGAGTACATAGTTTTGGGGTCGCGTCCGTGCCGCTCCCTGCGGCTGCTTCCGGCCCTCGCCATCCGGCGCTGCTGCGCGGCCCCGTCCGCACCGCGTGGCAAGAAGTGCCCTATTGGCTCGATTTGAATTTCATTCTCGATCCGTTTGCGGGACCGGGCGGAGTGGGTTTGCGTGTGGCGGGGCCACACTGATACTCTCCGCTCGGAGCGCCGTGGAGCTGGGCAAGCCCGCCGCGGAGCTGCGCGGCGAGGGCCTGCTGCCTGCCAGGCGGCCTCCCCGGCCTGGCCCGGCCCCGCTCGCTGACGGCAACACCAGCCTATGTCGACAGCCAGCCGCAGACACTCCCATTACCACGCGCAAACCACGCGTGTTACAATTTCAGAGGTGTGTGCATTTGGCGGCCCTCTCTGGCGGTGTGTGTGTGTGTGTGTGTGTGTGTGTGTGTGTGAGTGTGTGTGTGTGAGTGTGTGTGTGTGTGTGTGAGTGAGTGTGTCGCTCCAGAGGAACCTCGTCCGCTCCAACCAACCCGGGCACAAGTCAGGGCAGAAGAGAGAAAAGTGAGAAATGAGAACGAGAGGGCAGGAGGGAGAGGATGAATGCGAGAGACAAAGTGACAGCGATGAGGGCAGAGCGAACAGAGAGAGAGAGAGAGAGAGAGAGAGAGAGAGAGAGAGAGAGAGAGAGAGAGAGAGAGGCTTATTTGCCCCTCTATCTGACTGTGCCATCTATTATTCACCGAATCTCGAGCGCACTCTCTCTCCCTCTCACAACGCACACACGCGCACACACACACACACACAAACACAAACACACAAAGACATACATGCACCCACGCACGCACGCCTTCGCCCACACGCACGCACTCTCTCCCTCCCTCTCTCAAACCATACCCCCACCACACACGAAATAAGCAGACGCACAAACTTGCATCAGGAGCACTTACTTGGCGTGCGTGCAGTTGGTGCGTTTGAGTGCGCTCTCTCTCTCTCTTTGTCTTTAGAGCTAAGCTTGGGGTAAAAGGAGGAGCATCGACGTTTTCTTCTCCGCTGTCTGTAGACCCTTCTTCAAGCAATGGTAACCAATGGCGACGACTGCTCCAGAGGGCGGTGTCGAGGCCGGATAGCTAACGATGCGGCTGGCGACATTCATTGAGTCGTGACGATGAAAGCCGGGAGCGCCTCGGTCGCCAATCTCGGGCCGCATCCGCGGGGTAGCCTAAAGTTTCAGCCGCGGCCCTTACCGGCCGCCCATGCAACTTGAAACGCCAATCAATATTGCTACTAAGCGTGAAACTTTTCTCCGACGTAAAAAAGTTTACGCTTCTAATTTCTTTTTCCTGCGTTGCCAGCAGCCTTCAGTGGCTCCGCGGAAAATTGATTTTATCCCGTCGCTTTACCCTTCTCACTATTTCTTTTTGTCTTGCTCCTCCTCCTCTCTCTCTCTCTCTCTCTCTCTCTCTCTCTCTCTCTCTCTCTCTCTCTCTCTCTCTCTCTCTCTCTCTTACACACACACACACACACACACTTTGTGTGTGCGTGTTTCCTTTTGCTTTCTCTCTTTTTCTTACGGCACGCCCCGTGCCCGGAATTCGTGCCCCTAATTCTGGAGTCGTTTCGCATCGTGCTCGCCAGTCCGGAACTGTGAGGGACGATAGCCGTGCATTTTGATCCGCGTCGGCCTGCGCTGGCCGACAGTGGAGGACGGCCGCCTCGTCTGAGCCGGCGGCCGGGACACATGTATACGCATGAGGCTTTCCACCTTGGACTCCCCTCCGCGCGCTCTCGTCTCCCGCCGGCCTTCGAGCACGAGTGCGGATCCAGGAAGGCGTCCGCGCAAGGGCGCAGCGGCGTCTGGACTGGATTCCATGAAAAATGGAGCAACTTTTGTGCTCTCTTTGGCTGTCCGGCGGCTCGGAGCGCAGGGCTTGCTTTGTGCTGCGAGATTGCAGTAAAGGTATTTATCCCGGTGCTCTCCTTCCATTACAGAGTTTTTGTTTGTTTCTTTCCTTTTATGTGTCTGTGTCACCTTTATTTCCGAGTGCTTTGTACGTTGCGGTGAAGAATTGTTATGTGTGACTAAGACAAAAGAAAATGACCCAACCGACACTGTTTGCGCCATTTTTGTGGTGGAAAATGATGCTTCAAAAGGAGAGAGAGAGAGAGAGAGAGAGAGAGAGAGAGAGAGAGAGAGATCGGAGTAGAATCTAGATTGGTCCCTGTGGCGTTTCTTCCGACGAGTGACCTGCGCGGGTAGAGTCGGCGGACCGACACTGTTCGTGCCGCGACAGTAACTTGTCCCGCATTTAATCTCGTTGCTGCCGTTTTGTTGTGGACTTTCGTCTTCAGCTCGGCCCGCCTCACCACTCGGGGAAAATTATTCCTGCCATTATGACGGCTCCCTGGGCGCTTGGAATCTGGAATTAAGAAGTTGGCCCGACAGAAGTCCGCAACCAAACATGCCCTGAGCTCAACACAAAATCAGTTCAACCAGCAAAGTCATAACGTTATATTCTTACAACACCTCGGAGCAAAGGTACAGCATATTTATTGCAGTCTGAATTGCTACTTCGACCTGCTTTTATTGTAAACATCAGTAAATCTATAATGACCAAACTACTCATCACCCAAGCAATCTTACCAGACAGCTCTAAAATCCCGACTTATATTCAGAGAGTGCCCTCTGTGGCGTTCCAAGCTGAGTCCTCCTCCTGCATCCTCCCAGTTCCCAGAAGCCCAGAGTGGGAGGCTACCTTGGAGGTCCCACAGGCGGGAGCACTGACCGTCCTCTCGAGGTGCACGCGATTCAGTAAACAGGTCGGCTCAAGAGAGGCGTGGGACGGGCAAAATTAATCAGTCATACTAAGCTCAGGAATGATCGTGGTTGAAACGCCTAATCATTTTCCTGGTTGCAATTGCAACTTGCATTGCCTTTTGTACCTCAGCGTGCGGGTTGCTCGCTGCTCCCTCAGCATGAGGTGGCGTGCCTGCCCGTCGAGCGCCGTGATTGGCTATTGTTGCTGCCACTTGACCCACGGCACGGCGGCTGGTGGGGAAAGGATAGGATGTCCTTTGTGCGACGCGATCCTGAAAGAGAGCCTCGCGCCGCTGCTCCTCTCCCTGCGACTCGCTGCACTGGTCAGCGCGGCCGGGTGCGTGGCGGTGCACGTCCAGCCCCCGCACGACAAGACCACGACCCGGCGGACGCGACCGGAAGTCAGGGCGTGCCGTGTGTCATTAATGCATGCCGTCACATGCAAACTACCCCCACGCTCTGCGGATACACTTACACCCACACAAACAGACATGTACACACACACTCACTCACAGGCGCACACACCATTCACGTCGTGACCTTCCACCTATAACCGTTCGGCACTACCGTCACCCAATTTGCCTGCCACCGTGCCTCTTCCTCCTGCAAACAGCCAGGTTGGCTGTGGCGCCGTGCCTGCCTCCCTGCCCTGTTTGTTGCTCGTGGGCAGTGGGTGTGGCGTTGCTAGGCCTTCTTAGATTTCTCTGGATCCGGGCTCTGGCGGCGCCCAACCGTTCCCCTGCAAGTGACGGCACTGAGGCGTGAAATAGGTCATCCGGCCGCCCTATGCAGCCCGCGCGCCGCCCGGCCTGGCTCCGGCCACGCTCTCGGTCTTCTTGGCCAGGCCGCGCCAGGCCACACCGCCACGGCGCACACGTCTTGGCCGCCATGTGCGTTCAACGGCGCCCCCACATGTTACGGACACGTGAGTTCGGTACAGCCGCCCCCGCCCCTCTCCTGCTCCCGGTAAACTTTCTTGTGCGCTTCCTAATATTTCTTTCATGTGTGCGTGCAAGCAGCGTGTGCGGGTGCGTGCAGGCCATCCAGCATTATTGCCACATGGGGCGCTGCGCTGCGCATGCGCGGCTCAGGGGAATGGGCGTCACATATCAAGGCGCCTCATTTGCAACCAGGGTGGCAGCCGGGGTGGCAGTCACTGGCAGGTCGGCGTGAACCGTGGCGGCGCGCCAAGTCGTGTCCTCGGCCGCGCCGGAGGACTGATCTATGAAATACAAATCTGGCGCCAGTTACTCTCATTGGTGCGCACAGCCCTCCACCACGACGCACCCCCCAGTCCGTGCAAGAAAAAAACATCTTCTCGCGGTGCATGAATTTCTGAGAAGTTTCTTTGGCGGCACGACACACAGCGCTGAAAGGGCCACCCGTGCCGGCAGCAGAGGCAGCAGCAGGTCTTGGAGCGCTGGTAATGAATGGGGGACCGGGGAAACGAAACGCGGCGGGCGTGGGCGGGCAAACACTGCTGCCGAGGCTTGTGAATTAAAACACCATAACAATTACAGCTTTCATTAATGTCCTTTCTTTTTTCCCTTCCGTCGGCGCGAAATCACGACTGCGGCTTCTCAAGGTCGCTGCTGGCGCGCCATGGCGGCGGTCGGAGCGCTCGTTAAATGTACCGCCGTATGCCCAGTGCTCTGGGACACCACTTCAGGCGGACATGCCTCTGAGACACACGTTTTGAGCCCCGCGGGTCCGGAGAAACAAAGCATGCTCTCTCCTCTTTAATGGACATTTTATCAATATTCATTAGCGTTTGTGCACATTAATAGAATTTCGTTAAGATGCTTAACAGATTCGTCAAGACAAAATTGCTAAAATAGGTTATAAAACAAATAAAAATGTTAAAATGCTCATAAACGTGCACAAACGTCTACGTTATAAAAGAAAAAGTCAATACGAGTCTGAGAGTGTTCCTCTTTTGATCGATAGAAACACATTTCATCTTCCGTTGGACCATTCAGTCGTTCCGTCATCTTATTCAGTCTACCTTGAGGCAAGGTTATTTCAAGAGCGTGGCCACCCACCAGACCACCCACCAACTCGGCTTCAAAGCGTGCCTTAACCGGTGTTACTCGGCCTGACACTCCGAGGTCGCTCCAAAGTCACGCGGGTCAGCTGGTCCGTTTGTCGGTATTTGTCAGCAGCAATCGCAGCAACTCTTAGCCTTCAGGGTCCCATGGCCAGAGGGAAAAATCACGAGAAAAAGCCCTGAATTCCTGGCATGCAGCCTGCGAAGCGTGGCCCCGGCGCAGCCCGGACCGGAGGGGCGCCCATACGGCGGAATGCCCCGCAGCCTCGCCACTTTTTGCTCCCCTCCCTCTCCCGCCGGGAATTATTTCACGCTGTGCAACTCAACAACAAGTTTCCGCCATTCGTTACTGCGCAGCTCTCTCACTCCGCCTCTCTCTCGCTCGCCAACTATTCGCGCTCATCGTTTCGGGAAATTCTCAATAATTGACGCGCCTCTTGTTCCACATTCACTGGCATTGGCGCTTGGATAATAATCCACTGAAAACAAAACCAAATGTATGGCGGCTACCGTCCAGTCGAAATCTGCAAAACTTGGTCGGGTTCCCATTTGCTTTTCATCTGACGTCAGATCTTTGTCCGGGGATCGGATGCAGCACACTACTGTAAATGGTGGATGGCGCATGTCACGTGGTTGGACAGCGGCGCATGTGTTGGCTGTCGCAAGTGACACGTGTTTTCAGTGCAACCCGGATGTTTTTGTTAATGACCGTGTGAAATACCCGCATAGCCACTCCCTCATTTCGGAACCTTCACACGGCAGCACGAGCGCATACCAGTGGGAAAAACAACTCGCCCAAGTTTCCATCTCCTTTTTCGCAGCAGGTGCCGCCCGCGACAACACACGCGCGCATCGGGTCGAGCAGGGTCATCGGGCGGGGCGTGGGGCGAATGAAATTCCTGCAAGAGTAGGCCGCACCCACTGAATGCGTAAAAGACAGGCCCCACCACCCGGAGCCACCAGGGGCCCACCCCACCTGTCCCGCCAAAACGCCCCAGCGAGTGCCCGCCCACATGCCTCCTCAACACCTTTCTCTCGAGATATTGGAAGCATATCCGTGCGCATGCAGGCGGAGGAGGGGAAGGAGACGCCTCCTGGGCCGGCAGGACTGCCGATGATGCCGTTGCGGAGGCCGGGCGGCTGGGCGGCTGGGCCCGTAAGTGGTGCCGAAAGCGGCTCCTTACATGGGAATTTCACCACCTGTAGCCCAGCTGGAACCACACCGGGTGGCCAGAGGAAGATGCCCCTTGTGTGTGTGTGTGTGTGTGTGTGTGTGTGTGTGTGAGAGAGAGAGAGAGAGAGAGAGAGAGAGAGAGAGAGAGAGAGGCTGTGTTTGTCTGTTACTCTTGAGAGATGAGACCCCCGTGAATCGCACACCTGCCGACCGGCTAAGAAATTGTTTGCGGCAGCGGCAAATTGGCTTCCCCTCCCTCTCGTGTCGTAGGATGCCGACTTTCCGAAGCGCACAGCTTGAGCCCTGCAATCACTGAGGAGTGCCCTCGTCCTGCGCAGCTCTCTCGCCGCGCTGGCTGTGGGCAAAATCTGAATGCAGTGCAGACAAAGAAGGGACTGTCCCGTTGTGCCGGGAAGCTGATCCATGACCACCAGGACCGTGGAGGACTCGAAGCGCGCAGAACGCGACGCAAGACATCTCCCGGGAACAACGGAGGAGCCAGAAAGAATAAACAGTGCTGTAGGTGGAGCGTGCAGGTCGTGGGGCCAGGTGAAGAGAGGGTCAAGTGTATTGGCCGCGTCGCCGCATTTGCATGTCTTGGGGCCCGCATCCCCATACCGCCTGCCATCCCCGCCAAAGTGACACTCATTCGGCCGAGGGCGAAAGGGCACGGGGGGCGCCAGCAGCGAAGGGGGTGATTTCGCCAAGGAATGGAATTGTTTCAGAGTTATGGGTGCCGAGGGCTGGCACAGCAAACAAGGCCCGGCAAGTTGTAAATTTCCGACGTGGGGCGAGGGAGGGTGCCGGGGCGGGTGGTGGGGCTCGTTGTAGGTGTAGCAGATCGACAGGCTGGCACGGATTCCCGCCCCCTCATTGGCTGCAGGCGCGGCGCCACTGTCAGATCCCTCCCTTTTATTCTTTTATCCGTCCGTGCAAGGTGAGCGACCCGCGGCCGTGTTGTGCGTGCCCGTGGCTGGCCGGTGGCTGGCCGGTGGCTGGCCGCCTGTCCGGGGTCGCCGCCCAGACCAGCTGGCGGCGCAGTGGCCGCCCACCTCGTGATGAGGACATTTTTCACGCGACACAGCCAGTGCCCGCTTTTGACAAGTGGCCTTCATTATGTTTTGTTTTGCCCTTTTCAGGTGGGGGAGTCGGATTCGGAATGGAGTGGGTGGCCCGCACGCTGAGATGCGTGGGGCCTAGCTTCTTATTTCTCTTTTCATTTTTGTCAACGTGTGTCAAAAACGGAGGAATACAGAACACGCAAGAGACTGGGCCGTTAGAAAGTGTTGTCCATTTCCAGTCTGCACACTTCGTCCCACTTTCCCTGTTCTTAACCCCGTGGCCTGTGACAGCCACGCCCCTCAAATTAAAGAGATGATGTTCTCATCCGTCTTGTGCGCGGACAGGGGAAAGAGGGACGCAAAAACAATTTTGCGGCGTCGTGGCCAGACACGCACGAACAAAACACGCTCTGGATGCAAAACGAGACGGATGGCCTCAAAGCTCCGGGAGGTAAATGGCAAGGTAAATACGTGCGTAGGGTCTGGGAAAGGGAGGGGGACCATAGGTGCCGCATCGTTGGGACAAACAAAATGTCGTGCCATCACCGTGTGTGCGCACGCCCAGTGTCGCATTATGGTGTATTTACAAATACTGCGGCGAAGCAGAAACGAAAAAACCAAGGCCAGTAAAAAGGAAATTAAGGGAAAGGGGTACGATTCGGCCGACGCCGGGGAACTAACGAACGACCCAGTGACGCCGTAACACGGATGCAATTTATACTTTCCCGCCTCCTGGCTGGCTCTATTGGCCGTGACCATGAGGCAGGCAGCAAGGCAGGCAGCCAGGCAGGCAGCCAGCGGGGGGTGCTGTTATGACCGGTATATCGGGAAGGCCGAGGCCGGGCCTCGGAACCCCTGCTTCTTGCCCCACGGGGGGACCTAAAGGGTACTGTCGGGTAAAGCTAACGACACAGAGTGGGGGGAGCCAATAGATGCACACCACCACACACGCGCGGCCCCCACGCCGTGACTCTTTATATAGGTCGAGGCAAAAGAGCCATGCTCTTGGTTTGTTGGTTTTTTAAAATGAAATATGGGCGTATTTCTGTTCTTTCAAGAAACGGTTAGGTGCGACCAATGTCAATGCAGCCCCATATCCTGGCATCCAGGCTGAAGGACAGCTGAAGACGTGGTGGTGTGGGAGGATCGGGGGCTTGACGGACCAAAGTGGTCTTTGCGTATCGCTGTTATTTTCGTGTCTTTCTTTTGTTTGTATTTTCTTTTCATTGAATAAAGAGAGGAGGAGCCTTCTCCTGTGCGAGTATGCGCCCCTCTCCTGGGGCGCTCTTCTCGGCTCGCCAAAAAGGGTCCTTCACGCTTGCACCGCTATTCTTTATTATCAACTTAACGCTCCCTTTTTCACTTTACCCTGCTAATGAAGGGTAACCGAGCCCTCCATTTCCCGAAGCAGGGTCGTCGCGCGCCGCGCACCGCCGCAACGGCTAAATGTGAGAGGAGACGGACAGAGCGCCGAACGGTGATGTTTTATGTAGCAGGCTAAAAAGAAGGATCCTCGGTGGGGTGGGTGTGAAGGGGCCGCCATGCCACTGGCCGAGAGCCGTGCTGCACTCGAGGCGATGAGGGGCAGGCAGTCAGCAAACAAACTCGGCGACGCATGGCGACAGTCAGAACGAAACGTCGCCGCCAAAATGTCGGGACAAACATTGCCCGGAGCGGCGATGTGGTCTCCAAGTTGATTGGCGCTGTCTTCTCGATTATGGCGCACCTCGGGGACACGGGTCGCCGCGCCACCCGTTTTCTAATTCCGAGCCGGCATTCCTGGCCGGGGTGAAACGCCGGTCAGGCACGCCCGGGGGCCGGAGGCAGCCGGAACGGTGTGGGGCCTTAGTGGGCGGCCCCGTCGTGCTGAGGAAGCCGACGGGGTGCGCTGGCGCGCTGGGCCGGAGGCAGGCTCATCGGAACGCTAAGAGACCCGGCGAGACGAAACCCTGAGGGCGCCCCGCTCGCTCCTCTCGAATCAGCACCGGTTTTATGGCTGAGAGGTAAAGTTGGAAGGCTGCGCTGCTGCATTGCGCTTCGCACACCGGCCCAGTGCCTGTCCCAGCGCCCTGCTCCGGACGCAAGTGAGCGGAAGTGGGCACAGACTTGGAGGCGATTGGGAAGAGAAGCGCAAAAATCCAGCCTCCTACTCTCGGAGGTTTCAATCGCGGAAAGATACCTTCCTATGAAGTAGAAGAATTTTTCTAAGGAGGATTATTCTGGGTGGAATTGGCCTTTTACTATTATGTACAGACTTAAAATAAGCAGAACCGGTTTTTCTAAAATGGGCATCCTGACCGAATATTTAATGGATATCCCCTCCCCTCGCCCCAAAGAGTTTTTTTTTCACCACCGCACAGCACCGCTTTTTACTTCAGCCCTGTCTCTGTGTCTCGCACCAGGTGTGACGGGCGCCGCGCTGCGGTTGGCCCGGACGGGCTGCTTCTTTCGCCATAAAGGCTGAGTGCGGAGTAATGCCCGTAATTGTTATTGCATTTTACGCGGCCGCTGGAACGTCGGGGCTGCGGGGACTTCCCGCGTGGACGGGGAGACTGTCGTTGGTGTAAGTTTGATGAGATCGATTCGACTGCGAGGTGCAGGTGGTGCGGCTGCGTCGTCCCGCCCTGAGGTGGCTATAAAAAGAGAAAGGCCTCCGGGGCCGCTTTTTGGGCGCGGTGCTGCGACACCTCCCGGACCAGTGTCACCGTGTGGCCGCGTTCGGAGTGAAGACCAGGCTCAAACAAACCGCAGCGGGATAGAACACCTTTCTAGGCAGTTGGGAACCCCTCTAATTACGGCTTTGCCAATTTGTTCCTTGAATACGACTCATTAACACGAAAACGGAGTAATCAGCAATCAGCACCTTCAAGGTCAAATTTTATGTCTGCCCAAATATGTCTTCTGCCCCACTGCGAGTTTGTCACCTGTCAGGAGAAAGCTAATTGGATGCTCCGTTAGTCCTTAGTGCGGGACCTTCCATCGCTTGTGCAAGGGCCACGGGGTCATCCACTCTTGCGAGGGCCTTGTGGTTTGGCAGCCATGCGAAGATGGCTAAGGAGGCACCGACTTGTAGCCCGCAGCGGCGCGGGTTGCAGCGAGCCGATATTTATGGGCCCCTCGTGGCCGCGCCATGCCGCGCCGCGCGGCGATGCGTTTTCCGCGCCGCCGTCTACTTTTTGCCTTCCTGGCCGCGTTATAAGCGAGCAGTCGCGGACAGCGGCAGCTGCAGGCAGTGCCGCTCACGGAAAAATGTGTGGTCGAAACGAGTTTGGTTTTTGACTCGTTTCATCCCTCTTTGTGTGTACTTTGTCCTTGTTCTTACGAAAGGAGGGGAGGTTAGGAATATATGTTCATGTGGAGAATGTGTTGTTGTCGTTGTTTTTGTTTTTTGTTTTTCAGTGGGTGGGGTGGGGTTGCCGTCGACCGCAGGGATCGGGTCAGGATGTCAGGATTTCACTCTGCCTGTCCCATCACGCGTGCCAAACTTTTGCCGTCCTTCTTTGGGCTGTCATACTGCTCTTATCGCGGGCAGAACATCGCGCGGCACGCATCGCAGCGAACATTCTGCGCAAGGGCCGATAAGTTCCGTTTTCAAGGGCAAAGTGCGGATCCGAGTGAAGCTTCAAAGCTCATTCTGCGAATGCGGCGCGCCAGGGAAGGGAGGGAAGGACGCCGCGGTCGACATTTTTCCATTTAAAAAAAGGCAGAATCACTGCTCCTTGCACCCTGAGCGAAACTCGTGGAGAAAGTTGTCGGTGTTTCTGTGCCGCAATACACTGTACCTTTATCCCTTTCCATTTTGTGTGGAACCCACGAGGGAGGCAATTCTCCCTCAAATCTCGTAGTCTCACATTAATGGGAGTAAAAAATGGGACAGGAAAGGAGTCGATTGGTGGTAATCTCGGGTCATGGCCGGGCTCCCTTCTTGCCAATTCGGAGGATTTGCGCCCCAAACGTCTCAGGCTGTCTCGAGCGGCGCCACGACAGCGACCTTGAGGTTGACCCACGCTGGCCGACTAGGGGTGAGGCCGCGGACTGGGATGAGCCAAGGCCGTCGCACTGTGCGTGAGCCCCAAGCTGTTTGAGGAGACGTAACTGTTCGCTTTTTGAGCGGTCTCACTACCATTTAATCTATCCAATCCCACACCTCTTCCCATATCTCATCTATCCATCGTTCGCCGCGACAGGGGGGACTGCACATCAATGCGCGCTTGGTATGTTTTCAATTCTTACTGGGTATTTTTTAGATTCGCACGGATTCCGTCCCAGTTTGTCGATGTTACAATAAACTTTTAATGATAATGCAATTAATACTTGTATGTACCCAACCGTATCACCAGCGTGAGATTAATTCAACGCGCCTGACCGCTTTGGCTAAGCTTCTTTCCATGGCTGGACTCTTTTTTTTTAAATCTACGGTCCCCAAATTTAAAACGATCCGTCGCGTTACGGTACAATGCGCGTGCGTTCCATTTGAGGACTGTGGAACTCGAAACGTTGCGCCGTCGCCGCATTGTCGTGTGAGGGCGCGGCCCCGGCCCTGCGGTGCGTAGCGGCGGGTTGGCGACGCGCAACGCGCAGGCAAAGGTGAAATTGCTGGCGTTGCGTTGCTGCTGCTCGCGCTGCATGTTTAAATCATTTGAATGCTCTTGCTTGCGTATAAATTACATCCATAAATCTGTATTGCTGGGGACGCCGCGCTGGAGGGGAGCGAGTTGAAAGAGGGTCGCGAGTGTGTGGCGAGCCGCGGCGCGGTCGCCCGCCGCCGCCCTGGCCCTCACGGAGGAATAACAAGGACATTAATTTCGGCATGAATGCCCGAGGTATTACCAGAAAGTGGGAGGGGGCTCTCGGCACCCCTCTCGGCGACGCACTGCTGTACCTGTCTCTTTGTTCCCCGGCGGCCAGTGCGCACACGGCGTTCGTTGCGGTGACGGAGCGCCCTATTTGACGCGACGGCGGGCGGCTGGGAATGGCAGCGCCCCCTTTGAGTCTTTGAGGCAGCCAGAGACGACCCCCCCGCCCCGATGCCCGTGATGCCCCGGCGGCACTGTTTTTCATGCGCCGCCGCCGTCAAACGCGCCGCGTTGTGTTTATCTCCTCTCTGGCTCGCCGTTTCAACAGCGAGCTCTGCCTCGGAGGAACTCGAGAAACAAAAAGGGGACTCATAATTACCCTCAAATGTGACTCAAGTGGGGTATAATTAAATCTCCGTCTTTGAATCGGGACCCAAGTTGGTGCTCCAAGCCGCGGGACGGGCAGGCCTCTCAGCGCCTCTTAACCCCACAAAACAGCGAGTTCGACTCGCTTGGCCTCAGCAACTGGAATGAGGCAAACCCGAACGCCAAGACCCCCTCCTCGCTGCAAATGGAGCCTATGGCGGTTTGTTGCCGTCCACCACAGCCGCGGCCCAGAGCAGGGGTCGGGGCCCAGCCTCTAAGAACAACCGGCAATGACCCGCGTAGCCACGGGCGGTCGCGAATCCCGCAGGTGCACAGGTACCGTTCGAGTGCAGGTGCTTGGTGATGTGCGGGCAAGGACTGCGCTCCTACACTCCACCCCTCCGGTCGCTCCATCGGGTCCCAATTCTGACCCGCTTTTACTCCCTTCCCTCACTCCCCTCGCCCCCTTGCAGAGAGCACTCGTTGGAAATCGACAGTGATTGAGTTTTCATTTCGTTCGGATCCCTCTGCATCCCGCCGTTTCCTCCATATGCTATGGCGTTGTCGACGTTTCATCAATTTCGTTTTCTTCCTGATGCGTCGTGTAGCATCCCCGCGTCCGCCCGCTCCTCGTGCCGTGCCGCGTCTCTGGAAATGGGATTGGCAGCCCGCCCCCGCCGTCGCGGACGTCCCCTTGTTCGCGAGCCACGCCGGATTGGAATCCGTCTCGTGGCTTTCACCGCGTCTCGCCTTGCTGTTGCCGTCGATAACGCCCGCAACTTTCTTTTCGGATTGCCATCGATGCCGCTGATATACCCACCGTTCCGGATGTGCGTCATGTTAAGTGATCCACAGCGACCCAGTGGCAAGGAAACCCCATTATTCCGGGTGCTGCAGCGCATTATCTGATGGCAGGAGCGACTGCTCCGTTGGGCGGTGGGGTGAGTGGCGCGCTAACACGTCGGGGAAACAAGAGAGGGGGCGGCGACGGGGCGACGCATGTGCGAGTCGAGTGAAAGTTGGCATCTCGAGCGTTGTGGTGGGACACGGCTCTTTTGCTCTAGGCTCATTAACCAATGCATCCATGCTTTCGCTCATTCATTCACCGAGCGCCGCTGGTGAGGTTCATCGCCAGACTCATCACCATTGCGTTCGCAGGGCTTGCGGGCGCCGATGTCGCGAGCAGACTCGCCATCCTGTCGTCCTCACGAGTGGAAGGTGTTTTCGCGCCCCTCCGCCTTCAGCCGTACCTTAATTTCCTGCCACCAAAAAGGCAATCCTCGCATGGAATTCTCGTGGTATTCAAACCGCTCTTCCCACTCGCACAACCCCCTGACTTCCTCCCCCCCCCCCACACACACACGCAGCCGAGTATGATGATCGCATTGTCCTGTCCGAGATGTTTTAGGATCATGCGCAGTGCGGGTTGGGATCCAGAACGTTGAATCGAACTTACTGAAATTTATTTGACTTTTGGAGGTGATGTAACCGCACGCTTAAAACCTTACGAAGTATTTTGAGCATATGTAAGGTGCAAACTATTTAGTTTCTTATACGAAGAAATAGGTTGTAAATTACGAATTATTTTCTTTGTAAGCTTATGTATGCTCAAAACACTTTGTCAAAACAAACTACTTTCTTTGAAGGACTGAAATGGTTTGTAAGGTTCTCTCAGTGCGACTGAAACTTGCCTGGGTGGTGCCAGCGCTGGGACGGTCGGCCGAGGCGCGTCCAGGAGGCGTGCGTGGAATGTTGTGGTGCGCCAAAGGAAGCGCCGCCCTTCATACGCTGTAATAAACGGCAATAGCACCACGCCACAACAAGAGCCGGGTAATGGAGCACGTGTCACGGTCGTCCGGGGACGAATACCTCCGGGACAGCCGCATCCACGAACCACGTAACAGCACCACGATTGGCTGGCCACTTGTGTGCAAACACGTAACAGCGATGCGTGACGGTGTACCAGCCTGCCATCGCCGCGACGCGCCGAGCGGCTGCTGCCTGGCACGCGGCGCACGCGGTTTACATCGTACAACATTCCGGTACATCTGTTAGCACACGACTTGAGTGGGGGCGGGCCCGCACCCTCGCACAAACACACTTCCGAGAAGAGTGGGCCGCTGAGGGGCGCAAGACTTGGTTGACACAAGTACCGTTCGTGGAGTGACCCGCGACCCACCCTTGCTGTTAGCCTGTAAACGACAACACGTCTCTTACTGTTTGCAGATAAACTCCTCGTCGGAGCGAACGTTCCCCACGCCGCTGGGCTACGGCCGGCCGGCGAGCAAGGCCGGCAAGCAGCAGTCCCCGGCGGCCAACCGTTACGCCGTGGCCGCGGCCGCGCTGGAGGACGAGGCCAGGCGCGTCACCACGCTGTCCACGCTGGAGCTGGAGGTGGGCGCCGAGTCGTTCCAGTACGGCAAGGCGCGCCTGCAGTGCCGCGGTGCTGTGTGGGCGCTGTGGGAGCGCAGCGCCATGCTCACCCTGGAGGAGGAGCGCCCCCGCCTCGCCTCCGTCATCGGCACCGGCGAGACCAGCGCAGGTGGGTGAAGCGCTCCGTGCAGCGTGGCAGGCCGGGCGGAAACGGAGGGCTGCGCCCCGCCATGGCCGCTGCAGCGGGGACCTGCAGCTGGGAACTGCTTCGCGTAGTGTCGCGTATGGGCCGGGAGGGGGGGCAAAGTGGGTGAGGAGCGTGACCGGGCCGGCGCCAAGCGTGTCAAAGAGAGAAAGAGGCATCCAGGAACGCATACATGAAGGCTCTGAGTGTCTTTGCATGTTGACGCGACGCGATAAGAAGTAGGAAGTCGTCCCGCGCGGTGAGGCCTTCCCTGCTGGGCCCTGCAGCCAGGATAGTGCACCACTGTGTGAGGTGCAAACGGCACCGCCAAGGAAAGAATACACACACACACTCGCGCTTTTTGGTGCGTCGCCGTGCGCGGGGTGCGCGGCGTCACGGCAATAAATTCGCGCGGAGTGGGTGCTTCGCTTTTGTCTAGCGAGACACAGAGTGCGCCGCCGTTTCCAAAGTTTCCCGCCAGGGGGTGACAAAAAAAAAACACCACCCGGAAAGTGAAAACCGCGCGGGAAAAGGCGGGAAAAGCTGTCCTCGTGAGGGTGTGTAGCTCGATCGCGCGGTCGGCGGGCCGCGGCCAACTGATGGGCTAATTAAGGCCCTCGGTCCACAAAAGGCGTTGTCCTCATCGCCGCACCGACACTGCCACTCCATTCCGGGACGGCGACGCCGAAGTGGCGCGGCTAGGCAGGCATTGCCGTGCCGATGGGGCCCGCTCCAGAAGTTTCCGGCGCCGCGCGGGTGGAGCGTCCCATCGCGACAATTGCAATTAGATTAGAGAAACACGAAAACAAACGGCTTTGTTTGATATTCATCAATAAAACAAGACACAAAAAGATGGGTCCAGCAAGCAAGGGGCAGGAAATAGATGACTCCTTCCAGATGGTTTTGCAAATCCGGAGATAATTTTGGGATGCAAAGATGATATTTTTTCAAACTTTTTGTTGGTTGTGTGACGTCGCGGTTGCTGTAAAAAATATATTTCGGAAGAAAAGCCCTTTTTGAAAACTGAAAGTGAAGCAATACTTTATCAAATCTCGCACAACACGATATGTGTTTGATTTTAGCCCTCTCTATGGTGACCAAAGTGCTCTGAACCGTGTTTTGGTTTTTGTTGTGACCCCTTCAGGACCTAGTGGCACCAGTAGTAATACCCTAACACGCATGCATGTTGTTGCCTCTTCCTCCCTCGCCGCTTCATTTGCTGGATCTGTTGGCTAAGCAAGGCGTCTCTCCGCAGGCTGGCCGCGTTTCGCCGCGGGGACGGTGCTCGTGTGGGCGGCGACGCTGTGGACGCTGCTGCTGGCGCGGTAGCGGTCGCCCCTCTAGTGGAGCGGCAGTGCCGGACGCTGGGCGACGCCTGGGGACTGCGGGGCTCATGACGGACTGCGCCTGACAGTCTGAGTGCGCGTGTGCGTTGGCCTTGCCCGCCGCCGCGCCGCTGTCGCCCCGCCGAGGGGCTGCGCTGCTGCGGAATGCTGCTTCGGACTTCAGTCACCATCGCCGACGAAGACGAGTGCCGCACATGAGAGTGGGCGTCGTGAGTGTGAGTGTGTGTGCGTGTATGCGTGCACAATGGTTAGGACTTCGTTGCTGCTAGTTGCAAAAAAAAAACATTTGTAAGTGGCACATGTTGTGTTGTTATTGTGTTGTGTCGGGTTACGGTGTTTTTGCCTCATCCGGCGTTTGAGATTCGAGAAAGAAGACAGACGTGCGCTCGGATTCAAGAGGAAACCCTTGTTTTGCTGTGCGGGCCACAGCGTGGGATCCCGCTGCCTCGGGTAAGAGGCACGGGCTCTCAATGTTATGACATTGTTCTAGGTAAATCTCGGACTATATGTTGGAAGTGGAGTGAACTGTGAGTCTCACGTTCAGGCATCAGTAATCGGTTTTATTTATTTCTCAGTATGACGATCAGTGCGAAAATGATATTTGAATCGGTTACGGCCACGATAGAGAGTGCATACGTGTTTGTACCTGTGGGCTCGTTCGGAAAATCTTTAGTCTCTTCCAAAGAATATGAAATAATTATGAATTCATTGTGCTGTGAAGTAGCTGGCGCAAAGTGTGTGTGTGTTTGTTGAATAAAACTTACTAAACTTTGTGACTAACTTCTGCGATGTAAATAATAACCCTCTTGAATGTGGGCCGCCTTGGCCAAAAATAACAATGTAAAAGTGTGAAAACGTGGAGACACTTTTACGTCCTATTGTGTTTACAAATCCTGATGCATGAAAATTTACTCTTGTTAAATCTCTAGACAGGTGAAATGTTCGCGGTTTGGTGAAAACACAAATCCCAACGCTCAAAACAACAATATAATTTATGTTGACGGGATTTCTAAATGTCATTACTAGTGTATTGTACATATTTGGTCCCCTAGAACCATTCAGATGCAGAAGTCCTGCAGAAAATAAGCTAACTATAAAAGGTGTGTCTTTATTTTACCTGTAAATAAGATTTGAAACATATGTCTAGCGAGAGATCTCATTAAAGGCTTATGTTGTGATGTGAACTGCCCCGTTTCATTTCACCAGGCCACATATAACACGACAGATACAGGCGGACTGAGTCTGCGCGCGCCTCGCGTCGCCACATTACAAGTCGCCAAATAGTTATTGCTTTCCGATAATAACAGTGCGCGGCCAATGGAACACAGACTGCTGGTGCCATGCGGCCGCGGGCTGCTTACATTCAATTACCTGCACACGTTGTGTCGCAGCCAGCCAGGTGCACGCCAAATCGGCGCTCCCCCTCCTTTTGGGATGTCCGGCCAGCGCTGCCCATTCAGGCGGCGGTGAATCGTTCCCGAATATCGGTGCAGTCGTGCCATGCGGTGCAACTCCCTGCGGCGCGCTGATCGACTCCGGCTGCCCAAGTTGAGTCTTTACCCGACCACAGTTCAGGACTCAACCACGTCGGGTCGCCACCCTGACGCCGCTGCTGTGTGGCCACACGACCCACCAGTCACCGATCGCTCACACGGTAAAGTCCCGGCGGAGCTCCGCTTCGAGCCGGGCTAGGGCTTGCAGGTCCGACCCAGCGCGCACCGCACAACCCTTTGTCGCGCCAGTAGTGTGTGTATCAGACTGTTTGGACGATACTCACACACAGATACTACATCACATGGTGACGGAAAAAAGACGCCTACAGAAGGAAAGGAACGAAGAAGCCCTTGAACCTCGGGAATCGATTTACCGCCGATGTCGACCAGGCCAAATGAAATACTGGCACATGGACTCTAAGGCTGCCTGGACCACCCAGCCACTGGAGGTGAGACCCCTGGGAAGTGGGCCAAACTAATACAGTACCTACTCGGTCAGACAGGCCGGACAGGCCAGGGGAGATGGCCGGCCTACGGCGCACGTCAAAGAGAACTCGTGATTGACCGAATTCCCGTCGGATCGGGGACTGGGTGGGACGACCGCCGCAGTGTGTGGCGTGGCAGGCGGGGCGGGGGCGGCTGTAGGCCTCCTCTTGTCCATCACAATGAAGTGGCTTTCAGTGTAATCGGATTTGAACCCCGCACGGCTCTGCTGCCTCCATTGATCACATACGAGTGTTGTGCCCCAGCGACCGCGGTGGAGGCCATGCACCCCATCCAATACGCCACGCAACGCCATGTTTGAACCGCCAAAAAAAGGGAGAAGGAACCATCTCAGGTGAGGGTAACTTTGAACGCGGCTGGCTCATGCAGACATATTTTGGCCTTTTTTCACAAGTCGCCGTGGCCCTTTGCTGCGAGCGCGGGGCGGGCAGTCCCACCGCGCCCGAGCAAGCCGCACAGCTTATAAAGCGTAAAAAATTAGGACTCGCCAGTATCTTCACAGCGCAAGCAGCTGAGTTATGAGACGGACGTGTGGTCCGGGCGTGCTAAAAGCGCTCCGAAAAAAGGGCGTGCGGAGGCGCCTCGCCCTGGAGAATAGAAATGAAACCGAAAATGAGCGGGGGAAGAAGCGCGTCGTGCGAGAGAGGGGGAGGCCGGGACCAGCGGGGATGACGGGCTGGGTGGAAGCGCAGCGACACCTATGTCTCGCCTGCAGGCCCACCACGACGCTCCCCACTCCCTGACGCTGGCATGCTCCCATGCATACCGCGCTCCGTCACGCATAGGCTGCCACGCTCTCACGCCCCCGTGTGTGACGCGCGCCCCGCGGCCCCGACGGATCCATCTGGCTCCCATGCCGCCTTCCGGCCTTCCCGCGCAGCGGGTCGCATGCTTTCGGAATAGTTGGCCCAAGTTAGCTTAGTTATCCACCGAGTGAACTTAACGTTCCGGCTCTGCCACTGTGGTGCGGGGTCGGATATGAATTGTTTGCCAGAAACGGGCTGGCGGGGAGTAGCCTCCGAGATGCGGCGCTCGCGGCGGGGCTAGCAGGGCGCGGTGGGCGGGGCCGAGGGAGGCACCCTGCACCTGCCAGCCTCGAGTCAGGAGTGCTCTCCCACGCGCCACCATCCTCAACAAAGTTAGGCGGCTGCGGTGCGCAATCAAAACTAAATTAAACACGTCATCACCGGAACGAAACGCGGTACTGCCGAGCCTGCGACCTGGCATCCGGGGAAGGCCCCTCCAGCGCCGCTGCCCGCCACGAGTGATCCACGCACCTCGTCTCAGATCTCCGAATTCACGCCGCTTTCTGTGGAGGCCAGGCCAGCCAGCAGCGGGCGCGGGGCGAGGGGAACACACTTTATTCTGATAACTAGTTGAAAAACTTTCCAGCCAGGAGACTCTCTGCTGGCAGCCAGTGGCGCGGCGCGGTGCAGTCCGGCGCTACACATCACGGCCTATGGCTCGCCGTGTACAACGCTCTGCCTGCCAACAAAGTTTCAGTTACCAGTTTGGCGGAGACAGCCTCGGTTTGATAGCACTGATGCCCTTCGTCCCGCCCCTTCTCGCAGTATTGTAAATTGCCGCCGCATCCCTTCGAGGTTGAGGAGGCCAGGGCCGCCAAGACAGAGGACAGGGGGCTGCGGCCGGCCGGGGATCGCCGTGGCCGGTTGATTAGGGAAGCAAACCGCTTCTATACATGCCGCAAACGGCTCCCCGGAGCGTCATTCTGAAGGGCGGGCCGCAGGGTGGGCCGCAGGGCAGCCGCTTGCCCTCATCACTGACCCTTCAGCAGTCTCGGGGACGCAGGGGGTGGTGGGGATGCTTGCCACCGCGGCAAGAGGGCCAGCCCAGGCTAGGGCCTAGCCTAACCCAGGCGCCCAGAGGTGGCCGTGCGTCCTCGCTACTCCGCGACATCTACGTCCACTTTCACCTCCCAAAGAGGGGTGCGCGTGTAGTTTTTCCTACTTTTTCTTATTCCCTTTCTGAGGTTTTATTGGCGAGGAGAGTTGCCAGCCACCATGTCTACACGCTTTGTCCATCACTGCCTGTTAGTCACCCCCCTTTTTTTCGCACACTTTTTTCTTCTCTTTGCTCAGCTGACTCACCTTTCTTCCCCACATTCTTACCCAGCGGAATGACTGTCTGGTCCAATTTTCCACTCAGGGAGCAGACGAATAAGACAAGGGTTAGGGCCCAGCAACCAGGAAAACTGAGTTACCGGGTGCTGAGCTACAGGTGCCCTGGTGTCACTCAAAACCCTAATAATACACTGTTTCAGTAGTTAAATTGCAGTGCCAAATACTGCAATAGGAAAAAAAAGAGAGAAAAAATTGTGACCACATTATTTAAAGCCAAAGCAGCTGGCGTCATCATCATCCTTGGCAGCGTCGTCACTAGCGCTACGCCACCGAGACGTCGGCCAGGTCCAGGCAATGCATGTCAGCACACACTTGTTGCCCCCCCCCTCCTCTCTTTTCCCCCCGGCCCACTTTATACCGGTTGGCTCCAAAGTACCGAAGCACTACATCACTCCGGAAAGCTGTTGGAAAGACGTATTTCATTTGGCGACACTCTGCGCCCCGGTTGCGACTCCCGGTATCGCCGGTTCGTGACGTCGTACGCTTCTTTCGCTGACGTGAGCTAACGACCCCCGCCCCCTCCCTGCCCGCCCCTCCGAGGACTCCAGCCTCGACTCCGGCGGCTCCTTGTCCACAGCAGTAAAGTCGGCGTCACGGCACTTCGCTGGAAAATAGAGGTTTCCCGCCGCCACCAGGGAAATCGTTATTTACGTTCTTCCCTGCTTTCGAATCGAAGCGGCGGGGCGACGCGGCCCGCACCTTTTGGCCGGCGCGCTGCCGCCGCTGCCGCAGCTGCCGCTCCCGGAGGGATCCAGACAGCCGAATGAGGTTGCAACCGGAAGCTTTGCGCGCACCACGTTGTTGCGACGCTGCCTGTGGCGTGCTTGTTGTGCAGCGTGCACGAGCAGCGAGTGAGCGGTAGCGCCCTGCTCACCCGGCTGTTGTTCTGTTCGGACGGCATTCGCGTGCGTGGAATTGGAGCACAGGGGCCGTCCGGGGCAGGCGGGCCCTCACGGCCTTCACGGGGTTCATGACAGGGGCGCGCGTATAGGTGTGCAGCCTCCCCCTCACCTGGCGGGCACTTGGAACCCTCCAGCGGGACGTGGGTAGGGCGGGGTGCTCCTCTGGAAGGGAGATAAGCACAATGAAGAGCCTGGCGCTGCAGCCCACGCCGACCCCCCGCCCGCCCGACACCGCCCATATGTGGCTGCGGAGGGTCGGCCGAGCCAGGCCGGGCCAGGGATGCTGACCGGAAGGAACCGGCGGACATCCTTTGGGACGGGACCGGTCCGCCCGGCCGGGGGCGCGGTGAGGGCCGAGGCAGGTTTTCTCGCGAGGATTGTTGTCGGGATGCTGCCCCTGAGGGCTCTGCAGTGCTACGCCACCGGCAAACCACCACCACCCCGCCCTGCGGCAGCCAGCACGCGTGCTGCCGCCCTATTTTAAGAGTCTGATTACGAGCTACTGCACCCCAGGTGCGGCGCGCCCGGCCCGGCTCCGCTCTCCTCTCCCCATTCCGACGCGCCACGGCAGCCGCGGCCTCGCGCCACGGGGGTGTGTTAAATATGCCGGAAGTTGAATTGTGGAGTTGCGATTAAAGACCTTGATATTTTTGCGCGTTTAACTTATGGAAATTCTGGCAGCAGGGGAGCGGGAAGGGGAGCTTGACCAGAACAGCGGCGGACTGCAGCGATAAACAGCAATGGGGAGAGAGGGGGAGGGGACTGGGTTTGCCGAGTGGGGAAAACAGGTCAGAGCGCACGCGGCTCGAGCTTTCACCGAGTGTCCCCGTCGACACTCTCTGCCTGCGACATCCTGTCAACCCCACTGCCGCAAAAGTTTTCCGCACCTGGGCTAACTGGATGAACTGGATCACGGCCAGGAAAAGGCAAAGGTAATACGCGCCGACCGCCGCGCCCCTGACAGCCAACTAACTAAACTGCGAACGGCCGCATGTAGGACCCCTCGCACACGTCGCTCTGCCGTCCGGCCTCCGTGGCTGAGAACGTAGAGGCGTCGCTGTCCGAACCTGGTGAGCCAGGGATCGTCACCCACTAGATCTCCAATTTTCGGACGGCATTACGACTTCCCAATTTTGCTTCGACGGGTTCTTCCCTCACATTTCGTCACATTTTTCCTCATTTCGGGTTGAGGCAAAGAAAATTATTTGCATTTATTTGAGGTAGGCTCTCGGATAGGCCTGAGGCCAATGGTGAAAATTCGATGTGCATAAAAAATGACGATATGTGGTCGGGCAGAGGGTCGTGGGGTTCCATTTTTTAGTTTATTTTCTGTGGGACGCCTAGCAATAGCAATAGCCCGCGGGATAGGCCGGCCCGCCGCACAGCCCTGCGCCCGTGCTGCCTGCCGGCCGGGCGGTGGCACCCACGGGCTATTGCTATTGACGGCTGGCCCACAAATGATCGTATGCCTTTTCCTAGACGCGCCGCCGCAGCCGCAGCCGCTGCCCCCACGACGTCGACATGAGCAGTCGATGCCCCGGCGGGATGATGCCGGTGGAGCCGAGCCAAGAAGTCGGCAAAGAGGCGCGAAATAACGCCGCGTATTACGAAACCAGTGCGGCTTAAATGGGCCATTCCCATGCTGGCGTTCGGCGCTGCAGCCTGGCGGGGTGCGGCAGGGCGCACAGTGTGCCAGAAGATCAGCTTAGGCACGGCTCTCGGACACGTTCGTTGCGAAATCCACAGTCCTCGCATAGGGCTCTAATCCAACACAGGACTGACGTATTCCTGGTTCAAATGGCAGTCCGATGGTGCGTGCTTTTGAGTACGTAGTCGAGTGCATGTGAAGCGCGTTCGCCAACCTGGTGTGGCCCCTTTCCTCGCACAGCTCGGAGACTCCACCCCTTTCTCTTCTTCGCACAGGGAGCCGCGGAATTCTTTCAACGCGTCCGATCGCAGGCCGGGCAGCGCGGGGATGAGACTTGGCAGTCGAACGGAACGCGAGCCCCGCCGCCCGCGCCGCACTTAGCAGCCTTTGGGCCCGCCCATTACCATCGAGATTAGGTCCACTCTGCGATGAGGGGGAGGGGGAGGGGGTGACCGGAACAAACACTACCCCACGCCCCAGCTCCGAGGAACGGGGGAACAGGGTTAAGGACCGTCGCGACGGCCAGGGCGCCGGCCGAGCAAAAAGAACGGGAACGGCCTTGAAGGCGGCAGCAGCAGGGAAATCTCGGCGCCTCGCAAGTGCCTAGCAGGCTCAATGAAGCACTCATTGTCGTTCCCCGGCGGCGCTGCGCGGCCCTGGCCGAGGCCGTGGCCGAGGGCCTGCCTATCCAGCGCAGCACTGCCGCTAATGTGTCTCCGTTTTTCCTGCTGCCGATTTCAGGAGAATGTGCTGCAGAGTGTGTGCCGTTCGTCGGCGAGATTCTTTTCCTCCGAATGACGACGGCGTGGCCGAGGCGGGCCGAGGCGGAACAGTCCGGAGGTCCGAAGGGCCTAATCTGGACGCCCGAACGACCCATAAAAAGACTCGCCTCGGCCGGAGGCTGGAGGAGGTTCGAAGACGACCGCCGCGGGCTGCAGAAGGCGGCGGGCGGCCCGGCGTCGCGCGCCACGCCGCCGCGGACAGGACAGGCCGGGGAGGACGCGTGGCTCGCAACCCGCGCACCAGAGAGCGTGGTGACGCCGACAACTTTTCTAATCTAATGTCGGAATTTGGAAATAGGAAACGTCCAGGTCCAGAGATGTCATTACCGAGACATCAAAGCGGCCTGCGCCGCGCCTCCACGGCTCCGCAGTGGCCTGGCAGCGCCAGAGGGCCGCGGTCGGGTCTGTAATTGGGTGTTGAAAGTTGTTCCGCTCGGCTGTTTCCGTCTGTAAGGGGAGATCGTGAGCTAATCTTTGCGGGGAGTGTGTACCTGGCGGCCGGCGAGGCCGAGGCGCCGCCCCTGGCCCCGTCCGGCGGTGGTGCAAGTTAGATCGAGTTTATCGCTGAGCATAACCGCCTGGCTTGGCTCAACCTTTCGTGTGCCTTTCTCTCCACATTGTGGAAACATTTCGCTCAGATAGAGCATTCCGGCGGAGGTACAGCTGGCAGCTGGGTTAATTTTTGGCGGGGAAAAATGAGGCCTCATTGAGTTAAATATTTTTCTTACAGAGCGAGCGTGCCTGCCCTTATTTCCGCATCGTCAAGGATTGGTGGTTCATGAAAGACAGCTGCATGAAATTAAAAGAAACTGAGATACACGCGTTCGGAAAAGAGGAAGGGGGGACGCCGCGCAGGACAGCACCAGCAGTCCCCCCCCCCAGGAGGCCGGCGAGATAGAGCAGCACGACGTGTGCCCTCGCTGCGGGGCGAACAAGACACGCAGAATAAAACTGGTCCGTGATACGACGGGCAAGCCTCGAACAACCTGGAGCAACCCGGTTCACGGTTGGCCCCGTCGGCATCCCCCACACAAACTGATTTAAACCGTGGCGGCGTTTTGTTGAAATGTGCCGGGGTTTCCGTACTGAAAGTTGGCGCTCCCCTGGTAAATGTTTGCTGCGAAAGGGCAGGGCCGCAGTGCTTGCGGCAGGCTCGCCAGGGGGGATGGAGACTGGGGAAGGGGGGCAGGGGGCGTGGCCTCGCCGCTTCAAACTGACCGCGTCAGGTATAAAAACTCTATCTCGGTAATGAGTGTGGAGATAGCGCGCCGAGCCCAGCCGCCCAGCCGCACAGAGCGGGCCGCAGGGAAGGGTTGCGAGGCCAACGTAAGATTGCGACACAGAAATGCCAAGCGCCCGCCCCGCGCCCTCCAAGAGACTCTCTGCCTTTTTTTTCTTTGTAACAACCCCCGGGAAACGTGATTAAAGCCCCGGCCGGCTCGTGAAAACAGCGAAAGGCGTTTAGCGTCTGGCTCATTCCTCATTACACCGGGTTAAAGTTTGATGTAGCGTGGTGTGAGATTTCGGAGGGTGTGTGAGGTCAGGTGTGCATGGTGGGAGGGGTCGGAAGGAACGGGGGAGATAATGCGGCGGCGGCCGGCGGGGGGGGGGGGGGGGGGGGGGGGGGCACGACCGTCTGGTCAGCACCAGGCATGGCACCAGGCTCATGAGCGACTGCACCTTAATGATGACGCATCGCCGGCCGCCTTTTGGGCCGCGGAGCGCTGGCAGCAGACGTATGTTTGGCGCCCGGCCGGTCCACCCGCCGCTTCCAGGCCACGAAGCGCGAGGTGCGGTTCCTCCAAACTCATCGGCGTGTGGACAAACTTTCCCGCCCCCTTTTTTCGGCCTCTCTTTCTGACTGATGAGCTGATGAGCTCCTACGGCCCTCGTCGTCCGTTGCGTTAACTGCGTCGTGTGGGGGACAGGCTGGGCCAGGCCCCGGGCCCGGGTGTCATTTGGGCCGAGGCCCCCTGTAGCAACACCGGCCAGCCATAACGAGGAAGGTCTGGGCGGGCCGCCCTTGCAGAGCTGGCAGCCGCAGGCCTGTCGCCCGTGTGGCTGGAGGGGCCGGAGGCCTAAGAGCACCACTTGTGGTCTAGCCTGTGCCCTGCCGGCCAGCCGGCCAGCCCCGGCTCGGCCCACATGAGGAGCATAACGAGGAGGGACAACAGCAGGAAGGACAATAATTGCTACTGACGAAAAATAGGTTCCGTTTATGTGTACACCTGCCAAGTTACCAACGACACCCATCCCGACCGCACGCACAGCTACACATGATCTGCTGCAATGCCAAAGCGACTCCCAGGGTGGTTCAGTTGCAGCCTGAGGGGCAGCTCAATTTGCATAAGGCCACCACGGCCGGTCGGCCCGCAGCCAGACGGCCTCACCATCACTGTCGGCAGTCTGCCTGTGTTAGGGCAGCGCGGTTCGCAGCAACAGAAATCCAGACGGCCTTTCTCTCGTCGCTGTCGACGTGGCAGAGGCAGTGGCAGAGGCAGTGGCAGTGGCAGAGGCAGGGCGAGTCCGCGCCGTCCCCACGCCATTATTCGACCCCGTGTCCCATTTCGCGAGTTGCACACCCAGCAGCCCGACATCCCCGGCAGCGACAGAGCAGCTCAGACCAATGCCCCCCGCCGGTGAATTGGTGGAATGTTCCATTTGCGTCGGAAGATAATTTAAACATGTTTCGAGATTATTACCATGCTAACGAAGTAATTTGCGTCTGCGGACTGTGGGTTCAAGGTTGCTCTCTCCTCCGCCTCCAGCACCTACAGTCCTCGACGTCCCCGCCACGTAACACACAGCCTGAGCAAAACGCCCGGCTGAGGTGCCCGAGCCGGGCAAGAGTCTGCCGCGTTTTGCGGACCATGGTCATGGTCTGAATCCACGGCAGATGTCTGGAATTTATTGTAAAAAAAAAAAAAAGAGGTTGCCGAATAATAAAATTGCAACATACGCGGTCCCGAACCCAGGACCTGTCAATTCCCAGGCGAAGCCCCTAACCACTTAACTACCAGGGTAACACGCCAGCTTCTGTGCCAGCGGCGGTCTTGAATCTTGTCAAACTTCTTTTCTACATTGAACGCATCTCGATATCAGGATCTTTCAGAACCGAGTCGAAGGCCTCGGCACACAGGTCGTCCTCGCGGGCCGTGCTGCAGCGGCCGTCGCATTAATTAGCTTGCGCCAGCAGTTCAATCGCTGCACTTTGGTCGGCAACTTCTAATGACGTCAGAGCTGGGCAGTGGGCTGGGCTCTCCCAGCATACGCTCGACCCTGCTGCTCCGACTTCACCGGCGCGATTCGACATGCCAACTTGTTGCCAACAGGGACAACAGGGGTGGGCCAGAGCGCTGCCCTGATTAGCTGAGAAAAGTAACGAAGTCACCGACCAATGGTCAAGATGCAGGGATAGACAGAAAAAGTCGATAACCTAGATGTTCGAGAATAGAACATCAGGACAGACATGGTGGGTGTCGCCGTGTCGACAGCGGCCGCAGTCCTGGCGGGGATGATGTGTGTTGGCGGTGGCCGCTGCCGCCGCGTCGAGCGTTCAATTAATTTTAATTTACCGCGAATTCGCTCGTTTATCAGCGCCGCCTCCAGAAGAGCCTTGAGCGAGCCTTCAACACCCCAGCGCGGCGGCGCGTCACTGCGACAGCGACGACGGTGACGACGCCTCTCTGCTTCATCCGGCCGTGTGCTCGCGGTGTGCGCCTATCTATTCTTTCCGGTGAAGCCATCACCTCGGGGAAGCAACACCTTTATCATGCAAAGTCGCGACGGCGGCGGCACGCGAGCCGGCGCCGTGACGCGACAGGCCGCCTCCCTGCGCCGCGGAGATAACAGTCTCGACCACGCGAATGTGCACACCTCTGGAAGAAGTTTGCTTGTTGTGGGGAAAAAAAAATGTTGCCCAGCGACGGGTTGTGTCGTTAGGGCCAGGGTCCTATGACGAACACTGGTGAAGACAGAGGGCTAAAATGGACTGGTGGTTACTGCTCGAGAAAGGCGCTCTGCTTGAACCTTGCGAAGGATTGGCGTTGTATCGTTGAGGTCATGGCTGTTAAGTAAGCTTGAGGAGATTACTAAGGATTTGCTTGCATGACGAAGAAATTCCTTCGCAATTACAAAGCGTTAAAAATCCTTCACAAGGTTTAAAGCAGTTTGAATAAGCCCAACAGTTTTTCTCCTCGGTATGCAATTTTTTTTAAAAAAAATAAGTATTTTCTCCTTTTTTTGTGTTTGTCTTTTTAAATAGTCCTCTTCCCGAGTACGCTCCCCGCCTCGATGAGACACGGAGGTCCATTAATCCCCGGAGAACGCAGCTATTCATCTCGTCGGCGCGCGGGCGGCATGGCGGCGTCGTGCTGCACTGGACCACCTCGCTAGCAGAGTGGCGCCGCACCGTGATTCCGCGATGGGTGTGCGACGACGGCGGGGTGCGCGCAAGTCCCCCTAGTCCGCCGTAGGCATCGGGGGCGTTGACAGCGATGTCGCTGCGATAGCGCCGCCCTCGCCAAGGCATTTCTATTCGCCGGCGGCGCTGGCACTGCGTCCCGGAGCGACACGCCGCGGGGCGAACTTATTCCGTGCCGCGACTGTGATTAGGGCGGCCCAGGGAAGCAGCATCGCCCGGATGAATGAGGCAACGACTGTGCGGCGACAGCGGCGACAGCGGCGACAACGACACGGAGTCCCGGCGCGCAATGACCATGTGGCTCGGTCGGCGGAGCCAGCGTTTAGTCCGGGATTGACTTTGTCGATAGGCTATGCCGCAGACGAGCTTTCGGTTGTCACGATCGACTTTCGATCACCACCGGATTGTCACCTAATCAGAAATATAGCCGGTTTCAGTCTGCCAACCCATTCCGATCGCCGCGACCTAACCTCCTCTTATCGTGCGAGTCTCGCCGTCGCGGCGGTGCGGTCGTCGAGTCGATCCTCGCGCAGCAGCGATTTGCTCGAGACAAGTCGCCTCAACTTGGAGTCACGTTCGGGCTGTCCTTCAGCCGCAGCCCAAGCGGGTCCGCCGAAACAAACCCGCTGCGGTGGCCGTGGCGGCGCCGTCGTGGTGGCGCGGCGTGGCGCGGCGTGGCGCGGCGTGGCGCGGCGTCCCGGAGCTGTTGTCTCCAAGTTCTCGTACGTGCCGGCCGCGACGCGCCCACCGCCCATCGGGCCGCCGGTCATTTGCATCGAGAGGGAGAGCCCAACAACAATCATGTCTGTTATTGACTTTTAGGCGCAGTTGTTTTCGTGACAGGGCGCTCTTTCCGTTTTCTTGCCCTATTAGCGCTTTCATCCTGATTCTTCAGCATTGACAGTTTTCTCTTCGTGAAACCGGCAATACGATTAAAAATAATGGTCACAATGGGAGCGTATCGCTGCGCGTGAAAAATGGAAGACACACGGGACAGGAGAGTGCAATATAGAGCCGTAGCCTTTGACTAGGTTTTATGCCACTCAAATTTTTTAGTGACTATTTCTTATCACTTTGGTTTCACAGAAAAAGATAAAATAAAAATCTCTCCGACAATATTGCTGTTCGGCGAACGAAAGCAAGAGAGAGAAGACTTGAACAAACACCACAGAGGCTCCTCCATTTGCTGCAATGGATAGCAGATCGTAGTGTTTTCTTTTTTTCTTCCTTTTTTCCTCTTTATTTTTCTTCCTTTTTAGTCGCTCGCTTGATTGCCCCCAAGCAGATTCAGCTGGATATTTCTATCCCTCCGCACCACCCCCGCCGCCCCGCACCGCTCAACGCCGCCCTGCGCCGCCCTGCGCCGCCTCCGCGCCAAACCTCTGGGCCAATTACGCGCGGCGGCGGCCCCCGCCTCGGCCGCCGGTCCTTCATTTACCTCGGGGCGCTCGGGGCCATCCGGAGCGATGCGGAGCGATGTGGGGCGATGCGGGGCCGGCCAGCAGGCCGCGCTGCCCGCAGCAGGTGGACGACTGTCTTAGGGGGACACGCATGAGCCATTTATCATTTTCTGGTATGAAAACTTGAGCCGGCTTGGAGCGATGGCGAGGCGGAGTGAAACAATTTAAAACACGATGCAGCCCGTGCAGACGGCGCAATCCGTCAGGCGCGGTGGTGGGCGCGCCTCGCAGCGGGTCACCTCCAGCGGCTGCCATTTGTCCGGGCTGGATTTGCCGGCCCGCTGCTGGTTGGCTCCAGGCTGGACGCTCCAGGCTCCAGGCTCCGGGATCATCCTGAGTCACACTGGCGGGGCGGGGCAAGATGGGCTGTTCTGGTAAACGTCCTTCAAAACGCACTTGCCGCTGTGTGAATAGCAAGCACGCTGTTGTCTCCGGCCGAACAAATCGGGTCAGCGCGGCTGTCGACGGATTACTCTGCACACAAGGCCGTCATAAACTGTCCGAGCCACCACCAACACCCGCTCTTCGCAGCTTTTTTTTTTTTCTGGAAAAATTAATTATATTTACAATAAAATGCCTTGCATCTCTTTTACAAAAAAAATGGTTATGGCTCTGCATTAAAAGTATCTGTCCACGAGCATGCGTCAGGTCTCTTTTTGGCTTTTTTAGGCGGCTTGAGGCGTTGGGCGCGCTGCGCGCTTCTCGAGGACAGGAATGGTTATAGAGTGCTGCTGGGGTCATGAGGAACGCGCTGCGGGGTCAGGTTCGGGGAGGTCCGGGGGAAGGCGCAGGTGGGAACCCAAGGTTTTTACTCTCCGCTACATAATTCAAGGCAGCATAATGAAGAGTGGTCTTCGTGCCTCTGCCGTGGCGTTTGGCGGCCAGGGGGCGGGAAAAGGGTGGGCATCTGGAGATGGCGTGGCCCGCACCAGCTCCGGGTCCGCCTTTCTGGGACGCGGCGGGTGGCCGCTCGCACCTGGAAGGGTAGCCCTTGATTGGATGACGGCCTCTTTGTCGCAGTTTGGGATTGGCAGTGCCGCTCCGCCAGACCACGGCCAGGCGCTGACAGGCAGCTCGCTAAGCCTCGCCGAGATGACGGACGCACCCACTCTGGGATTTGGGAATTCCGCCCGCAAGTTCTGGAACTAGATCCCATCCGGGCGGGAACGCAGCGCCGCCCCACTGCAGGAGGCACCCTCAAAGTGGACTGATTGGTGGCAGCACGTCGCGGCTCCGGCACACTGTCGGAGGACCGCCGCTGTGTGGCCGAAACGTTGCCAAAGACTCTCCAAGCCTCTCTGCGTCCAACGCCCAGCGCTCCAGCTGGGTGGATAGGCTGTGGCTCTTCAATTCGCTTCAAAGCCCGAAGGAAGTCTCTCTGTCCTCTGCCGTCTGTGTCTCGCCTTAGCCTTTCAACCACTGACATTGGTTTCGGGGACAATCGTAGCAGACAAAATACGATGCATTCAATTTAATTTTTTATTCCACTTTTCCTGTTCTTTTTTCGTGCTCGCGGCCCGGTCGCCGCCGCGCCGAGGCACCCAGGCTTCCTTTTGCCGCAGGTCGCCACGGCACGGCCGCGCCCTGATCGGGGTGAAATGATGCGAGGGGTGCTGGCCGCCCCGCCTGCGCACGCCGGCGGCGGTAGCGGTAGGCGCAGGATCCTCCCTCCAGTCGTCCATTCGGCGGCATTGTTGTCCCGCTATTTGTTGGCCCGTGCTGCCGCGCGGCCGCGCGCCGCCGAGACACTGGCTGGCTGGGCCGGGGCGCCAGGGTGTGCCAGGGCCTGGGCAGGTAGCCAACACAAAGTAGTGATATAACGCCGACCCAGGCCCGTGCGGCCAAACTGCAGTGTTGGAAAAAGAGTCCTTTGTCCTGAACACGCGGCGCAAAGCATTCGAGTGGTTACTCGCGCGGCGCTAGTTGGCCGGCCCCCAGCTAGGAGCAGGCAGGCGGCAGGCAGGCTGCCGGCCAGGCCCGGTCAGGCAGGCATAAGGGCTGGCTCGCGACTCGAAGGCCCGTTCTGCGGCCGGGGTCGCTCCAAGGTGGCCCATGGCCCGGCAAGGCCCTCCTGCGAATAGTGCTGGCACCGCTTTACCGTCCCGGCAAGGCCCTCCTGCGAATAGTGCTGGCACCGCTTTACCGTCCCGGCAAGGCCCTCCTGCGAATAGTGCTGGCACCGCTTTACCGTCCCGGCAAGGCCCTCCTGCGAATAGTGCTGGCACCGCTTTACCGTCCCGGCAAGGCCCTCCTGCGAATAGTGCTGGCACCGCTTTACCGTCCCGGCAAGGCCCTCCTGCGAATAGTGCTGGCACCGCTTTCCCGCCCCAGCAAGGCCCTCCTGCGAATAGTGCTGGCACCGCTTTACCGTCCCAGCAACGCCTCCAGTCCACAGTGTACGCGGGACGTCGGTCGGGCCTCTCGCCCTTGCCGTAACTGGGCTTCGAAAAGTATTCAGAGCCGTGAATCTTCGCGTGGGCACGACGCTCCACCCCGCCCTGCCCCGCCCCGCCCTGCCCCGCCCCGCCCCGCCCCGCCGCGCCGCGGCACGCAGTTCCCACTCCCCAGGTCGCGGGTTGCAGAGTGCGCGCCGGCTGTTATGGTCCCAAGTTGTTGGGAAGTAGATGGCGGGGAGAGGGGGAGGGGTCGCCTAAATAGAAATTGTGGGAGTTGGCTCGGCTGTGATTGGTCGGGCCTGCCACCGTGTGTACCTAAATTACGTAACACGTCGCCTTTATTGTGAACAAGTTTATGGCGTCACCGCGCGGCTGCGGGCAAACCGAGGCTGCTGGAGCCCACAGGATCTGGGCCCTTTTCAAGGTGTAGTCTCTGCGACTCGAGTTAAGCACGTGATGGAACCGTATCTCCGTGCGAAGGGCAATTCAATTCGAAGAGTGAACTTGACTGCGGTCGCCGTGTTGCCGTGTCCGCCTCTCCTGGTCCACAGAGCGGCGCGGTCGCGGCTGGCCATAGCCGATGAACGTCAATAGCGGGAAACACATCCACCTGTGGAATTGGATATTGTCCATTCCATTATCTTATTTCCCAACAATTTGGCGGCGGATCGCCCACCCCGCTCCCCGTGCTGCGGGACTGCGGCGTGGGAATGCGGCGGCCTTCCCTGAATTGGCTGCCAGCGCCAGGCCTGGCCGGGCCTGGCCGGGCCGTGCCGCGCGCCGTGTTCCGCAGCCTATTTAACCCTCGACCGCGCAGAACGAATCGGCATTGATTAGGGATTCCGAGCAGGACAGCGCGCCTCGGGGAGAGCAGCACCGCCCGGCCGGCCCCTCTGCTCCCCGCGACAAACACAACCCGGCCGGGCCGCAGTGGGACAGCGAAGCCAGCGAAGCCAGCGAAGCCAGCGAAGCCAGCGAAGCCAGCGAAGCCAGCGAAGCCAGCGAAGCCAGCGAAGCCAGCGAAGCCAGCGAAGCCAGCGAAGCACCCACCGCGGAGCAGCAACCGCAGCAGGCCGGCCCCGAAGCACGGCCAGCACGGCCAGCACGGCCAGCACGGCCAGCACGACAGGGCGGTGGCGATGGACCGCCGCGGCCAGGGAGTGGGCGGGGGGCACAGCACCGCCGGCAGCCTGGACACGGACGTGACTTGCACTGAGTATCACCAGTCCTGGCCCCCCTACTCTACCCCTTTCCCCTCCCCTTTCCCATTCTCCTTTCCCCTACACCTCTTCGCCTCTCCCGTCGCCTCTCGTCATATGGCGCTGTAATGACGACGCACCTATTGGCACGACGAGGACGCTGTGGATGTTACTGAGTGCCCCCCTCCCCCTTTTCCCCTTGCACACATACGCTCCCGCGGGCACTCACACATACACACACAATCCTGCGCTCGTTCGCCACACATGCACGCAGTACACTTCGGAGAACATCCTTGAAAGCGAATACCTTGTGGTGAACACTCCACCGCCACACCTCTTCCCGCCCGCTTCCCCCCCCCCTCTCCCTTGATATATCTCCCTTTTTTTCCTCCCCCCACTCTCTCCGTCTCTGCTCGCGCGTCGGAGATAAAATTTTGTTGGTGGTTACAGCAAGCGTTTAGTGGGGAGATAGGCGGCGGGGCAGATGTGCACACGGCACGCCACGCCACATGGTGGAGGTGTGAATGTCTCAAATGGCGCCCCGTTTTCGGGCGCGCCAAACGCCCGTCGGCTCCGCAAGGCACCGCGGGGAGGCGGGGCTGGGGGGTGGGGCCAGCCTGCGGAAGAGACGAGTGTCGACGCCCGCCGCCCCGCCGCGATAGTCGCTCTTCTGCCACCGCGCCCGACCGCGCCCAACTGCAGGCCAAGGGCCCGCAGCGAACGATTTACATTCGCTATGGCTCGAAATGCCCATCAAAACAGAACCAGCGTATCATCAGAGTCCAGTCTCCAAACGAAAGAGGAAAATTGCGCCACAGTTCAGTCAGATGGCGTGGCGGGCGCTCCGCGCAGTGCGCGACGAGCAATAATTTCGAGTAATTGATTCGGAGAAGAGCTGAAGGATTAATACCGCAGGCCTCTGACACGCCCCGCTCCACCCCTCCCCGCCTGTCCGCTGCCATACCGTTAGCCCTGGCGTCAGTTTCGTTTGTGAAAATTAATTCCGGGGCCCTTCTCTCTTTCGTGTCCTGCTGCCGTGTCCTTTTTTCGTCCGCCGCCCTCCCGCCTCGTGCCTGCGGCCTGCGGGTTATTGGATTCGGATTGTCGTTTATTGCGCGGGGAGGCGACGGGAGGCGTCAGCCGCGGCGTCAGCGCAGACAGCGTGAGTGATGGCGCCACATGACTAGTTTGGATGCGGCACAATATCGCACTGGCAGCAGCGGCGCGGCGGCGTGGTGGGGCGGGGCGGGGTGGGGCGGGGCGGCGCTCCGAGGCCGTGCTAACTACCTCGTCCGTGCGTCCGTCTGTCGACCCGTTCCACCCCTGTCCCCGCCTCCAGGGCCACGAAGGGCCACTTTACGGTGACGTACCCAGACGCGGCTGGAGCTCTGCAGCCCGTTTAGGGAAGGACATAAGGGAAACGCCTCACCACCCGTTTCATGCGAGTCCCATTCGAGAAGTCTAGATAGGTAGTAGGACACGTGGCCACAGGTGTGTGTAGCTGTAAACCGGCCTTGCTGGCCACTGCGGCAGGGCAGGGCGCCTCACGGTGGCCTCGCCCGCCGCACGGACGCGCCAGCCGGGCTGCCTATGCTCGCTCCGACGGGCGCTCGGCCGCAGCCAACAGGCATAGCGGAGCATAGCGGAGCGGCGCTGATTGCCTGCCGGTCCGGCGCGTCCAGCGGCACTCTTCCGCGTCCGCTCTCTCATTAGGCGGAGCGGAGCGGGGCGGGGCGGGGCGGGGCGGGGCGGGGCGGGGCGGGGCGGGGCGGGGCGGGGCGGGGCGGGGCCGGTGGCGCGGACGGCGCGGACATGGCGGCGGCGATGGCAACAGTGGCAGTGTGGGATCGGGCCGGCCTTCCGAGCGCGGCTGACGTGCTGCAGGCACTTGTCATGCAAATCTACCCCCCTTCCCTTCCACCCCGTCCGCCCCGTCATACCAAAACCGCTTTCTGAGCTGGGCACGGCCGAGGAGAGGGAGGGGGAGGGGGTCTCCATGGTGGCGGCGTCTCGTTCATTGTGCACGCTCCTCAGGCCGCCAAATTCATCTCCATAATCCCGGGGACAGCACACGGCACTGCGGTCATGCGAGGGCCAGGGGAAGAGGGGTGGGGGGAAGGGTGGGGTCGCAGGGAGAGAGGGGGGAGGAAAGAGAGTAATCAGTCCTGGCCGAGGCCCCGCGGCCCGCGGGGCTGTCCGACTGAACTCTGGCGTGCCTCCCCACCTTCTGCTAGCAAACGTGCCCAGGGTGTGTCGCTCGACGTCCCACTCGGCGACCCTTTGCATAGTGAGCGCAGCTTGAGTGCAGCCCGAGCGCAGCGGGTGGGGCCCTGTTGTCCCTCTAGAGGGCCTCAAGCCTCCATCATACCCCGAAGCCAGGCGCGGTCCGGCGCCGGCCAACCTGCTGCTTCAAAGTGGTGTCCGTTGGCGGCTGCCTGTCTGGTTACAGCGGCAACCCATACTTTGGATGGATATAGTCAATTTGGTTTCATTAAAAATATTTCTGCATATTATAAACTAAAGTTAACACAATATTGTGTTAGTTGGAACCATTTTTAAATCACTATACTGCATTTAACACCTTCACGCCGGTACGAGAACCATGTGCTCGTACCGGCTGAAGGTTAGGTTAGGCTTCGGCGCGAACGTGTTAATTGGGGTGATATACATAAAAACATCAGCCGACATGGCTCTGGTGGCTCCAGCGTTGTTCTGGATTCCCGGCTAGTTCTGGGGACAGCCGAAAACAAACAGCGTGACTTGCGTGACGTCACCAGCCCCAACACGCGGCGATGGCCCTGACGGCCGCCACTAACTCATCCGGTGACCGGAAACTGGTCCGACAGACTGGCGCCGCCGGCGTGCGAGGCGGTCGTGATTTCGCGCCATGTCCCCCGGAGACTCGGAGACCAGAGGCGACCGCAGCGCGGCGTGGCGGCGAGTTCAAATTCGCGCCACTCTCTGCTGATGTGCGTGGGGGTCGCGGCCTGGGGCGCGGAGCCGGAGGGGGACTGGGCCGCGTAAAGTGTGCGGCTTCAGTGAGTGTGCGCGTGCTTGGTTGTGTAAGAGTGTGTGTGTGTGAGTGTAGCCTTTGTGGGCGAGACAGAGGGGAAAGGTTTTGCTCCTCTCTCGCGACTTTTTCTCTCCCCTTGGAGTGATGTTTGTTATTTGCTGGCTCCGCTGGCTTGGACGAGCTGTTAACCCAGTCGTGATGCCCCCTCCTCCCTGGACTTCCCCCTCCCCCTCCCAAACCGTCCGTCTCTATCGCACTCATTAAGCCCGCTTCCCAGTGGGACAAAGAGGACGCTCGGCCGTCCCCAAACTCCACACTTGCGCCCCCTTGTCCGGGGCATGGTGGTGCGGTAGGGCGGAGCGTTAGACAGCGGGAGTGGGAGGGGGTGGGGTGGCACGGGGTGGGGTGGAACGGGGCGCGGCGGGGTGTCTCCGACACATCTTCTCCACGCGAATGGCCGTTTTATGCATGGCAGAGTCGTTACAGTGCTGCGATGAGCGGGAACTAGTCGCCGCGGCTGTTTTCCCGCGCCGCCAGCGCCGCCCCGGGGCAGTGCTGCTGCTGATGCTGCTGCGGCAGTGGGACGTTTTAATCGAGCCCAAATGTTAGCAGGCATTTTTTTGCGGCGGTTTCATGCAGCTCACGGGGAGCGTGATGACCTTCAGCATTCACGAGAGATTTTCTGCTCATTTATGTTAACAACATACATTTGCCTTCGGACGACGGACGCTTTTCCGTCTGGAGTAATTTCCCTTCAAAGAATATGGCGACTGTTTCAAAATTCGGTCAACTTGCATGTGAATGGGGTTTAATCGAAGAAAAAATCATCTCACGAAGTGAATTAAGGGGGCGGTAAGAAAGGGGCTCCGCCTGCTCCTGCCTGACCCTCCGTGGCAGGGAGCAAGGCAGCGCGTCGTGTGTAAAGGTGTGTGTGTGTGGGGGGGGGGGAGTGTGTGTGTGTGTGTTTTGTTTGTTTGTTTTTGCCCATTCCTTATTCGGACGCGCGGCAGCAGCAGCGCGACGCTCCGATTCCTATGCGCATGTTCCGGGGTCGTTACGACCTACTGCAATGCAAAGGCGGGTGTGCAGTTCGCAAAGGCGGCGTGTGTAGTTCGCAGCGGACCGTCTTAGCCTGGCCTCTCCGCCTGGCCTGGCACCCACACTCTACATGCCCTACGGTGAAAGACTGTACCAGCATTCTGTGGGTGAGATTTTCTCCTTAATACAAAAGAAATCCGAGAAAATGTCTGTAAGTTATATAATGAATTTTCAAAGGTAATTTAAAAGTCAGCCGTACCACCATAATATAGAGAATTGTCGCCATAATGTGGAGAATGTGCCACGCTGTCCACGTCTAGCTCGGCTCGCCATCCGGCTGCATTCGACAGCCGCGGGGGATAGGGGAAGGCGTCTCAACAATGAAAACAACAACTTCGCGGCGGCACTCTCGCCGCCTCTCGCTCGCAGCGCTTGCGCATTCCGCGCGCATTCCCCGTGAGGGCAGAGAGCGATGGAGGTCCAGGACTGCGGTCTGTGGAGTCGGGAATCTGAAACACGCCGCTGGCGCGCTCCTGGCCCCGCAGCCCACAATGGCTCGTCATCGATTTCTACAATAAAATGAAAAAATGGGGAATGAATCTTGGAGCACCTGAGAGTAGGCGTGGTAGTATCGGCCGAGGTGATCCTCGCGCGGGTGGCTGGCGCGGCGGCGGGGCCACACCAGCTCCACCGTCCAACTAGACCCACCGTCCCACCACGCCGAGGGCGGGCCAAGGTGGTCGCTATTGAATACCAGTTTGTATGACACATGGAAATAAATGTTGGAAACTTGGAGGGCGCGGTGAACCGAGGCAGGCCCAAGGGCAGGCCCGTGCCAGCGGCGGGCTGGTCTGCCGTGCCGGCTGGCCGTGGCGGCTCCAGGCTGCTCGGAAAGTGCTCCGCGAGACGACTTGGGCGGGCCGCCGGGCCGGGGGGCTATTTTTCATGCAAACGGCCGAGCGAAGGGCCAACAGATTTTTGATTTGGGAGGAAGATCGACTGAGGCCGCCGTAGGGGCAGGAGCGGAGCGGCAGAGAAATGGAACCAAACTAATCGAATTGTAAACCCCGTGGGGGCCACGACTTAGGTCGGCCGCTGCTGCACTCGCGCTGCAGCGGCAGGACCGTCTCGTCGTGGGGCTGGCAGAGCAGCGACGCGACGCCGGCTTGCTGCTGTGACGTCGCCAAACGCAGCTCATCGACGCCGCCCCCTTCCCCGCGGCACGCGCGCCCCGCCCCGCCCTGCCCCGCCCTGCCCCGCCCCGCCCCGCTGCACCTGCCGACGCAGTCCCAGGGGGAATCAGCCGCCGGATGGCGGCCCCCCTCCCCGACGTTGTCTCCATTCCTTTCACTTGGATCCCCCCTCCACGTCATACACCTTGCGGCGGCTGAGCTTTTTGCTGCCAATAGTTTTTCCCCCGGCGCGGCCCGCGGTGGCGTCCCCGTCGCCCTCCCCGTCGGCCCTCCCCGGCGCCTCGGCCGCCTCGAGGGGCAGGGCCTCGTGATGAAGGCAGCCGTCCCCAGACTTTAATCCGAAGGCCCGGAGAAAAGGCGAAGAAATCGCGTCTCGTCCGTCAGCGTGCTTTTCCGCACTTTTCAGAATATTGACACTGCTGCTGCTGTCGGCTGGAATCCGGACTGCGCCGAGAGGGACACAGCGGCCCCCGGCGGGGAAGAGGCGTGGGTTCGTTTTGGCAAGCGGCGGAATAAATGAGCCACGAGGGCTTCGGTCGTCATCGATACGCCGAGCCGCACAGCGGGAACTGGGGCAGCGCGCCAACGCGGCCAGTCGCATCACTGTCCATGTCCACGCATTTGTCACCCTTCCGGCCGGTCGCGGGCCAGGAGGCCGCTGCGTGGAGATGATCACCCTCGCATGGCACGCCAGTCTGATACTGATGGAACAGCGTGCAGGCAGGCACCCTCCAGGTCCAGTGCGCCATGCCGTATACACAGCACCCGGTAGGGTAGTCTCTAAATGAGTCGGGAATCACACATGATAGTAGTGACGATGGAATGCTTGAGAGGGGTGCTCGTCATGCTTGCAGTCCTGTTGAGGACTGCAGCCCGGGTAGGCCTTGTGCGCCGCCACCTCTACGCCAAGGCTTCCCAACGGCCCACGGGACAGGCTCGGTCCCACCCCTTTGTATTTTATCACTCATGAGGAAGATGTAACGCCGTTTTTATGTCGCCGTAAAGACGGCCGGCCATTTTCGATTTGCTATCGACTCCCGCGGCCCTGGGGCGGCCCCGGGGTGGCTGGCCCGCGCGTGCCCACGGCGTACCGCGCGGGCCCCTGCACTGTGTGGTTCCAACACTGTGTTGTTCCACTCCAAGCTCCGCCACTCACAATGCGGAAAAATGCGGTGTCGCAGGTGACTGATTGCCCTCCACCTACAAAATGTGGTGTGATCCTTCGCCTGGCCTGTAACTTCTACAAAAGCGCACCACTTGAGCCTGTTGCGCCCCTTGAGGCGAACTGCAATGTCAGCGGCGACGCTTCATCCTGCTTGTCGTCCCCCTTGGCGAGACGCCTTGTACACAACAGCTGCACTTCCCGGAATTCTTGTTACGAAAAAAAATCTCTGCGATCTTCGGAAATTCCTAAAACGACATTGCGTGGAGTGGAGATCAAAACGTGGTCCGCCCTCAGAGAGCTGTTCCGGCCCACTGCCCACTGCGGTCGTATCCGCGGCTGCTTTAGGCGCGGCTTGACGGTCGCGGCACTGGAGAGTGGTGAAGGCTGCAGCAGCACGTCCAGCTGAAGACGCGGAATGGGCCACGAATTCGGCGTCACTCATTTCAGGGCCGTCAAGGCCGAGGGGCAAATAAAAGCGGGGATGGAGGGCCGAAAAAAAAAAAGAGGCGAGTGTTTATACGGCGCGAGCCATTAAATAGGGGGCCTGGCCTTTAACGACCGGGAGTCACATCGCTTGAACCCCGAACCGTCACATATCCCGAAGCCGCCAATATGTCCGGCGGTTTATGATGCCCGCCGACACAAAATTTGGCGGTCGGTTACCCGAGACAGCCTGTCGAAAATGACGACCTCACTGAGTGTCGAACCCAGGACCTACGGACTCAGAGTTCGATGCCTTTACGCTCTCGGCCACCGTGACACCTGAGGCACTGCCGGTGGAGCGGTGCGTTTGGCAAGCCGTGATCCGTTCAGAGTACGTGTCAAACTGAGCAAAAGATATGGCAGGATCCGAACCCCAGCTCTCGGACTTTGCAGAAGGGGGCACGGACGCTCTCGACCACAGTGCCCATTTGGCCGCAGGGGCGGCCGAGGCGCGACGACTAGACGCAGCGAGCGCGGCTAGGCCAGGTCAAGACGCGCAGGGCTACCACCCTTCCGATGTCTTCATTCGCAGGGAGCTGGAGTGCTCCTTAAACAGGCTTGCCGGCCCGCTCCGCATTCGTCGTTCGTCACGGAGGGCGTGTTGACTCGCCTGCTCATGTTTGCCCGGAAAAGGCCCTCAAAGTTTAATGGGACGCTGGAATCGTGTGAAGCGGCTAACGACGCATCGCGCCTCGGCCGCGGTGCCCTGGCGGTGCCTGGGCGCTGCCAGGCCGGGGCCGCCAGGCCTACGCCAGGCCGGGCCGTCGCCAGCGGCACGGCTGCCAGGGCCTTGGCCCACAAAGGCAGCGCACAAAGGAGGCGCGCTTGATATACGTACACGGTAATGCTTCGCCATTTAACGGATTAGCCGGCACGATTTATCGGCGGATAGGAGTTTATTACCGGGGAAAGCCTCTACACTGGCAAATATTAAATCAGTAATTAAGTAATAAAACCCTGTTGGCTGATATCGAAAGCACGAACTGATATTCGGAAGCAAATTACGTGAAATAACTGCGCTCAGTCGGCACTTTCGAATAATATGGCGATTGGGATTAGTGAGGGGCACATAACAAGTAGAGGGGCCGCACGCACGCAAGGCCACGCCACGCGCGCCTCTGATTTTTTTTAAATTTAATGTGGAGCATGGCGCTTGGGATTTTGTTTCGGATGGACGGTCCCGCAGTAACGTTCGCTCACCATGCGTAAGTTATTGTGAGGAGAACTCGGGCTCTTCTGTGACAAAGGCCACGTTGGGCCAATAGTCTTTCTCTCTCCCTCTCTCTTTCTCTCTCTCTCCCTCCCCGTGGCGGGTGAACCCGGCGAGCAGGGCCGGGGAACAAGAGGGCCCATGGAAAGCGCCGAGTCACCACATCGACGTTGTCAGCCGCGAGTTGGGCTCCGTCTTGGCCGGGCCCACAAAGGCGCGGGGCGGCCAGGCGCGGCCCGGCGGCCCGCAATGGCAAGTGGCATATTTTACCGGGCGGCCATCGAGTCGAGGTCAGCGCGGAGAGGCGATGTCTCCGCCCGTTCACTCCGAAAGGAGACTCGGCAAACCACCCCTGCGTGTTGTCTTCCATTTTCCCCAAATCTTCTGCGATCGGCGTGATGCGCTCCTCGCGGGATCTTCACAAGACTCGCAATAATCACTCGGAGTTATGCCGCCCTCCGACCGCGGCCCCGCGAGGCGTTCCGAGGCGGCCGGGACTGCGGCGCCGGGAATGACAATGAGTGCGGCCATGCTGCGGCATGAGGCACCACGGCGCCCTCCATGAAGGGCAACAGGGAGAAACACCCGACGTCAACAGGTGGCAGGGCAGGGCCAGCAGGCCTCAGGGATGACGCCTGCCCTACAGTCTGTTGGACGACCCGCTTTTCCCCGCTCGCTAATCATCCCCGTTTCGTTCGACTGCTTCACTTGAGATTCCCCGTAGAAGAGTAGAAATTCCAAAATAACAAAAGAAGAAGGAGGGGAAGAAAAGGAGGCAGAAAACTTTAATTACTTCATAAAAGTTTGGTCTCTAATTTTGCTGGACGTTTGCGTCTCGGCGGCTAAAGAACACAAACAAATCCGTGTTCTAACTAGATAGCTGGCAGTGCTAGTAGCAGTGCCAGTCGTGCCAGGGGGAAAAGGCAAACCCAGTCGGAATTTCTGTTGAAGTATAAAGTCGGAGAGAGATATTTTCTTGTCTGTCCGCCCGCGCGCCCTCCTTCCCCAGGACAGCTTGCCCTCTGGAGCCTCTGGAGCAAGCCGTTTGACAGGACCCTTGGAGAAATAATTGGGGTATCGACTGGCACTGTGCTCCAATTGGGGCTCAATCATTAAGTGCCCCACGAAGCCGACGCCAAGCGCCCGCAAGACCGTCGGGATTCGAGTCTCAAAAAAATACAAAAATATTTTCCCGCACAAAAGAGGGGAGGCGCGGTCGGCGGAACGGAGAACCACCTCGCTGGCCCCAGCGCGGAGATGAGGTTCGTTGCCGAGAGGAAGTAGTGAAATTAGCCTCCGGGCCGGCTAGCAGTAACGGTTATGTTTCCAAGGCCTGCCACCATTGCGCTTCCAGTGTGCCTCCAGCGTGCCTCTTCTAGGCTGCAATTTTGTCCCGCCTGCTTTTTTTTGTCCGACCTACGATTTGTCCGACCCGTTTACACCGCCGCAGGGTCAGGCTGTGCTTCCAAAATCTCAGCTGTGACTTATCCACTGCGAATCGAAACAACCGTCGGAAGGTACCCTGCTCGGCCAGAGCCGCGTCCGGATGAACACTTGATTGGTTGCTGCATGTGGTGGTGGTGATGGATGCGGCGTGACGCCTCGAGGCGCCGCGTGTCGCCGTGCGCACGCGCGCTGATTGGCACCTCGTCACGCGCCGTCGCTCTGTCGCCCTCGCACCCCTGCAGGACGCCCCACGAGTGCGAGGGAGACCGGGGCTCGAAAGCGCTGTTCGGAAGCAGCCCGCTGTAAATGATGGATGTGGCGCTCCGCCGCGGCGTCGACCTCCTCGTCGACTGCTGCTAATGGAGTCGCATCCCGCGATGAGGGTGGGGCGGCGTGGGTAGCGGGGCCCCGTCGAGCCGAGGGGCGCCCAACACCGCGGTCACTCGCTGCCGGACTCAACTCGACTGGACGCGCGCAAGTAAAAACCTACCAAAGTATGGTGTCTAGATGTAAGGTACAAACTAATTAGCTCCTTATACGAAGAAATAGTCCATAAATTACGATGTCTTTGTAAGCTTCTCAAAATGCTTGGTTACGACAAGCTTCATTTCTTTGTAAACTTACAGAATTTTTACATCTGTTTGAGGGTGACGTCACATTCCCAGACTGCAAAGTGAAAGCCAGGCGAGGCCAAGCGAGGAGCAGCGGAAGGAGGGCGCCGCTGTAGAGAGCTGCAAGCAAGATCCGCCTCCTAGTCACATTCCTTGATTTCCAAGTGAAGCCGAGCGGAAAGCCAAGCAGCCGACCAGAGGTAAAGCACTGCCCGACAGTTGTTGTTGGATCACGGTGCAAGAGAAGGTGCAGGTGTCCCCATTGCGGTCTGTCTCGGAAAGTCGGTGGAACCCTTCTGGATTAGCGGTCCTCGGCCAAGCAAGCGAGGTTGCAGACAGGTCCTGGCGGTGGCAGTGACTCCACGCTGTGTGCCGTTCGTTCATTCGTCTCCCCGAACGCCTGCCACGAGCAGGGGCCGGGCCTGCCGGGCCTGCCGGGCCGGCACGGAGACCCACCGGCGGGAGCAGCCACCACGGCGCTGCTTCGGCTAACAAACCGGGGACACCCGAACCAATCGGATTAAAGCGTGCACCGCACTGCACTGCTCTGCACTCGAAAAATGAATTATTGAAGCTTTTACCTGTATTCTGCCGCCAGATATTCCTCTCATTGTCCATCGTCCGGTCTGAACTGCACGCCGCCTACACTTGACTTCGATCCTCTTCTTCGCCGGACGCAACGTTGGCGACGAAGACGCTTCCAGGACTCATGCGTGTCCAGGGAGCTTAACGAACTTAGGATATATTTTTGTGAAAATATTTTTATTTTCCTGGTGACCTGCATGGCTTCGTAGGGTGTTCGAATGGGGCGTCAGTGTCGTTGTCGTTTGTGTGTGGCGATCTTGTTGCGCTGGGACACTGGATGCCCCAGGCCCCAGTTGTGCTCCGCCAGCTTCGACGCCCCTTAAAAATGCTGAAACTGAACGCCTGCACTCGTGCCGTTCTGCTGACAAGACGCGTGGGCTTTCCGCGGCATGCGCCTTTGCCGCGTAATGACATGACGACCCCCCTCCCCCACCTCCCACGGCTCCCGCTCCGCGCTTCGCTCCGTCACTTACGCGGTCGGATCCCACCCAACTTAATTTCGCCTGATTGATTGGTAGGCCTGTTGCAGTACGCTGTGCGGGGCTGAGCGTTGGTTGGTAAGCCCGCGGCTGCGCGGCTGCACGGTAAACCAAAAGACCAGTTCAGGCGGATATAACCCACTACGCATTGCGGCTCCATATAGTCGCCCCCATTGCGAAACTCGAAACCGACTCATGATGGTGTTGGTAGATTCAGGGCAATCCGTATGCACCGTCACATGTGTTTCGCATCGAAGCCCCGCCGCACGGCAGGGAGGCTCACGTCGAGGCCGCTGTCCAAATGGTGACCTCCTCTTGTTTATTCGGGAGCAGGTGTGAATTGGATGTAGGCCTCAAACATTTTGTCTCGCGCTATGCCACCGCGATGCCACAGCCGAGCGCATTGTGACGCCTGGTTGGCCGCGCGGCCGAAGCTGCGTCCAGGTTATCGTGGTGCAAGGTGGCGGTGGCCCGGGGGAGAGGGGGCGGGCCTGGCGACCGTCCCTCGGGCAAGGGGTTGGGGCGGGAGATTCGTTTATCTATTGATAGCATAACTTTTAACGAGATAAAGTTGAGCCCCGCGCATATCTGGGCTGGCGAGAGATAGCACCGTGTGCAAGGCGCCGGCGCTGCAAGGGATCAGGGCAGGGCTCTGCTGTTTGCCGAACGCAGCCCAAGGTGCCGAGCAGTGGTCAGTCCGCTCCGCTGCAGACTCGTTCCGCGGGAAGGCGTGGGTGCGAGAGAGATAGATCGACGGCCGTGGAATCTCTCTGCCGAGTGCCCACCCCCCGCGCCGCCCAGCGCCGAGCAGCGTCCGTGTCGCATCTTGCGTCGCTGCGGTCCGTGCGGTCCGGAGCCCTCAGTCCGCGGGAAGCGTCGCGGGGAGCGTCGCGGGGCGCGGCGCTTCGACAGTCACTGCGTGAATCTCATTAGGGGCGGTGCGACGGCCTCTCCAAGTGTGGGGGTGCGGCAACGGCGGCGCACCGCGCATAGAGCCTCGGCTAACCTATGGTGAGGGCGAGAGGGGGATACTTTCTCGCTCCTTCGCCGCCGCTGTGCAAAATAATAACTCGGCCAGATCAACAAGACCGGCGAGTCGGCCTCAAAGGCGAAGGAGGCAGGTGGGATTACTGCGCGGCGGCCAGCGGCGCGGCACGGCCTGCTCGCGGCTAACGGCGGCCATGACTCGCGGTGGACAGCACGGCCGCGCGTGGAGCCCTCGCCCTTCACCGATTGGAGGCCCCATCCAGTGGGGCCGGGCCGGGCCGGGCCGGGCGGAGAGGTTGTGATGGGCGCGCCGCTTCCCTCCTCCCAGTGGGTATATCGCAGTATCGCACTGACACCCTCCCAAAACCGCGCCCCGGTCCGAGACGCCCCAACGCCCGCCGCGCCCCGACTGCCGCCCGGCCCTGAGGCGAGGAATGTAAAACGCACCAAAGTTCCGTTTCGTCACACAATACTTTAACTTGCTCGGCGGTGCGCCTTTCACGCGAAACAAAAGTTTGGCCGTTGCCGTACTTTGCGCGCCAGTTCGAGCCTCAGCCCCTTCCCTGCCCCTGCGCGTCCGTCTTCAGAGCGAAGGCATGCCGTCCACCACTGTGCCGCGCCGCACCCCGTTCTTTTAAAGTCCAGCCCGTAGCATCCCACTACGGACGCGCGCTGGCCGCTCGTCCAAGTGCGGTTCGGAATGGAGAAACTCACTCAATGTGGCCCCTACCACGCCGGCCCAGCCGCCCGACCCGAGCGCCGCCGGTAAAGAGTTGAAACTAAGAGTCCTGAAGCACCACGGCGGCCTGCGAGCGAGTGCCTCGGCATGGCGGGGCTGGGCGGGGCGGGGCGGGGCGGGGCCGAGGAGGTGAGCACACCGCAATCCGCAGGAGTGGGCGGCGCGGCGCGGCTTTTCCCACGCCACTCCAAGTAGTGCGTGGCGGCGCCGCAGCTGGCTTGGCCCGCCGGGATGACGGCGAGCGCCTGGCAGGCAGGCAGCCGTCCGCGCCGCCACGCACGGCTGTCCGCCGGGTGGCCTACCCGCCGACTTGCAGGCGGGTCAGGCCGCCTGCTGACGGGACAGGCCTTCAAGACGGCAAAAAGAGGGATGTCAAAACAAATGGAAGGCTCCATTGCAGAGCTGCGCAGTGCTGTTTTCGCTCAGCCCTCATAGAAGCAGCAGCGCGTCTTCGCCTTCGGTGTTCACACGGAAACTGGAGCCTGCCTCGCTCGCAGCCGAGGACGCTGCCGCCTGGCTCGGGGCTGCTCTAATTGATTCGGTTATTCAATCACAGGACGGCGGTCGTTAAGAAGCGCGATGAGAGGGAAGGACTGGGAGGGTCTCGTGTTGCGGGAAGGCGAGGCGAGGCGAGGCGGGGTGGGGTGGGGTGGGGTGGGCCGGGGTGGGACGGCCATTAAGTCATCAATTCGGCGAGCTATTAATTACGCAAACAAATAAGGCGGCCGGGCTGCAGACATTTTTAAGCAGCCCGAAACCCAAACAGGGTGGGGTGGCGTGTGGCAGCGTGCGCCCCTCCCGGCAGCTGCTGCAGCGGAGCGCGGGGCGGAGCGGGGCGGAGTGACGGGCATAAATCAACAGAGCGCCTCGAATCCGCGCTTCTCCAGCGCGCACCACGGCACACTGCCAATTCCAAAAATATGCCGAAAATACGAAAGAGTCTCTTCAGCTGGACAGACCGCGAGAGTGCCGGCGAACGGGCCTGTGGAGCCTATGGATAGCTCATTGAGGAATCCATCATGTGCGTGGACCAAGTCCGAGACCAAGTCTCATTTGGCGTGCCCAAAGTTAGTTGTGTTTGTGTCAGCCTGAACAGGCAGCTTTAGGACAAGCCTTCGTCGAGGAGGTGCTGCGTGGCCTTGGTACTCGTGGCCAAGTGCTCCCCCCCCCCCCACCCCAATTTTAGGGCATCGCTGCTACCCGCGGTCGTTCGGACGAGAGGCCGGGCTAGCCGGCCATCCCAACACGGGAAAGGGATAAAGTGGTTTCCGGGCCGAAAGAGAAGCAGAGTGCAGTGGGGTGGGGCGCGCGTTTTCTGAGCAGGGCCGGACTGCCAGCCTCTGGGTGGATCAGGGTAGAGATCAGCGGGAAACGAATGGATGGTCCAGTTAGGCCCGTGTCAGAAGACATACGTGACGTCACATCACGCGTGCTTGTCACGACCCGAGCCCTCTCCATACATTATATACTGCTGATGAGGGGCGACGCGCGACGCACACGGGACGGCCGGGACGTTCGGGACGGGACGTGTCCGGCTGCTGAGTCAGGCCCGATGCCTCCCCCCCCCTCTCTCTCCCCTTTCCCTCACCCGTCACCGCGCCGTCGCCCCACTCCCAGCGGGGATGAAATAACTGGACCTCGGGGAGAAGTTGGGTTCGGCAGGAGCACGGCACCCCTGGCCACGCAGCGTTGTGCAGGCCCCTCCCACCCACCATCAGGTTTTTTCATTCTTTTGTTTTTTGGCTTCTTTTTACCGCTCTTGCTGATCGCGCGGGGCGGAAAGGTCGGTGGGCCAGGCGGTTTTTAATTCACTGGCAAGATGTAAGACTATGGAGACTGCAAACCTTTTAGGGTTAGCTGCTGCCTGCTGAATAAGTTATCGCGGGAGTCAAGTCACTCATTGCGAGAGAGGTGCAGGCCTGTCGCAGCCCGCGCGGCCCGATCCCGGAGTCACTTCCACGTCAGCTTGGAATGCGTCGTCAGCGAAACGCGACCACGGCCCGCGCAATGTTCCCCTCCCCCGGCGGCACTGCCCGCGCTGGGCTCGCGCGGTGCACTGGAGTCGACTCGGCCAAGGTCTATTACCTTCTCTGCATTTTCCCACGCCCAAGTGGCAGCGCCGCCCCCGCCGCTGCAAGTCTGCCAGGTTTTTGCGTTGCAAAGCGACTCATCGCCGTTAATGAGACCAAATTGGACGCGCGGCAGCGCCTGGCCGTGGCTGCCGAGGCCGTGGCTGCCTAGGCTGTTGTGCCGAGGCCGTGGCTGCCGTCTCGGCCAGGGCCTCTGTTTTGTCCTCGGCCGTCAGGGGCAGACGCACCGGGCACAAGAAGCAGGTCCCGGCCGAGGCCCCGTGCCCCGCAGCGGCCGGCGACAAATCCCCACCATCCATCTCCGGCGAGCACGAGCACCCCGCCGTCGCGACCGCCCCCTCGCTCTACATGTCCGCTTGACGAGTTTAAAGTCCACGCGGTCAGCGGCGCATGAAAAATTGTCCCGATCGTGGGGCTGGCGGGCTAGGCTGGCACTGGGTCGCTGTCGCTGTCGCGGCGCGGGTGGCGCGGCAGTGTGTCTAGTGCCTGCAGCTCTCGGCGCCCGCAGTCCCGCAGTACAGCCCCGGGATGAGTCCTAATCCATCAACGTCTGCATCCCCGCCCGCTCCCTCTCGAGTCTCTGGAGGGGCTGATAGAGCGCGGGCTGGATGGCGCTCCGCTCCGAGCAAAATCCGCAAATCTGTTCGCCTGTCTTAAGTTACTCCTTTCCGGTTGGGGACGGATGGGTGCGTCGGACATTTGTCATTTAACGGGTCGCGCGTTGCCTTCCTCGCGAATGAAACATTTTCCACATACGCGTACGTCTTTTTTATTCGTCTAGTCCTAAACCTATAAGTCTTACACACGTACTCTTATGTTAAGGCCTTACACAGATACATATCTTACAGTGACAACTCGGTACAGGTAGTATCAACATTAGAAAAATACTGATTTGCGGCTTTGGGCGCAATCCCTGAGATCACGATCCAGACGCTGTGACGTGTAGCCACGCGTGGCGCGGCGCGGTGTTCAAATTGAGAGGCAGGGCGGAGGCGGCGGCGTGGGTGTCCAATCTTGATCCTAATTTGCGAAACGTCCTCGCTTCGGCAGCAAACACCCGAACACGCCGTTCACTGCGGAAAAAGAGAGAGGGGGTGCATCCATCTTTCTCTCTGTCGGGGCCGCGGCGGGGCGGAATCGACTCGGGACTTACGGACGAGGACGCCGCCGAAGAAGTAGAAGGCCGCGTCGCAGTAGCTGTCCAGCAGCGAGCCGAAGATGAAGTTGCCCACCATGGAGCCCAGTCGACCGAACATGAGAGACAGGCTCACGGCCATGGCCCTGCCGAACAGACCCAGTCAGAGCTGCGCGCAGAGAACTCGGAAAGCGCACAGGGAGGCGAAGGCCTTGGCTACGCCCAGGGACTCACCGGTAGTTGGTGGGGAACAGGTCCACCACGATGCTAGAGATGTGGGCGATGCACATGCCCGTGAGGGCGATCACGACGCAGGCCAGCGCCAGGATGGCCTCGTACGACCCCACGAAGTTGACGGCGATGGCCGAGACCCCCGTCACCCACATGCACACGACTGCGGAAGGCAAATCAGAGGGCGTCAGCGGCGTCAGCACAGTTAGCACGCTGCCGGACGAGGCTCGCCTTCGCCGAACTCACTCAGCAGATTGCGCTTGCCGACGCTGTTGACGATGAGGCTGCCGCCGATGGGGGCGATGGCGTCGGCCACGCCGATGATGAGGGCATTGATGTACACTTGCTCGAGGATGGTGCCACCCGTGCACGACGGCTCCTTCAACACGGCGGTCACGTCCGAGGACACGGCCACCACGCCGACGTCCCGCGTCGCACGGACCAGCACCGACGACGCGTTGCGATCCGCCGCCAGCACGCCCGCCACGGCCTCGCAGATGGTGGCCGCGCCGGGGTGGATCTCGTTGTACTTGGCCTGGTAGTTGAACAGCTCCGGCAACCACATGAGTAGGCCGCTAGCACTGTGAACGATAGAGCGAAACAAAATTCAAACAATCGTTCCCGTGACTTTTGAAAAGGGCTCGTTTTGGTCTCGCATGGGCTCACCTCGCGATGTTGCCGAACTGAATAAAGCAGACAAGGAACGTGTGAAACAGGTAGGGCGGTCGAAACAGCGGCGCCGTCTGCGCCCACACGATCTTCATTAGGGCCAGGAACGACCTGTCCGTCGTGGAGGCCATCACGGAGCTCGTGTCCTCCGTAAGCTCGCGGACCTGAGGTCAGTCACGGTTCAGTCTTACTGCAGCTAGTTTGGGAGCACCAGTCAGAAGCACCGTTGATGTCAGAGGGGCCTCTTCACTTTCCACCGATATTGCCAAAACAAAGGGGGTTGAGACGAGACTCACCGGGAAGTCCTCCTTGCCCGTGTTGATGGCGTGCACCCTCCGCAACACGGCCAGCGCCTCCTCGCGGCGACCCACCGCCAGCAGGAACTTGGGGGACTCCGGGAACCAGAGGAGCAGCAGTCCAGAGAGCAGCGCGGGGATGGCTCCCACCAGGATGAAGAGGCGCCACGACCGGAAGCCCATTCCGGCGTACAGCGGCAGCGACCACTGCAGGGGCAGCACCGACCACGCCAGGCCTGCACCGAGAGCACGCCGTCGTCATGGCCGTCGTCATGGCCGTCGTCATGGCCGTCTCGCGGGGAGGCAGGACACGACCGTCAACACGTTCTGGCGCAGCTCGATGGCTACATGATCGCCCTTTGGTTTGGACGAGGCATGAGGTGGATCCGTCCCATCCATGCACAGCTCATAACGTGTCCAGAGCCGGCCTCTGGCCAGGCATGGGCAGGAAAGTAAAGTACCGCGGTACCAGCACCGCGGTACTTTTTTGGGTAAAGTACCGGCACCGCAGTGCTGATGACGCGAAAGGGACCGGTAAAGTACCGCGGTACCGATTTGCGAGTAAAGTAACGAAAAGTACCGTCGGTCCTGTCAGCGGGCGCGCAGCCGCGCACTATTACGGATTGAGCGACACGACTATATTACGCAAGTGCATGCCCCGTCGGGTACCACGGACTCCATGCGCTGCAAACCGCTGTACAGCGGCGCATCCAACAAAAGAACTTGGAGGAAAAAAAAAGAAGAAAAAATGGGGGCCCTTCTCCCACCTCCCCACACAGTAGGGAGGACCGCCTGCAACTTCGGTGGATCGGGGGAACCGGTGCATTCCAGGCGGCGACCCCAGGGGTTCTCATCTGATGTGGGCCGGGTGAAGGGCGGGGGTTGAGAGCCTTTGGTTTTCGCGGGGTGGTCAGTGGTACCCACAGTGGTACCCCCGCTGTCCGGCGCTCTCTACCGAACATGCAGTGTGAAGGGCCAGCTTCAAAGGACTTATCAACTCCAAACCGACGAATCAGAATGGACCCACTCGCGACCAATTGCGAGTGGCTGGAACGACCGGGGATCGAACCAGTGCCGAGGCCAATCCGCCGAAGCGGACTGCTTTTTAGACACCCAAGCATAGTGGACGACAAATGATCCAGACCACTACGCTATCACGACTGCACGTCTGCCGAGTGTCGGACGACGGGTTTGAGTCGCATTGGGATGAGGGAGGCAGTCGTAAAATGTATTGAAATGTTGGGATTCGATCCCCGGACCTTACTGTTCAAGTCCGACGCCTTAGCGATCTCAGCCACCACGGCTCATGGTAGATGCGGCGTCAGCCGGGCTCTAGACGCGGCAGGGATGGAGCCGCAGTGAGCGGGTCATTCGAAAAATGTTGAGAAAAAGTGGGACTCGATCCGTCGACTCCGGTACCGGGAACCGACGCCTATACCACCTCGACCACCACGGCCTATGATTAGGCCAAGTGATGTCATGTCTTTTGAGCCGCACTCGGAGTGCGGCAGTGCGGACCGCACTCCCAGTGCGGTTCAAAGGCGTTGACACCCGTCCCCAATCATGAGTCGTGGTGGTCGAGGTGGTATAGGCGTCGGTTCCTGGTACCGGGGTCGACGGATCGAGTCCCACTTTTTCTCAACATTTTTCGAATGACCCGCTCACTGCGGCTCCATCCCTGCCGCGTCTAGAGCCCGGCTGACGCCGCATCTACCATGAGCCGTGGTGGCTGAGATCGCTAAGGCGTCGGACTTGAACAGTAAGGTCCGGGGATCGAATCCCAACATTTCAATACATTTTACGACTGCCTCCCTCATCCCAATGCGACTCAAACCCGTCGTCCGACACTCGGCAGACGTGCAGTCGTGATAGCGTAGTGGTCTGGATCATTTGTCGTCCACTATGCTTGGGTGTCTAAAAAGCAGTCCGCTTCGGCGGATTGGCCTCGGCACTGGTTCGATCCCCGGTCGTTCCAGCCACTCGCAATTGGTCGCGAGTGGGTCCATTCTGATTCGTCGGTTTGGAGTTGATAAGTCCTTTGAAGCTGGCCCTTCACACTGCATGTTCGGTAGAGAGCGCCGGACAGCGGGGGTACCACTGTGGGTACCACTGACCACCCCGCGAAAACCAAAGGCTCTCAACCCCCGCCCTTCACCCGGCCCACATCAGATGAGAACCCCTGGGGTCGCCGCCTGGAATGCACCGGTTCCCCCGATCCACCGAAGTTGCAGGCGGTCCTCCCTACTGTGTGGGGAGGTGGGAGAAGGGCCCCCATTTTTTCTTCTTTTTTTTTCCTCCAAGTTCTTTTGTTGGATGCGCCGCTGTACAGCGGTTTGCAGCGCATGGAGTCCGTGGTACCCGTGGGTACGTCAAGTACCGTCGGTACTTTCGAAGGTACCTGTAAAGTACCGCGGCACCGAAAATTTCGATAGTACCGGTAAAGTACCGCGGTACCATAGTTTTCGGTAGTACCGGTAAAGTACCGCGGTACCATAGTTTTCGGTAGTACCGGTAAAGTACCGTGGTACCGATTGTGGAGTACCGTGCCCATGCCTGCCTCTGGCTCACTGTGAGGCAGCACACACAGGGCACACGCGGGCGTCCGAACAAACACCCACCTGGCAGGATGATGGCGGAGCAGGCGGTGATGAAGCCCACCAGGATGATGGCACGGTTCCTGTTGGACGGCGTGTTGAACTCGCCGAGGTACGCGTAGGCCAGGGCCGCGGGGGCGCTCACGCTAAACACGGGCATTCATTACTGGTGTGTACAGTGGCGCCGCTCGGCCCGGGCCAGCCTGGGCCAGCCAGTCGGCCGCGTGCGGCACTCATGCACTCACCACACGCCGTTGCAGAACCGGAGCACCACCAGCGTCCAGAAGTTGGGCGCCACGCAGGCCAGCGCGGACACGACCACGTCGGCCAGCAGCGCGCGGATCATGATGCGACGCCGGCCTGTCGTGTCCGCCAGCACGCCCCACGCGTGCGCGCTGCAGATGATGCCTGCAACGGACAGGAGCACGCTTAGAAGCCAGCCGGTCGTGGCGCAGCAGGGTTACAGGTCCGGTTTGAATTTGGCGGCATGTGGTACGTACCAATGTATGTGATGGCGCCCAGCACGCCCTTGTCTTGCTGCGTCAGCTGGAGGTCGCACTCCGCGGCGGGCAGCACGTAGCCGATGTCGATCATCTCCATGATGGCGCCCATGATGGCCAGCCCGCACACCAGCATGAGCAGGTGGTTGAACTTGCCGTAGCCTGGCGAGAGGGATAGATCAGTGGTAACGATCCGGGGCAGTGAGCACTCCAGGCCAGTCGGTACGCACCTGTAAGTTTGACGGCGTCCTCGAACGAAGAGGTCGCCCCACTCTCCGCGACGGTGCCATCTTGAGACTGCTTTCCTGGAAACGGAGAAAGCAAACCACTGCATGAGCCGCCGGCGTGCCAGCGCGCGCGCTTCAAACTTATCCAATCCCAGTTTTCCACTCGCTATGGAGACCATCGTTTCCGGCCAAACCGACCCAGCAGCGGCTGCAGCGGTTGCACGATGTGCTTGGCCTTGTTCAGGTCGGCCAGCGACAGCGCCCTCTCGTCCATACCGCCGCGCTGTGCCACGCTGCGCGCCCGAGCACCGAGTGGCGTGCGGCCACACCAACGAGGAGGCCAGCCAGCGAGACAGAAAGACCAAACTCGCTCGGACACTGGCGTTCAGCGCTGCCAACCATTGTGCGCGACACTAGACCGGCGGGCGGAGCGGGCGCGGCGCCAGAACACGTGCGACACGTGCAACCCCGCCGTTCCTAGACCCCAAGCACAGTGGACACGTGTGGTTGGACGTGAGCGGGCACTCGGCGACACGCCGCCGCAGCTGAGCGTGCCGCGCGGCGCCGCCACGCTGGTCACGCCGATCAACTGACTGGCGCTATTTTTAGGCGCGTCCACAGTGCCGACCGCCGACGCCGGCCACGCATTGACACAAGTGTACCCAATCAGTGCCGGACCGGGCCGCAGAACAGCCAGCCATGGCGCCAGACTGGACCGCGGGGCCAGCGCGGCAGAGGCACCGCGAGCACAAGGCCTGACCGACGATGGGCCCCAAAGCCCCGAGGGGAATAATTAACACACAAGTTACATTGTTACGTAACATGCTCAACCTATCACGAAACGCTACGTAGGAAGTTATCCTACACGATAATAATATTGTCGCTCTCACTCACACCCGGTGGGAGCCAAAGCCGCCAAAGCGACAGTCCTTCCCGGCCATGGCCTGCTCCGACTGGAACCAAACGTCAACAACTCGCCGGACGCCGATTACATTCATACTCCTCGCAGAGGCGCGTGGGGTATTGCTGCCGGCCGGCCGCAAACGGCCCGCGATGCAAGAGTATCGGCAGCCGTCCCTCGACGCGAGCCAGCTGAGCTAGCGGCACATCGGCTGCTCATCGCCGAGCAGGGCAAACACGAGTATGAGGGGGCAACGCACGCTACGCACGCCGCGGCGACGGCTTTCGGCAGGGCGTCGTTCGCGCCCTCGATAAGAACCCGTCGCAGCTATGGGGTATGTACTCGCGTAATAGTCGGGTCACTGGCCGTAATAGCACGCGTTATATTACGACGCTTAAAAATAGCGTAATGGTCGAAGAGTTGTTTTAGGCTGTTTTCAACTAAATCTCCATAATTTTGAGACGTAAGAGAGCGTAATAAACGGAGCAGTCGCATCACAGTCACAGGTTTTGAGGGTGAACACCTCCTCGCATCGTATGTTACCTAACCGGGCACCCCGCTGCCGTGCCGCGGCGCTACTGCCCCAGGTCGTCATACTGGCCCTGCCGTGCTCCTCCCTCGGTGGCCCGCGGCCCGCCGCACTGATGGTGGCGCCGCGTCCTTGAACGCAGACACACATTCTCCGCATCTGCTCGGCCAATCGTTGCGTAATGTGCGTCTTCCGCGTGAGTTCCTATCACAGGCGCGGCGCCGAGCCGGCGGTAACACAAACGTGAACCCCCCTCCCCCTGCCCCCAGCCTCACCATAATTTAAATCGGCGGAATCATTCGTCCGCGTTCTCGGTTGCCAAGACTGAGACGTCACGGCGCGAACGCAAAGGGCTTTCCACTCGCTAAACATGGCAATCAAGGCTGTTGGTCTCATAACAGAGTTCACGTGAGGAAGGAGCGACAGGTCGCTTCGTTTGCTACTTTAATCGTTTACCGGTGAGGGTGAGCCAGCAGCGATGAGGGGAGATTCGCCAATCGGTGAATGCAATTGCCGATGCGCGCGAGATAGCACTACACGCACAACACTAAGGGCCTCCTCTCACACTGACACGCTCACCCATACACCTATACCACACACAGACTTACACACACACACACCAGAACCTGTAGCAGAACCTGTCGCGACCGCGTGGCGCTAGCCACTACAGTTGTCATCAGACCGCGGCTTGCTAGCGAGCCGTGGCGGCCTGCGACCGGGACGAGGAATCACAATGAGGAGCCAGTGACCCGCGCGCGCACGGGCGACACTGGCACTTGGGCTTGTCGTAAACGTGTGTCCTTAGCGTGATATAGTGTCACAGGCCTCAGTGTGCTAGGCCGGACAACATTGAACACCTCACTCGCAGGACTGGGCGTTACGTTGCAAGTGGAGGTCGCAGCGCATCCGAGCGCGGGGACTCACCGTTTGCCTGCTTCTCAGGCGAGGCGCCGATGTCGCTGATGTGGACCGTCCCCCTGAACATACGGAACACTTTGTTGAGCATGGCTGCTGCCGGCCTGCCGGGCTGGGGCTGCTGGCTGCGAGGCGAGGGTGGTCTAGAGTCCCTTGGTCGCCCTGAGGGCGCGGGGCTCGCCGGGCAGTGGCGACTGGACGCGGTACCGACTGACAACCAGCGTCACTTCGGTCTCATCCTCGCCGTCCTGCCGGTGCGTCCACTTGGCAGTCCTCGCGGCGTGCTGTTCGGTCCCGGAGTGAGAACACCACCGCGCGGGGACACCTCAGAGCGTGCGGGCGGGGCGGGGCGGGGCGGCGGGCAGGGGGGCGGGGCACCGATTTGCGGGTATCATGAGCTCGCAGCTCGCAAGGCGTGTTTGCTCGGGTGATGACTCGCCGTGAACAAAAGAACGACATGCGGTGCAGCAGTGGCGCGCACCCGCCTCGCCCTTCACTCGGACTGCCTCCTGCCGCGAGTAAACTGACGTAAAGGCACCTTGGAAGTGGTCAGCCCTTTAACGGCTGACACGTGCCTCCGCCTCCGCCGTGTTGAAGCCGTGGTGGGGATAATAGTTTCGGAGACACGTTTGGATCGGAAAATTACTTAAAGCGCGCTCATCTGGATGGCTGCCGGCACGCCAGACAATTTAAACAGAAGTCCCCTGCCTTGCCGTTGCAAGAAAAACAAAGACTCCACTCCGAAGTGCCACAGCGGCTGCAGCGCTCGACTTTTGGCAGTGTAGCGCACACTCGCGACACTCGCTGGACGACTCGAGAACAGGTTCGCAGTCCGGCGTACTACGGCGGTACTACGGCGGCGTGCCGTGAACTTGACCATGGCGCGGCGGGGTCTGGAGGCTGCCTGGAGCCACGCTGGAGTCATTGCGTCGCACGGTGTGCAGTGCCCAGCGGTGGACCCCAGCCCCGAGAGAACTATGTACGCGAACTGGCCGAGGAGCGTCTCACACGGAAAGGTTCTAAATGTAGGGAGAGGTACGCCGCGGCACACTTCCGGCACCGCGCCCTTGCTGGTTCGGCCCAAGGCCGCCTTGTTTTCAGCTCCTATTTATGAAGTGCATGCAGATAAGAAGGGCTGAACGCATGCGGCGCCCCTTCTTCACCAACGCGAGGCAGGCAGCCACCGGCAGCAGGCGCTCGGAGGGACACTTCTCTGGCGTCCACTGACGAACCACCGTCATCCCGAAGCACCAGCTTAGATAACGAAGAGTGATTTCAAGATCAAAACACTCAACACTTGTTGTCAACGGCAGTGCTGCCACGCCTCCCAAAGTTAAAAATGTATCTGGCGCTAGGGCGGCATACGACAATCATCCACTTTTAACACTTTGACGGTGCCGCTGGTGGCTTTCAGGTTAATCAATGGCGCTGCGCGCACGACGGACGCGGACCCGAAGCCTGGCCGACGGCGCCCCCGGGGTTCTGGAACGACACCTCCTGATGGGCGGTGCGGCGCGAAGGCGGAGAACATCGCGTCCGTGGCGGTGCTTTAATGCCCAATGCCGGGCCGGGCCCGATGAATATGAAATATTTGGTCGCCCCCTCTCCCCCTTCGCCGCCGCTCTGGCGTCGATTATTCCCCGCAAGGTGTGCCGCGGGCCGTGTGGCGACCGTGAGAGGGCGAGGACGACGGCGTCCTCCCTCACGGGGACCACCGCCACAACGTAGACGAGGGCCCACCCGCGCATGGCGACCGAAACAGTTGCACGTCAGATAAGCCGCAGAGACACCTTTCCCAAGCGGAGTGCGCGGCAACCGGGCTTTCGACGCGCGTCTGCTCATGTTTGCCAGTGCCATAAAGTTAGCACAGTTTATCACAGTTAATTAATTGTTTTCCTTTTAAAAAATTGAAGAATTTTTTTTTTGTTTCGTTGGTTTTTATTGCCTCGTGCTAATTTCTGGGTGTGGCCCGCTTGCGTGGGAAACTCGAGAGGGGAGGAAGACCGTGAGGACCGACGGGACTTCCCTTGGCGACGAAGGCGTCCCGCCCGGCACATTGCACGGGGCGGACCGGCCTTGTCCGTAGGGACGCGACGTTGGCGGTCGCCTAGCAACGGGGGACGCTTTTAGAACGCTCACGCCTCGGCCGTCATCAAGGTGGTCGCCACCCACCCCCTACCTGCGTGCGGTCTCCACCAGCTGTGCCGGAGTCGATCGAGTCGATCCGGCCGAAAGCTTTCGTTGATGGCTTTCAACGCCACATTCATTACGACCTAAGCACGTGCTCAGTCGCCACACCAGATCTCCACTTGAATCTCGTACACTATTCCCGACAGGATGTCATCAAGCCATCATGCCATGTAGAAAACTCAGTCGCAAAGTGGAATAATCAAAGTTACTGTGTGACAGGCCGTGACGAGTGCCGTCACCCTCGGGTGCAGCGTGCTGCACACAACTATACACAAAAGCGCGCGCGCGCGCGACCTCGGAGCGGAGCGGAGGCCTCGAGCGAATGTCGCAGGTTATGACGCCCAGCGCACTTTGTAAACAGGCCCGACGCCGAGTAAAATCCTCTCCGCCGAAGCGACACTGTGGCTCCTTGGTTGGCAACCGTCCGGGGGAAACTCACCTGCCACTTTGAGGCGTGAGGGTGGAGGAGAGTCTTGCAGGAGCAGCAATTAGCGCGATGTACGAAACGGGGTGAGAGGTTAGAGTAAGGCGCGCAGCAGCGCGGACGGACGCTAGGACGAAGGTCGTCGTTGTGGGGTGGGTGGCGCGGGGTGGCTGGGACGCGGCTCCCCTCCACCCGCTTCCACCCACCCTACTCCCTCCCCCTCCCTTCTTAAACGAAGAAAGGCAACGCTACCTCAGGCCGGGGAAAGCAAGCGCACCAATGGCAAAAATTGGTATTTTGTGTTTCTTTTGCGCAACTGATTTGTGCTCGTAAAACCCTCTTGATTCCTTTCGCCAACCCCCGGGGTATATCTGCCGAGGACGTACCGCGGCACTGTCACGGGGCTTTTGCGGGATTGTCGCGGCGCGGGGGGCTGCCCCGCCAGATAAGGATATATTCGGGTTGGCTCTGCTGCTCTGCCGGCTGCCGTGCCGGTAGTACAAGACGCGGCCGGCGTTCGTGCGCGCTCCGCCCGGCGATAGCAGCTCCGTGACGTCACGCGTCACGCCGAGCTTGGTTTTGAGTTCCGTCTAATTGCATCCGAGATTGCACCTTTCTTCGTAACGGCCGCGATAAACGGCCAGCTCTGCCACCGCACACGGCAACGCCCCACCGATTGCCCCTCCGAGCCCTTGGCGCTCGCGATAAGAGCGACCAGTGAGGAGAAAGGTGAGATCCGCCGTCAAAGCCCGGACGCGGCTGTTCTCACTTCTCTTACGTCTCAAGCGGGCCGGGTCTGACGGGTCTGACCTGCCCCACCGCACTGCCGGCGGGCCGAACAATGAGCTGGGAGTGCGCGCCGTCGGTTGCGCCGCAACCAGGGCCGGGGCACTGGCCGGCGTGGCCGGCAGCAAAAGGGTGGCAGAAATTTTTAAAAAAGGAAAACCAAAACAAAAAACCGAAGAAATAAAACAAGAAAATGTCTTGCTCCGAGGTGGATACTTCCATCGCTCAGAAGGAGTGCCAGCCGGGGACTGGAAGCAAGAGCGATCCATGCTGCGGGTGAGGAGGAGCAGCGTGGGGATGGCGGTCCATGTCGAGGAGGGCCTTTGCGAGCGACGCTTGCCTGCCCGACAGGGGCACTCGGGGCCGGTCGCTGTGCGGCATCCGCACCCCGTTCTGGTGGTTCGGCGGCCGCGACGGCCGTCCCCGGCCTGCAGGCGACCCCGACGAGTACGAGCCGAAGCCCCGCCGCCTCGTCCGCATCGCCGAAGTCATCCCCAACGTCCTGGAACGGCTGGAGGTGGACTCTGTGCACCAGTACCTGCCTGGCCAGATTTCTTGTCAGTTTGTTTTTCTTCTGTCACCGTCACCGCTAACAACGGGCATCGCAAAATACGTAATATGGAAACGGTTACAGCAACGACCGCTGGCAAGGGCGACGCGCGTGTTGCCGAGAAGGAGCCGGTCAGCCACGAGCACTGCCCCTGCAGGAGGGAGACGTGGGTCCGCGGGGGGCCCCTGCTCGGCCACCGCCCTGACCCCGCCAAGGGCTGCCGGTGCGCCTGCTGCCGCGCTCCGCGGCCCCCGCAAGCTCCCCCGCCCAGCGCCCCTCCTGCCAGCCCGGCACCCCCTCTGGAGACGTGAGTGCACCGCGGCAAGCGTGCTTCTCCCGCCTTCGGGGCTCAGCGCCGTGATGCCCTGCAGATGGTGTCCGAGGCCGCCGTTCTGGTGGTGGTGCCACGACAAGCGGTCGCGGCGGCCATGCGGGGACCCCTCGATGTACGCCCCTGTGTTCCCCGCCAAGCGACTGCAACCGGAGACCCCGCTGGACCACAAGTTTGAGTTGGACCATCCCGGTTTCTATCTCCCCGGGCAGGTGGTCTTCGGTGTGTGCTGGCCACCGGCAAAATGAACCTTCCCCTCGCGTCTGGGCGCAGGGAAGGCCCGGCTGACTTGTCCTCGGTTCTCGCCCAAGGGTTCAAGCCCGCAGTGCGCCGCCACCCGCAGCCAGAGGACTGCCCCGACGACTACCTCTCCCGCTGCGGGCTGGAGCCGACACCGGCGCCGCCGAGGACGCAGCGATATGAAGCAGTCCGGAGCTGCTCGGTTCACGGTGAGGCCTTGAACATTGGGTGGGTGGCTTGAGCCCAGTCCCCGGTGTTGCTACGAGCTGCACACAGGAGGGCGGCCCTGGCAACCCACCCGCTTGCCGAGTCTCGTGGACTCCGAGGTGGCCGGCGCGCGCTGCTCCGCCCCGTCCCGCGCACTGCGGAGGCCCAAGCCCTGCACCTGCGCGACAGAGGCGTGCGCCACCTGCTGCAGGCACTCTGTGGACGAGATGTAAGTGTCTGCAGCCGCAATCCTTGCTATATTCAGTTAAGGGTTTTCTGTTTTCACTCCCGGCGTGAGTGTGGATCCTACGCCTCCACAGGCGTGGATCCACGCCTTGTCGGGTGTGTAAAGGCGCCCTCACGCCCGCAGAGGCGTGGATCCACGCCTGTGGAGGCGTAGGATCCACACTCACGCCGGGAGTGAAAACAGAAAATCCTTAACTGAATCTAGCACCTTTCAACGCTGCTCTTCCAATTGATACGTTCTCGTCCGCCAGGGCGAGCATGCTGCCTTACGGATGGCGCGGCTGGCCGGGTGTCAAGGAGGCCCACATGCTCTACCCCGGCCTCCACCCCTGTCAGAGACTGGCCCACTGCACGAGATGCAAGTGCTGATGGCTGCCGAGTTGCAAGTAAATGCCTCGCAACGTCGGCCCATCTCGCCGCTGTTGTAACGTCAACTTTGTTTGGGGATTAAAACAACCTGCTGGCTGTGACATCCCCTGTGGCCCGATACACGCCAGAGGCAAGCTGCCCTCCAAATTCGAAAGTTCCCCCCAATGATGCCGCGATGCTTACCAACTATGCAAGAGAAATCACAACAGCATCTCGAGCGGAGTTCTAGCTGCGTGAGGTATTTAACTGGCGGTAGCTAGCGATCTTGTGGATTATTAGTAGGAATACTCTTGTTGGTCTCCTCGGGGGCGTAGCGGTCGGAATGCAAGTCCGGCAAGTTTTAGCAGGTTGCATCGCTGGCACAGCGTCCGGGGACTCGGCGCTACCAACTGCGCGTCGATGCACTAAGTGCAGGATGTACAACAATCAGCTGTAGGTGAAAAGATTGTTCGTCACCTCCTTGGAAGTAAAAGAATCTTTTGAACTGCGTTTTACTGGTTTTCGGCTTTTCTCAATGAATGTTTTGCCCCCGAAACAAACCACTTGACGTGGGCCGGGTCCAAGTTTTGCCCTTTGTTTGTTTTGCTGAAGGCTCCTTCTTGTCGGGCTGCATTCTTCGATTGTTACTTAGGCAGTTAGTGAGCACAAGCGTGAATTGTCATTGATTTTTGAGGGAGTTGAAGTGATCATCAGATGGTTATGCTTTTAAAGCCAACCTCCTGAATCACGCAATCGTTTTGGCTCGTTACGACATTGTTTGACGGTAATAGTCGCTGCAAAGGCACGTCTCTAGGATTCTCATTGTTAGGCTACTATGCCCTATGAAGCAACAATGATGCCGTAAAGACTGTCAAAGGTCATTTCCCTGCCTTAATATTAAAAACCTTTCTGCTAGCAACATTTATCAATCGGGTTGAATTTTGGGAACTTAATGTCTAACAATGTTCATGTTTTGAATGCAATTTGAATGTTGTCCTGTTTGTGGGTGACATTGTCATTTCCAATGCTTGTGAAATAAATCCTGTTGTCTTTAGTCAATTCAGTGATCTATATTCCTTGAACTGTTCACTTTATTTAAGCTATCATCAAAATTATTCCTTAACGTAGGTTAGTCGAACTTTGTTAAATGACAGACCAATTGTAAGTACGGGAAAAATTACTTCTGTTCTGTAGGGTTCAAGAATAACAATGGAGTCCAATCCACAGTTTAATTTACGTTGGAACAATCACAGTTACAACATTATACAGGTGGGTCACTCATGATGTGCACGTGAGATTTTGATGTATTTAATTTTTGTACATAATTAACCTACTTTGTTTTAGGTCTTTCTGGAACAACTGACAAATGAGAGTTTAGTGGATGTAACATTATCCTGTCAAGGACAATTCATCAAGGTGCACAAAATGGTGCTCTCTGCCTGTAGTCCATATTTTCAAGTGAGCCAACAACAATTAAAACTCAAATTCATCTGTTTTTCTTCTAAAGGATCTGAAAGAGGTCTTTAAATAACTCTGTCAAGCTCAGATGAAGAAATTTATTTTCCTTTTCAGGATTTATTTTCCATACACCAAGTTCAGCATCCTGTTGTCATATTAAATGGGATAAAGTTTCATGAATTAAAAATGGTTGTTGATTTCATGTACAGAGGAGAAACCAGAGTACGTATTTTTTGAATCAGGATTTTGTTTTGTCTTTATGAATGAAACGTGCAGTATTAATGACCTTTTTCCTCCTGTTGTAGGTTTTGGAATCAGAACTCAATGATATCTTGGCAGTTGCAGAAACATTACAGATTAAAGGTCTATGTACAGTCCGCAATAAGCATGAAAAATTTCGAACTGCAGAATCTATTGAAACCCCAAATGTTGAGGACAATTTTCCTTCTGAGGTGGTTGCAATGGATCCCCTGGAACTCACAAATCCAAATGAATCTGTCAAACCACCTAGGAAGCGAAAACGCCCATCAGAGGTAATGAGAAACTGAATGTTGTGCTGTAGTTTGGACTTATTTTCTTCAATGTACTTACTTATTTGTTTTTTAAAAAATTTGTTTATTTCTTTTATCAAGGGAAAACGCAATGACACTTCCAAATTTTCTTGCCAAGAGACCCCATCTGATTCAGATCAACTTGAACCGGCAGTTCCCAGACGTAATCACAATGTAACACCACAAATAGCTCCTCCTAAAGTAAGCTCACCAAGAGTATCTTCTCCAGCAGTAGCCCCACCAAAGGCAATCTCACCAAGGGCAATCTCACCTAGAGCCCTATCACCAAGGGCATCCTCACCAATGCCGCCATCCCCGGGAGCCGCCTCATCAAAACCTTCATCACCAAAACCGCCCTCACCAAAAGCAATTTCGTCCAATCCTCACAAATCAACAGTGGCATCAACCAAAGTGTACTCATCAAAAATATCTGCAGTCAAAGCCAACAAAGAATACACATCTTCCACAACAAATGATGGGGAACAAGAAGATACTGATGCACTTCCATTTGTCCAAGTGTCATTGAGTGAGACATCAGATGACGATATTGATCTAGCAAAAACTGTGAGTAAAAATAAGCTTCTCACAAGTTTATTTTCTTAAATAGACATTTCACTTTACTCACAATTGTTTTGAAATAAATTTCGCTTTCAGATTAAAGTCAACCCTCTTTTTATCAGAGACATAGATGATGGTGATGCATCTTGGGATGATCCTACCCGTCTAGTTATTGATTTGGTATGGAAAGCTTTAATTTCTTGTAGATATTGTTTATAATGATTCTTTTTATTTGCTGCTTGATGCTGTTGCAACCAGTTTTAAATTCTGTTTGAATATATGTGCAGCCATCTGAAGAAGCAGACGAGACCTCAGACAAATCACAAGCTCAACATTTGGATGCAGTACAAAATGAGTCTAAAGTGCCATCACCCATCAAAACAACATTTGTGGCAAAACCAAAACTCAAAGGCAAGTTTCTTTCTTTTTCTCTCTCTTTAGTGCCATTAAAAAGCTTACCATTAAATATTTTAAAATTTCTGGGCTTTTTGTGTTTTTAGTGAGGCCAACTTCTGAGCTGGTAGGATTACCCCAGCCTTCTCAGAGTAGTTCTAATTCCCCAAGTGTCCAAGAGAGGAGTGCTGCTGCCGATAAAGGTGCCCCTGAACCAAATTACATTGATCAACGGAGAGGACATAGAATTCCTCGACCTCCTAATGCATTCATGATATTTGCTAACGAATGGAGGAAAAAGCTTGCTCTTGAAAATCCAAGTGAGTAATGTGTTTGTTAGTTCAACTTGCCTGACTATCTCTTCCAACATTGCTCATTACCTCTTTTCTCCTTTTTTTTAACAGCCGAATCAAATAAGCAAATATCAGTCCGTTTAGGTATTAAATGGAAAAGTATGACATCAGAAAATAAAGCAATTTACTTTACTGCTTCCCGTAAAGCAGATGAAGAGCACAAACAGAAATATCCTAATTACTTCTACAGCCCTAAAGAAGCTCGTATTCGTAAGTCACAAATGCAAGCTTTACGCCAAAAGCATGTTCTTAAAACAATTCCCATAAAGAAAACAATTAATATAGAGAGGGATCCATTGGAGTTGACTTCCACCAGGGCTTCTGACCACAATCGCTCTACTGTCTTTATATCTGGTGTAGCAAATTCTGGTATTACTGTAAAGGAGGAAATTTTAGATGACGAATCAAACCCACAAAATTTAGAGGAGGAGTTTCTTAAAATGGTAGAAGATGGGGAAGTAGAAGCTGAACTCCAGGAGGATGATAGAGACAACTCGGTCTCTACTGACCAAGTGGGTGATAATGGGAACACAACATGAACCAATGAACTGAATTAGTCATTTTCCTCAATTTTGTCAGAGAACTCTTCTATTTTAAGTTTTGCCTAAGGTTGAGCTTTCAACTATACTTCATTTCACCATTGTTTGTTTCATGTGCCATGGAGTTCTTATGTGTCTTACAACTATTAAGTTAAACTTACCTGTCAATTTCTTGTTGCTGTGCATCTTTGGTATCATATTTTACCCATATATCTATTCAAGTTCTGTTTTCACGTATGAACTTGTAATGCCATACATACCGCCATTACAATATCAATGGAAAAATGGAAGTCTCCCTGTTGGAATAATGTGCATATGTTAAATACGCTCACAAATCCTCCTTGTTGATTTTAAAATTAAGAGGTACTGTGAATTTTTTTTACAATTTGTGTTACTTGTTATATATATTGACAAATCATTGTGAAGCACTACAGTAAGCTTTTCACTTTTCAGAATGTATGTGAGGAAGAATGCTATTGTGTCCTTACACGTTCATGAATGTCTCGTATCTGTTCATCAGGGTTTCATGTGTTTTTTAATCAGCTTTCATATGTGAATCAAATTATGTCTTTGTTTATACTTCATTTATAGACATCCTTTCCTTTTGACAAGGAGAGTCACACATTTAAAATTACTGTTGTTGAATTGTTTGTAAGTTTTCTCTTTGTGATTGGCTGCATCTTTTCCTCTATTATTGTTGTTTTGATTCTTTATTGATGTCAAGTAGTTTTTCTTCTGGGTTTTTCTTTTTGCTACTTCTGATATTTTATTTTGATTTTCTTTCTTTAACAAGTATGCGTGCCATGTCTACAATTGCATTGGTGTAAAATTGGGTGCAGCTGCACAATGTTCAATGCCTTACAGGAGCTATGTGGTTTGTACTGATTTTTTTAAATGATAAATGAAGTGAGCTTTGTATGTATCATCAGTAATAGTCGCTTATTATGTGGATTTATTGAATTTTTTTTTCCTTTACATTTGTGGTGTATTTTGATTATGTATGCCCATTTCATTTTTTAAGTTTTGGGAGAAGTATTAGTCAGTTACAATTCCAATGTTGAATGTTACATTTTTTCCTATTTTGAAAACATGGAAGTTAACCTTTCATGTTATGACTTCAAACTCAAGATCCTAGAATTACTGGCATTACTATTTTTATTCAAGTTAGTGTTTGCACTTACTTGAAAAGTTTCGTCATTGATTATGAATTACTTGTTCCTTGTGTACAATTTGGAAGAGGAATAAATATCAGAACAGTATTTGTATTATGTAGTGCCCCAGCACATTTGTTGCCCACGTTTTATTTACACAATTTGAGTGTATGCTTGTACCATTATGGAACTTGGAGGTACTTCTATGTTAAGTCAATATATTTATAAAAAATAAATGAGGAAAAAATCTTATTTTGTTTTATTAAATTGTATTCCAGTTCCAATGATGACTCTGATGCTAACTTAGCTCCAACCAAAAGGGAAGGGTTTACATAAGACCACCATTTCCATTTTCAAACAACTTTATTTCTTGACTTTACCTATAAAGTTGTGTAGAATTGTAACTAATTTAACAGTTATGAAAATCATAGATGCCATACTGGGATACCTTAAAAAAGAATCCCCTTTTCAAGCAAAACAAAGGAGAACGAATCTAACTGCTTGTATTTCACTTACTCTAAACAACAAATGAGGATTTTTCCACTTATCAAGACAAATTAAATCTATAAATTCCTCCGTTAGTCTTCTTCAGGTTGCACAGGGTGCAGCAGTCTTCATATTAAGCATTTAAGACATTACATTGACTTATTGTAAACTACTTAACAAAGTTAGCTTACAATATTTGTAAAATCACATGCTTTACGCGGAATAAAATAAAACAACCAGAAACTAGAAACAATACGTCAACAATGTGAATGTGGCGAATCTTGAAATTAAAGACGATGGCAACCACGTAAAACCAACATCTGCGTGCCTTGTTTACTTATTGCCTTCTGGCCATGAGGTTTGGAAATCTTAGGTAGAGACTGCACAGAATGAGACAAGAAAATTAATTGCAATGTTAATTGGTGTACCTCCCTCTACTTCAGCCTGCTAGGGACGTTAACTTACCGCATCATTAGTCTAAGCCCGCGTCGTCGAAACCAGTCCCGGGTCCGGCCCCAGGCCCCCCTGCGCCTGGAGGGAAGCCCCCCATCCCCGGAAACCCCCCCATACCACCCATACCACCCATACCCCCCATGCCACCCATGCCACCCATGCCGGGGAAGCCACCGCCCCCTGCAGAAGCGTATTTGGAGGTGAGCTTGCTGATGATGGCAGCGATCTTGGGGTTGCCCTGGTACTTAAGCATGTTGGCTGGGTTGGTCGAGATGTCCTTGAATGCAGCCGCAACTTCAGGATCCTTTCAATAAAAAAAAACAATTAAAGTACAGTACAAAATAATACCAATGGTTTTAGAAATTGAATCCAGGGCTATGGTGTACCTTGAAGGCGTTCATGATCTCGGGGTCGTTAAACAGCTTGTAGAAGTCGCCCATGCCGGGCATGCCTCCCTCCTCCTCGTCATCCTGGCCGCCCTGCTCCTGCTTCTCCTGCTGCTGGCGCGCGCGCTCCTGCGCCTCCCTGGCCTGCTTGACGCGCTCCTGGCGCGTCCGGAACTCCTTGTCTGCCTTCCGGCGCTCCTGCTTGCGGCGATGGTCCGCCAGCTTCTTGGCCTGTCAACAAACACATCCAACCCCACGTTAGCTGTGTCCCTTCCTTGGCGGATGCGCTCTGCTGCAGGAGGAATCAACCCTCGTCGAGGGAGTGCTGCTCCGGCTGGCTGGACTCTGGCAGATAAAGGCCCGGTCGGCTATAGCACCGACACATCACGGGGGGCGTACCCTGTATTGAACATAATGCCACGAGGAAGAAGGAGGAGGGGAAGCGGGGGAGCCGCGACTGGGCCTAGCGTCTTGGCCTACGCCGTGGCCCACTGCCTGGGCTTGGCTTGTCGCGAGGTATAAATAAGTCCCAGAGGCGGTCAGGGAAGGACCCGGTCGCCTGCGTGGCGGACCGCGGCGGGGCGGGGAGCGCAACACAGCTGACTAGAGCGGCTCGAGGCGGCAGGCAATGCACCCGTGAAGGCTCTGCCGGTCCAGGCCGTCCAGACCTGGCTGTGCACTGAGCATGGCGCCGCCTCCCTGCACGCCCCTTGACTCGAACCCAGTCGACCACGGCAAAATGGTTTCCAAATCAGCCCGTCAAACAGGCCGCCTGAGATAAAGTGGTGGGGCCGGCGGTCGCGGCGCGGCCCCCTCCCCTACCGCGTTCGGATAGGGTGGGGGCGACGGCGAGGGATTAAAATAAGCCCGGTGTGCGTCTGAAATAACCGGTAGGCAGCACAGCGTAAAGAAAAGCAAAGCTGCGGTGCCCAATGTCACCCCCTGTCCAAGGGCCTGGTGGCCTAGCACAACTCCAGGCGAAAGTGGCGAGCCGGGCCGGGGCGGCGCAGCCTCGCCTCTTGACCCACCCCATCCCCGCGGCGCACGGCCCCAACAGGCCAAAGGGCCCAAGGACGCGCGGCGACGCGCAGCTACTCTGCCGCACCGCCGGCCAGGACCACTCTGGAGCGCCCTGGATCGGGACGGCAAGCACCCTATGGCGACACGACATGCCCGACAATGCCTTCGCCGCAGTAAAGTGCACCGAACGCCGCGCCGCTCCCCCTTACCCTGGCTGGCGATGGGGCCGCGCCACGGGGTGCAGCGGACCGGAGCCCAGGGGACCGGAGCCCAGCGGACAGGGGCCCAGCGGACCGGAGCCCAGCGGACAGGGGCCCAGCGGGCCGGAGCCCAGGGGACCGGGGCCCAGGGGACCGGGGCCCAGCGGACCGGAGGCCAGCGGACCGGAGGCCAGCGGACCGGAGGCCAGCGGGCCGGAGCCCAGCGGGCCGGCGCAACATGCCAGCCGCCCTGGAGCAAGCCAGCCCGCTCGGACACACGGTGCAGCAGCGATGCGCGCGTCAGCCGCGTCAGCCGCCCCAGCCCCGATCCGCCGTTTTCAGGGGCGTCTAGGTCGGGGAGGGCCGTCCCGGGGGAGGGGGGAGGCCGGCAGGGCGGCGCGGGCCGCGTGGGGCGCTGGGGCGGCGCTCAGTCCCGCGGTGGTCCCGGCGGAGTCCCGCTGCCAAGTCGAGCGCGGAGCGGACCGAGTCGCGTCGTGCCGTGCCGGACCGAGGGAGCCGAGCCCCGTCCAGCATGGCCTCCTGCCGGCTCCTCTTTTTGGCGGCATGCGCAACCCTGTTCCTCGGTACGCACACTGCCGGGCGCAGTCAAATGCAGTGTAGCGGTGTGGCGCAGTGTCCAGTGACAGTTCCTAGAGTGGTAGTGTCGGAGGCTATGGTGACAGTGGCCTCAAGGCACCTCAGTGGCGGTTGTGATATAGTGTTGTGCCTAGTGCTGGTGGTGCGGTAGTGATATGACGGCCCGTCTTCGAGGCGGTCGAAGCCAACTAGCCAAATCAACATCTATGAGTTCGTCAGACCTCGCGCGGGGGCCTATGGAGCCCGTGACGTCCCAACAGCCCAGCGCATCGTCCACCCACTCCACCTGCTCGAAGTACTCGGAGGGCCCATGGAGGGAGTGTGCGAGGCCCTGAGCCGAAGACGCGGCCGCTTTCAGGGCGAAGCCTCGAAGGACGTGCCATCCAAGTCCCTAGCGATCATAGCGAAATAGTTAGCTCGGCGCTAGGAGCGAAGGGGAGGGGAGTCTGGTGACTCGCTTGCCAAAAGAAGCAATGCGGCACGGGGATTTGGCAGACTTGTCGCTGTTGTTGAGAATCAAACGGCAAGTCTTCGCTCAACCGGAAAGGGGAGGAGGCGTTAAATGGCTAGATAAACAGGAACAATAACTCTTCGCGCGAAATATCGTCGAAAATTCTAACATGCAGAGGCATTGGGAGGGGCACTCTCCTGTCATGACAATCAGGCGTTGCGTTTGCACTGAAATATCCCAGGGTTAGTGCTGTAGTGGTAGGGATACATCCCAAGGAACTAGAATTCATAGAATGTAATCGAAATTTCGAATAACCGAGGAGTCAAATTCATTTTCTCGAATCGGAGCTCCGTGCTTCCAAATTCGCTTTACGAAACGAGATGTTCTGATTTTTAGACATTGTAATGTTTCCAGCCAGCAGTTTAGCCTTGCTCGCCATATCCGAAATCGCAGAAGGAAGTTTAAAAGGCTCAAAAACGTCGGAGGCAACCGTCAACGGCACAGCCATCGCACCACCCTGGCCGAACGCCAAGGCAAAACACCGCACGCGGCGCGTCGGCAGGGCAGGCAGGGCGATGCGAGAAAATTATTTCGGCGGGGGCCACGGCACGCGGCACGCAGTTTGCCTACCTTCTGCGTGGCGACATGCCGGGACCCAGCGGGCTGCCACATTCATGCCAACATTACAGGCATAAAAAGTACTGGTAAAACGGCCTTCATGTCGGACCGGAACACGAAGGAAATGAGAAGGCAGCGGGCTGCGACTGCGACACCGGCAGGTCGCTCCAGCTGAGGTGGACGACGCGCACCTCCACTCACATCATCGAGAGGTGCCCGCGCGGCGTGGCGCCCGGCCTGGGCAGGTGCCAGACCAGGGCCTCGACCAGGGCCTCGACCAGGCCGGCGTGGCGGGGAAAGCGCACGTTCGCGTCGGCCGCCTCGTCGACCGCCGCGTTATTCGAAACGTGACGCACTCTGTCCTCTAAAATTAGAGACGTTTCTGCCGAAGCCCTATGGATGGATTGCCGCGCGCCTCGCTGCGATCGTATCGAACACGGCGAGGCGCGTCCAGGTGGCGGTGCGCCGCGCGCAGCTCCACGCGCAGCTCCACGCGCAGCCCCACGCGCAGCCAGCCGCCGCCTGCCAAGCGCAGGGTGGGCCGGCCCGCCGCGCACCGGAGTGCCGCCTGAGCCGCCTGGCCTACCTCGCAGGCGTCTGGCGTGGGAGCCACGGCGGCGCAGCGGGGCTGGGGCGGCCAGGGTCCGGCCCAGGGGTGCGCAGGGGACTGCCATTGGCAGCAATGCCATTGACTGGCCATCGGGCTAGGAGGCTCGGCGGTGCGGCCAAAAATACCCCGCAACACGCCCGACTCGGCTAATAGCTGCGGGGACAAGCTCGACTGGCGGTGCTGGCGGTCCACACGCGCCGCCCCGTGGTCCCCGTGGCCCATCGGGAGGCCGCCAATTGTACCGGCCAGGGCGTACACACACTGACGCAAGCCAAGGACGCGAGCTGCCCCCGTGCACAGCACCACCGCGGGCGCCAAGCGTCACGCCGCGTCACGCCCGCCCCGCCACAGGCCCGGGGGCGCCCGTGTCCAGGGCGAGTCGAGTCCCTTGAACCCGCGACCCACTACGGCCCGCCTGCTTAGGACTTGGCGACAGAGGCACTGGCATAACCGTTTGCGTAACTCGCGTAACCCGACGGCGGCCAAGCGCCAAGCGCACTTCCTTACACGCCGATACTGTACCGGTGGGGGTTGGGCGTGGGAACGGGCCTGTACTACATGGTCATGGCGGTCATGACGGGCTGCTGGCGCGGCGCCGCGTTGCAGCGGTGGCGGCGGCAGAAGCTCATCCCAGCCTTCTTGTGACGTGGGAGCCGTATAAATAGAGAGGCGAGAGCGACCTACATGTGGCAAAAATACCAGCACCTTGCCGACAGAACCGGCAGTACCGCAACCTCACGCCACCATTAAACATTTATTTTCGAAAAATGAAGGAAACGTTAAATTTTGATTGGAGAAGAATCGGCAAATTCCAAAGACTGAAAACGGCCAAACATCCGAACGCATTGACGTCACGGCAGGTGTCTCAAACTCGCGGCTCGGAGCCAAAAACGGCTCTCCGGCCGGGCGCGCGAGACTTGCGCGAGCCACCACTTGTCCTAGACCTGCAGCTTCGACCTCGTCCGGAGTGTGACGCGGTGCGAGCCAGCCGCTTGGGATGCCCGCCCCCGCTACGCCCTTCGCCAACTCGCAGGCTTCCCTGTAGGTGACACTGGCGGCCAACCTTGTTCCCTCTCCTAAGGTTCGGCAACGAGTGCGAGAAAGTGAAGCCACTGTCACAGGCCTGCTCCTGCCGAAGTAATCAAACTGAACGGGTTGGCTTGGTGGCAGAGACTACCAGACGGCTGTGGAGCGCGGTGCCCACACTCTGGTGACTTAGCTAACTGGCGAGATGGAGACCCCCGCGTCAGGAGATTCAGCTAAAACGAGCAGACGGAAAACTAACTGTGTCCTTGTGCGCAGGAGTATGCGTCCAGGACACCCACGCCTGGGGCAGCCCGGCTCCACCGCCAGCGCCATCAGAGTCGGAGTGCCGGCCCTACATCGAGAAGGCCCTCAAGGAGATGGAAAACCACGAAACGACAGGTACGTAGCTCCTTCATGTTCATACGCGAGAAAAGGAGAAAGTTAACCACGGAAGTTTGTCTGTAGGAACAGAAGACGAATCGGGGGGCAGTATAGAGAGCGGCGAACAGGTAGGACACTGCCGGGCCATGTAATTTCGAGTCGAAAAGAGAGGTGCTAATTTCTGCACGTGTCCTCCAGGCGCAGGGTGACCAGCCCGACGAAGCAAGCAGCAAAGAGTCCGATGACGTCGTGTCCACGACGGAGGGCATCGACGGCAACAGTGTGGAGGAGGCAGATTCCAAAGAGACCCACGAGACGAGCACGGAGGCAAGAAAGACACCTTCCGTTTCGTTGTTTTCCCGATGTTAGCGATAGCGCAGGTATTCACTCGGTCTTCTGGTGTTGCAGCAATCCGATGATCCCACCGAGGAGGCCACCGGGGAGGCCGTCGACGGAGACTCCAAGGAGGGAGACGTAGCCGATTCGAAAGAGGAGGGAACTGAAACCGAAGAAACCGAAGGGGGAGAGGCGGAAGCCGAGTCCACGGAAGGAGAGTCCAAAGAGAACGCCGAAGAGTCGGTAGAAGAGGCAGCCGAAGAGGCCGCAGAGGAGGAGGAAGCGGCCACCGTAGAGGGAGAGTCAACGGAGGCAGCAGGCGGCGACTCTCAGGAAGAAGCTGTTGAGACAGAATTGGAGGGCGGCGACTCACAGGAGGAAGCAAAGGAGGCAGAATCAGAGGGCGCCGACTCCAAGGAGGAAGGTGTTGAAGGGGGCGACTCCGTAGAAGAAGCAGCCGAAGCTGAGGGAACTGACTCCGTACAAGAAGCAGCCGAGGCTGGAGATTCAGCAGAAGGTGGTGACTCCAAGGAAGAAAGCGAATCTGGCACAGAGGCCGAAGCTGGCGAAAATGTAGAGGACTCCAAAGAAGCCGCTGAGGGTGATGACTCCAAAGAAGCCGCTGAGGGTGATGACTCCCAAGAAGTAACCGCTGAAGGTGGTGACTCCCAAGAAGTAACTGCTGAGCCAGGAAACTCCCATGAAATAACCGCTGAGGCTGCAGATTCTAAGGAAGAAGCGACTGAGGCTGGTGACTCGCAGGAAGAGGCCGCAGAAGGTGGAGACTCTAACGAAACCGCCGATGGGGGTGACTCTAAGGAAGATAATGCTGAGAGTGTTGAGTCTCGGGAAGAAACCGTTGGAGATGGAGAGTCCAAGGAGGCTGTTGAGGGGGGTGACTCCAAGGAGGAAGCCACTGAGGAAGTTGACTCGAAGGAGGAAGCTGTTGAGGGGGCAGAATCCGTGGAACAGGTCGAAAACAAAGAGGACTCCAACGAGGAGGCCGCAGACTCAAAAGAAACCACTGACGATTCGACCGAAGGCAAACCCGCGGAAGAGGTAAGGATGAAAATAAGATGACATTTGGTTGAATTAACATATGTTAGAAATTTCAGACACTCAAAAGATTTTGTTCTGTTCGTTAATAGGAAGAAGTGTCTGCAGAAAGAGTAGAACAGGTTGAGGCAGAGGCTCAAAGCAAAGAAGAGAGCAAGGAAGGCGGTAAGCAGATAACACATGGTAGAACTCAGGAGAGAGTTTGTCTGATTTGGATTATTAAATAATAATATTCATGTTATTTTACATTGTACAGATTCAGCAGAGTTGCCTGAAGAGGACTTAATAATGGTAACCGGAGAAAAAAGACGTTTCCAATAATGGTGCATGTTGGTTTACATAATGCTAAAGGCACTAATTATGATTTCCTACTATATTACAGCCAATTGAGATACCAGAGAATTTAAGACCTAGGGATCACATTTCACGCATCTTAAAACTTGATGATAGTTCAGCCGAATCCGAAGTTGTAATGGATAAAGTAACAGACACAACACTACGAGAGCTTAAACGTCTTTATGACACAGCTATCAAACCACTTGAATTATTATACAAATATAGGGACCTGAGCAACAGGCACTTTGGAGGTAAGTTGCTTAGGGTTATATAACAAAACTACTCAAGATATTTTTTCATTAATACGTCCGCTGTGTTTTGTTTCAGATCCTGAGATTTTCTCAAAGCCATTGATTTTGTTCATGGGCCCATGGAGTGGTGGAAAATCAACTATTATTAACTACTTACTGGACAATGAATATAGCCAGTTTTCACTGCGAACAGGTTAGATACAAAACCAGCTCCTCTCCCACCATACCCAAAAAAAAAAAAAAAAAAAAAAAAAAAAAAAAAGGAGAGGGGTGAGGGTTTAGAAAAGTAAAAAGTAACCATTAGTGATTTCCCTACAATAGGAGCTGAGCCATCACCTGCCTACTTCAACATTCTCATGCACGGTGAACGTAAGGAAATCCTGGATGGTACCCAACTAGCTGCTGACTGGACTTTCTCAGGACTTCAGAAGTTTGGACAAGGACTACTAGACCGCTTAAGAGGCCTGAGGCTCAACTCTCCTCTATTAGAAAAGGTTATAGAGAAAGACAAGCAAATAGAAGCAACAATGGATCAAAACACTCTGTAAAATTTTGATTTTCCTGCAGGTGAACATTGTTGAGATTCCTGGCATCCTGGAAATCAGGAAGCAAGTGGAGCGCATGTTCCCTTTCAATGATGCCTGTCAATGGTTCATTGACCGTGCCGATATTATATTCCTTGTCTATGATCCATCCAAACTGGATGTTGGACCTGAGACAGAAGCCATCCTAGACCAGCTTAAGGGAAGAGAATATCAGGTAAGTAAGGGAAACTAAGTTTCCTTTTCTATCAAAGTTAAATGTATACAGGAATTAGAAAAGTTCATGTTTCTCTCTTATGTCATTGTTTCAGACTCGAATTATTCTCAATAAGGCAGATCAGGTAAAACCAGAAGAGCTCATGAGGGTCCAGGGAACTTTAATTTGGAACATTAGTCCACTAATGTCGAGCGCAGAGCCGCCTATTATGTACTCAACATCATTGTGGTCAATGCCATATGAAAATGGGGCACCCATTCGCTTACTACAAGCTCAAGAACATGCATTCCTTCGAGACTTAAGAGAGGCTGTTTTCAAACGGGTGGATAATAAAATAGCAAGTGCACGTCGTTTTGCTGTAAGTATAGCATGTCATAATGTGATACAAGTTCACTGACATCCATTAAAATATTTGTCATTATCATCATTTTCTTATCTATCAGGTTCGTGTGCGCAACCATGCCAAAATGGTGGACTGCTACCTCACAACGTATTACAACCACAAAACATTCTTTGGAAACAAGAAGAAGACTGCAGATGACATTATTGAACATCCCCAGGAATATCATATTTATGAAGGATTAAGTACCCTGACTAACATCTCTCGCTACGATTTGCCAGACCCTGAGACATACCGGGACTTCTTCAAGCTTAATCCTCTTTTTGAGTTCCAACAACTCGCTGCAACATGCACATATTTCCGAGGGTGTCCTATCAACAGGCTTGATGTAGCCATAGCATATGACTTACCAGAATTAATTGGAAAATACAAAAAGAGTGTAGAAGATGCACAAGCGGAGTATGAAAAGAAGCAGCCAAAGAGTTGAAAATATTGAATTAGTGATAAAACTTATCCCCAGGACAGAGCAGCTTTACCTTAATGAAACAGCTGCAAATATTAATTAATTGAAAGTGACTTGAGTATTTTCTTACAACAAGTTGCCATTAGACCTCTGCATTGAAGAAAATCTTGGCTATCATAATGAGGCAAGTCACTTCATTTTTTTCTTTCAAAAGACAAAAACGAAGATAAACTTTACTATCTATAAGATCTCATCTGCTTCATTTTTGTTTAACACTAAAGATCATGTAAATTTCCTGAAGTTTTCATTGCCAATTTAAATAAATTTAAATTATTTTTCAAATAACATTTTGTTTAACATTTTCTTTGCTTTCTTTAAAGAGAGAACGAATGATCTTATAGACTTTTAAATCTTTGAATTGCATTAAATCAGTACAAAGGTGATGTGATACCATTTGAAATGAGGTGGAGTCCATGCACAACTGTACAGCCTTTTTATCATGTTTCCTAGTCAAGACAGAAAGTATGTTGTATGCTGTTATTTTAGGGTACCTTGTGGCTAGAGACCCATACGACAAAAGAGAAGAGAGCTGCCTACAAAAACAGCACAATTAGATACCTTGTTGACTTAGTGACTTGCCACAAAAATGATCAGTTTAATGAAGTAAGAAAGAAGAATATACCTGACAGCACAAGGTATCACTTGTTAAAGTCTAGTTTTCAGAAGGAAACAAAAGCTCTAGAGATGTTGCTAAGAGAAGCACCTTTCATCATTCCTCATTGGAGCTCTCCAGTAATCCAGTGCAAGTCTTGGCTCCAGATCTCATATTAAGTGGCTTATGAGAGGGAAAAGGGGTGCTGGTGAACTGTCATAGTCAGTTTAGATCAACCTTTTTTGGATGCAATTCTGGGAGCAACTTTGTTGGCGTTTTCCGCAATCCTTCTGTATTGCATTCGTACATTATCCTTTTTCTTGACAGAAGAAAAAATTAAAAAAAGACTTGGAGGGAAGGAAATAGTTTATCAATTTCTGTTAACAGGGGCCATCATTTTTTTATGATATTTTCTTTATACATTTTGTGTAGCGTTGATATCATTAAGGGACGTCTTTCAAAAAAATTTGACATATACAATGATCTGGGATTGTGAAACACTGTGAATAATTATCTTCTCCAGTCTAAAATTGTGAGAGACCACGCAGGATGCTGTGAGTGTAAAATTGAAAGTAATGTGAACAAACCACATGGGCGGTTTTGAGGTCACCTTTCCAATCCTCCCGCTTCCCCACCACCACCACCACCCAAAAAAAAAAAAAAAAAAGGAACTGATGATAGGAATTTGAGGCGTTTTTCTTGGCAATATGCACGCAATCATCCCTTGTCCTCCCCCCTCTCTTCCCCTCCACCAGTTGCAAAAAAAGAACCTTGAAACCGCCCATGAAAAAGTATGATTTAAGAATATTTTTAAAAAACCACAAAAACAATAAAAAATTATGAAAAACTTAGGAGTTGTCTGTGAAATTTCTATCACTAATGTTGCGTTTACTGCCCATTCAACTCAGTTCTGCCATTTGTAATGTACCAATACCGGTTTTGATTGTGGTCATAAGATGATCAAATTCACCCAAACCCGTACCAACAGTGAAGATAGTTAGGCATACTTACATTAGGAGTTACTTCTTTCAACCACTCATCAACTTGTTCATCGAAGTCAATCCTGGCAGCAGACCACAGATCACTGGCTGCTTCTTCCCAGTGGCCCAACAGTCTATGGGCACGTCCACGGAACTTAAAAGCTATGGCACTATTAGGGTTGATTTTGATGGCTTGAGTGCAATCCCGAATACAGGCATTCGGTTTCTGCAGCTTCAGATACGTCTGTCCTCTTTTGGCATAAGGCACAGCAGATCCTATGAATAGAAAGTAAGAATGTTAGAACTACAGTGGGAAATAACAGGATTAAATTTTTTTTTTTTTTTTTAAATTACCAGGGTTTAGGGAAATGGACTCTGTATACAACTGAATGGCAGTTTCAAAATCTTCTGTTTGGAAAGCTTCCATGGCTTTGGATCGTAATTCATTAGACTTTTCTATGTCTTCTTCCGATACTTCTTTCTCAGCATTAGGAAGAGGATCATCATTGACAGTATCAGGTTCTAAAACACAAAGAAATATGAAGTTTCAGGAAAAAAAACCACTCAGTGCCCAAATTTGAGCAAGAGTAAATGGCAACAGAAGATAAGTAATTACCAATAACTCCTTCGTTGTCAATTTCAACATCACTCTCCTCTTCACTTTCTTCGTCTGGTTTCGGCACAGATTCTGGTTGAGGTGTCTCAGCCTTAGGCTCGGGGTTGGGAACAAAGCTCTTGGGGCCAGTCCTAGCAGCAGGTACTTTTCCACCAAGAGATTCAATGTAATCCTTGAAGAACTTGAATTCATCCATATGCAAAATGGCTGGTTGCATCTTGCAAACTTCAATGAAAGTTTGCAGCTGTTTCAGTTGGTCGGGACTGAATGCCGACATCTTAGTTAATCTGAAATCAATCACACATCTAGTATTAAAACACGAGCAAGAAGTACAGTAGTACGTGAGAACTTCGAGTCCCAAGTAGAAACGATAACAAACATAACCTCCAAGAACGTGATACAGCAGTTTCACACCCGAAAAAAAAACATAACGACAACTTGGTAGAGGTATTTAAAATTTAGAGAACTAGGAGTAACGAGGAAACGCAATGAGAACACAAGTCTGGGGACATTTACAATAAAGAGAAAGGACCAAATTTAAGACGCAGAACACAACAAAACCGGCGACGCGTGAGAACGCCTCTCTTATTGCTCGAGCAAAAACCACAGAGCAACCTTCAGTACTTCAAGGGTCAGTTTACAGCTCAGCATTACCAGAATAGTCCACGATCGCGAAATCAAAGGGATACGGGCGCTTTTCCAGCTTCCCACTAAGACGACACTTGGAACTGCGGCTGCGGCTGGTGCTGCTGCTGCACCACTCCACTATGAAAAATTTAGTCTCAATCGCTCTATCCAGGTCCGGAACCTCCTAGAACCTGCCTCTGATTGGCTCAAGCAGCTGATGATTTAATCGTTAGCCAATCAGTGGTCGCCGGACGGCATCCTTCTTTCCGTTCCAGGCGCACGCTCATCCGCCGACTTAAGTGCATTAGGCAGTCAAAGCGTATTGAGTGTTCGAACCAATCTTGGACCCGCGGTCGCGTTGCGTCGCGGTCTGCCTTCAGTCTACGACTGTAGGTCTGCCCTGTGTGTGAGAGAGAGTGAGAGTGCGCGCGCGCAGCGGCCGGCCGGCGGTATTTCCCCCCACCCCCCACCTCTACATAAAACGCGTAAGCTGCCTCGCCTCCTCCCAGTTCCCGTCGTTCCCGTTCCCAGTTCTCCTCTCCGCTCTGCCCGGTCGGTCGGTCCAGCGTCCTTGTCATTCTTCACCCGCCTTCTTTCGCCATCACACGGTAAGTTAATCGTTCTCATCTTTGGTAAATGTCTTTTGCGATTCTGCGCCATTGCCTTTCAGTCTTGATTAACGTTGCTGATTTCGACCCGCTCCATGTCGCGTTTCAAGAATGATAGACAGCAACAAGTGACCGCCGTGCACCATTGGCAACGGAATGTATGCCTGTTGAGGATTGTCTAGATCTTTCTAGTGCTCCCACGCGGCCGCGGAGAGCACCTGTCCGTTTGGTCCATTACGGCAGGTTATTGTGGAGCGTTGTCTATTCTACGTCGTTGAGGCTAATGACATTTGTTCTTTCCGCTACTTGACTGGCTCTTCTCTGAGTCTCTTGAGTCTCGTGCCGTCAGCCGCCGCCATCTTATTTTCCCGGCCCGGACATAAATTCGGTCCCCTTGCATGTTCGCCCCCCCCCCCCTTCTTTTCAATTGGTTCGATTGATTGGACAATCCATTATAGCTGTTGTCAAGTATAAATCTTACACATAGAACTTGTTTCTCTTCCAGACACGATGGCACCCAAGTACAAGCTCCACTACTTCAACGTTACTGCCCTGGGCGAGCCCATTAGGTACCTCCTTGCTTACGGCAAAGCAGATTGGGAAGACATCCGCTATGAAGGAGCTGACTGGGAGAAGGTTAAAGCCAGTAAGTTCCAGTATGATTACCTAATTATATGCTAAAGGAACAGAATGTTTTTCATGTGTACTTACTCTCATTTCAGCAATGCCTTTTGGCCAGATGCCTGTCTTGGATGTAGATGGCAAGATTTATGCCCAGTCAGCTGCACTCTCAAGGTACCTTGCAAAGCAGTATGGTCTTGCTGGTAAGGATGACCTCGAAAATCTTCATATTGATATTGCTGTCGACCTCTTCGGTGATTTCCGTACAAGTAAGTTTGTCTGTGTTCCATTCCATTGTACTTGACATTTGACAGCAGTCTCATGTACAACCTCTCTTTTTGCAGAGATTGGTGGTTGGTTTTATGATCCATTCCCAGAGAGTAAGGCAGCTAAGGAGGGACCTCTGTTCAAGGAACAGATTCCATTCTACCTGAACAAGTTCGAGGAAATGGTGAAGGCCAATGGTGGCCACCTTGTCAATGGCAAAGTAAGTATATTTAAAGTATATTTACTTAACGGTTCTGGCAATTGTTTGCACAAGATCATGAAATTTTCTTGGCCGAGAAAATGGCTTGTTACAAATGATCTTTTTGTTTTTAGCTCACTTGGGCTGACATTTTCTTTGTGGCTCCCCTGAATTACTTCAAGGCCCTTGCTGGGAAAGATTTCCTGGTGGGCTACCCTGGTCTGCAAGCACTGGTCAAGAAGGTTGAATCTCAGCCTGAGATTGCTGCCTACATAGCCAAGCGCCCTATTAATCCTGAAAACAAATAGGCTGTGGTCTTTTATGCACTTTTCTCAGATTACTTTTCAGCTCTGCAATAAAATTATTTTTTTATCTTTACCAAGTTTTACTGCTGTTCATGAACTTTTATGTCCTCTTGAACTTGAGTTTCTTGGTGTATAAAATGTGTTCACTAATGCATTCAATGTCAATGTGCGCCTGACTATTGTTGCCTGCACACTGAGTCAAACTCCAGCAGAAGTTTGTCTGGTAACAAGAGGCAGTTCTAACACACACATTATATGATTGTCAGCATCTGAGAGTTATCCGTTCTCTGTAAGCAATATTCTTGTGATATTGAAGTCATTCCCCAGAACGTTCAAACAGGCCATGGTGATGAAAGTAACTTATACGTATTGCAATAGAACTATAATCTTTTTGTGCCTAGTTTTCTTTCAAGCTCAGGCGCTAGTCGTGCGCTAGTTGTCTCTTCATTTCTTCAAAACTTTTGGTATGGCAAGACCCTAATTTGATCGCACACGGTAATTCACAACAGCCGCTACTTAAAAGCATGATTGAAAGTGTCACATTGGAATACTGAAATAGAACTAATTTTGTTTGATAAAAATGAATACTAAATAATCATTTCACACCTAACATTTATTTGAAAAACTAATTAAAATACTCTTTGGAGTGGTTGAACTGATTTCACCCGTCAATCTGAAGAAATTTTGCTCTGTAGGAATCTAAGCTGGACATGTGGTTAGATTTTAGAGTTTCCTCCAGGAAAGAGATCATAAATTCCGTGATAAATATTCTCCAGGCAGCTGATACGAGGTTTTGTTCCCTGCAAAATGAACATGTAAGTTTCAGTCACAGTGACTAAAGTTCCATCTTCAGATATGCCTTGGCAATCTCAAATACTAGCCTGGAAAAGAGGTATCAGTTTCTGAGATGGCTGCTTTGAATCTTGGTCATAGGAAGCTGGTTGTGTCAAAACCACAAGATTATACAACACTCTATGCTGAAAATAAAAATGTGAGAATAGTCAGTAGAGATTGATGACCAGTGTGCATTTACATGATAAGAGAGCTGTACTCACAAATGACACAGTTTCTATAATATATACATCTTTGACACAGTGCCATGGAATGTAACATGTTGTTTGTTGGCCTGATTTGAAAAAGGAAGTAAACTGCAGCCCAAGGGGAACAGTGACAAGCAAGACTTCTGAAATTTAAAATGAAATATACATGGACAATTTTTAAAGTTAATTTTGCAAATAATGCAAGGTAACTTGCAAAATTACCTTTCTCAATGTCCCAAAATAAAATGTAAAAGAGTATTAAGCCCAAAATTGCAAAGAAGAAAATACCAAGCAATGAGCTGGAATATGCACTGACGAGGAGAAGTAAAACAGAAGCTGATAGAACACGAAATGTTAAACATTTGTGCAGAGGGATGTTGTCCTTCTGCACTGTGTACTCAACACACACAGATTTCCCTATAGTTCTTCTTCGAAGCAAGATTATTTGTCCATTGACACTCTGGTGCTGGCTCATTTTTTCACCATCAAACAATATATCCATCATCTTGACACTCTTGGCACACTTAGTCTTGGTTGCCAAAAAAGTTAAATCAACTGGAAAATGAATAAAAATAATCTAATTTAAAACAATACACGCCGTAATGATGTGTTACCTGTTTGCACATCTGAATAGGGAAACCAATAACAACCAGCATAATGATTGACAGCACCTGGTGATCACCGCGTGTCCTTCCCGCACCAACACGCATGTACAAGCTAGCAGAATAACAAGCAACCATCGATAGGACCGATAAATTTTGCCAATTTGCTTGTCAGACAACTCAGCTGTTGGACTGGTAGCGCGGCAGCATAATGAGGTTATGTAAGTGACTGTAGCCAGCCTGTAATGTCTTGAAACTTCTCTTCTCAAAGATAAAACATTCAAGTCCTCGACGACTCATCTCCTAATAAATAGTCCGTCGTGCAGTAAAGATGTCATCCACACCAGGCATTTATTGTTCTCCTGTCCACACAGTCGCAAGTTGTTCCAAGTACAAGTAAGTTGTTGTTGTTTTGTTTACCCCTTCCTTAGATTTTTTTGTAGTATGAGAAGTGCGTGCTGCGTATGAAGATAGAGTCCAATAGAGTCCTAGATGTAGATTAACCTGCAAGTAAGAAAGCACATGCTCTTTGTGAATGATTTCGATAGCAGAGTTTACAGCCAGGAACATTAACGAACGAAAAGACAGCAGTGAAATTACGCCACCGATTGGCTCAATCATTGGTTGAATCATTCGATTGTGATTCGTTCGTCGAAGGAAGCCCTCTTCCCCATTGTAAGTCTGTTCAAGCCTGATTTTTATTTATTTCAATTTGTAAGACGCCTTACATCAGCTTGAAACATCTCAAGAGTATTCTAAATATTTTTGTTTGTCAAGGCGCGTCTTACTCACCTGACAGTGTGCAATCAACACATTTTATCTTGTATGGGTTATGTATTTTGTTTTTTCAGATGCCTGGCGTATGCGATGAGATTATTGATGACATAGAGGACCTTATATCAGCCCAGGACATCACTCCTAAAGAGCGGTATAGCTCACGCCGGACTGTCACTTACCGCGCAAAGAGACGTCAAGAAGATAATTGTGTTGAACCTGAAAACTTGCCCGAGATTCCAGGAACAGCAAGTGTATATGTGAAGACATGGGGATGTACTCATAACAGTTCTGACAGTGAATACATGGCCGGACAGCTTGCTGCTTATGGCTATAATCTAACAGGTAATATCATCTTTTTATGTACTTGTCGGATTATTCTGTCTCTTGACTAAATAGGAAATTTTGTCTCAATTGTGTCCAGATATCAAAGAAGATGCTCATTTGTGGCTGCTGAATAGCTGCACTGTCAAAAATCCTGCAGAAGACCATTTTCGTAATGAAATCTCAGATGCGAAGCGCTTAGGAAAACGCGTTGTCCTTGCTGGCTGTGTACCCCAAGGAGCTCCCAAAGCTGACTACTTAAAAGGCTTAAGTGTGATTGGTGTTCAACAAATTGATCGTGTTGTTGAAGTTGTAGAAGAAACCCTCAAAGGTGCCAATAGTTTGCCTGAAATGTTTTCATTGCTTCTTGCGTTCTTATCACTATTGTGTTTTTGTTGTTAAGGTAATTCTGTGCGGTTTCTTGGTCAGAAAAAATCAAGTGGGCGAAAGTTAGGTGGAGCTTCACTGGAGCTCCCCAAAGTTCGAAGAAATGATCTCATTGAAATCATAGCTATTAATACTGGTTGCTTGAATCAATGCACTTACTGTAAAACTAAGCATGCTCGTGGAGATCTGGGCAGTTATCCGCCTGGTGAGATTTAATTCTAATTTTGACTTTTAAGTAAATTGGTTTATTGTCTTGGAAACATCATCATGTTATCAATAATACAATTTGTTTACTGTGTTTATTTCTCAGATGAAATTGTTGCTCGAGCCCTACAGTCGTTTTCTGAAGGTGTCAAAGAAATTTGGCTGACTTCTGAAGATACAGGAACTTATGGAAGAGATATAGGAACTAGTCTCCCAGAGTTACTGTGGAAACTTGTGAACGTCATTCCTGATGGTTGCATGCTGCGAATTGGAATGACAAATCCACCATATATTTTGGAGCATTTAGAGGTCTCTAAATTGCTTATAAATTTGTTCACTTCTAGAATCTTTGTTCATGATTTTGTTAATGTTTGTCTGTAATTAATTACAGGAAATGGCTAAAATCTTGTCCCATCCTCGGGTGTACAGCTTCCTTCATGTCCCTGTACAATCTGGTTCTGACGCTGTGTTGACTGACATGAAAAGAGAATACTGCCGGAAAGATTTTGAAAATGTAGTTGACTTTCTCAAAGAAAGGTAATAGATGAATTTTATGATTCTAAGAGTGGTTTGTGAACTCATTCAAATTTTATAATATCAAATCTTTGCACATATTTACATATCAGGGTACCTGGAGTCACCATAGCAACAGACATAATTTGTGGCTTTCCTTCAGAAACAGAGGCTGACTTTGAAGAGTCTGTTGACTTGTGTGCTAAGTACAAATTTCCAAGTCTCTTCATCAACCAGTTTTTCCCACGACCTGGAACTCCTGCTGCAAAAATGCCTCGAGTGGCCACTACACAGGAGGTACTTGATATGATTTGTACTAAATGGGAACATTTTAATTTTGTTGACAGAGTGTACATGATAAATTTTGTTGTTCAGGTGAAAAAGAGGACAAAAAAATTGTCTGAATTGTTTCAGTCATATGAACCATATGGCCACAAACTGGGAGAAATTCAAGATGTTTTGGTTACTGAAATATCCCATGATAAAAAACATTATGTTGGTCACAACAAGTTTTACGAACAGGTGAGCAAAGGGGAAGTTATTTCAGTGATCAGTTTTCAGTAATATGTTTTTCTAACTTCTTTACTTTGCCATAGGTTTTGGTACCTCAAGACATAAAAATGTTTGGTAGAATGATCAAGGTTAAGATCACAGGCACTCAAAAGCACTGCATGATGGCTGAAACCTTGGAGTCTTTGGACAAAGTTCAAAGTGAGCCTGCTGTCACAGTTGTAAACAATACTGTCAGACTGAGAACCAATGGATCAACATTAAGACCAGAATTGTCAATGACAGGAAGCGACATTGGTGTTCAGACTGAGCAGAGAACTGGTTCATTTATATTAATAGTGTTACCTCTGCTCTTTCTTGGCTTTACTTTAGTAGTTAGAGTTGCTTGGGTTTTTATGTCAAGAAGTTCAGTCACTCATTGAAAGTAAAAACAATTGTCCTTGTACCATAAAAGCATCAATTAAAGGGATTTACATGCTGGACATGTTAAATCTTGTGTTTGGAGTGAATTTTTTAAGCCTGTGGGAAAAATATCGGTCTTGAAGATGTTATTCTTACAAGGGTTTTTTTTTTGTTTTTTTTTAATTAAAAAAAAAAATTGGTCTAAAAGAGATAAAAGGCCAAATTTTTCTCCACTCTGCAGGACAATCACTTGCCACCAATGCGACAATGCTATGCACTTCTTACAATAATTCTCCTAATTGAAGCCACACTTAAATAATCCACGCATGCTGCAAGCTCTAGGAGTTCAAAGTGCAGGCTCTGTTCTTCACTGCAATAAACTGAACCCCCTTATGTAAGAGATTAATGGAACAAAGGACACTTTAACACAAGATGTAGTCTGACACGAAGAAGAAATAACGGTTCGTCCCAAAAAGTTGATAACACACATTTATTGTAGTGTAAACACAAAACTGGTGACTTTCAAACTAACACATTTACACATAGATGTATCACTACTCCTGGATCACTTGCATTCATAACATAGAGGTATGTCCAGAAAGCAATAGCCAAGAGTTCAGAGGCGAAAAGTGAAATCAATAAACAAGAGCACTTTAAGACTTGACTTCTATAATCTACTGGTAGTAAGTTTTACCTCATTTAAGTTTAACTAAGTTTATCTCATTTGTTGGCTTTTTTCTACGATTTGAGCAAACCTATTGGTGACAAACATGGTCACATCCAGAAATCGTTCCACACAGTTCTGCATACAAGTTTGGGTCTTAGCGTCTAATTTGGCTCCGGGTGTTCCCATACATTTGTCCCAGCAAACGTCAGTAAATTCAACGACCTGAAAAAAATAGTTAATAATCACTTTTTATAACATTCTCACCACTGGACGTAACAAAGATGTTAAGTTTCAGGATGTGTTTCAAGAGTTGGCCCAAAGTATTTATTGGCTACTTGGTGCCTGATTAAATCAATTCCGGGACAGCAGGCAAACTGTAAAATGTATTGAAAGATTATTGAATTCATTACTTGAGCCTGCAGTTCTGACAAGGCAGTAAGTTGCTGAAGTTCCTCTTGCAACTTTTCCTTGTTAGCATCGTCCCCCAAATTCGAGCTACTTGATCCAAACATATCACTCATTTTTCAAGCACTTAAAGATGGACTGTGGGGAAAGTCAAATCATTCAATAAACAAAATATGGTTTCCAAGGAAGAAAGTAGCGTCAGTCGACACCGCACCACATCGAATAATGGTCTACATAACCTAACCAACCCATACCAAGACCGGAAGTCGGAAGCAGTATTTTTGGTCTATGACAAATTGCTACTGTTAAGATGAAAAATATAGAGTCAAGTCTTAAAGGCGCCTTTAGGACTCTGACTTAGGTCCTACATACATGACTATGGTAGGACTCTACAAAAATAGGGTAGGGATGACTGGAAGAACGAAAAGCCCCCAAGCAGTCAGGCGTGCGCATGAACTACGGCGTCAGTGTTCTGCCGCTCACCTCACATTCTAGATGGACAAACATGCTGACATTCTGATAAAATTAATGATGGACTATATAGGATAAGTGCAGGAAATAAAATGAACTTAGTGCAGAGAGAATGACAAGATTTATTATTTTCCGTTCAATTTGTGATTAATTTGTAGTAGCCTAATTAGCTGTACATATTAAGAGGAAAAAGTCCTCTAATAGACAAACATAAAAATCCTCTAAATACATGAATGTTTCAGGGCAAGAAGGGAGAATATTCTATAGAACTCAATTACTCACCTGCAACCTGAAAGAAAACATACAATCAGTACCAAACAACACCATTCATGCAGCACTGAAAACACTAAAACAACAAGGTTTGGGAAGAAATCAAAAGGAAACTTCAGCATCATGGCAGAAAAAACCTACAGGGAGAAAACACCCAACGACATACTACAATAAGAGCAAACATGAACTCATAGACTGTAATTTGAGCTTTACACTGTCCTGAAAAGACAAAGACAAAAAAACAAAAAAAAAAAAAGGTGAATCCGGCTTTACAAGCTGCTGCAAACTACTCGCGATCTTCTTTGCACAAGGCTGAGGAGGAGACACGAGAGAACAGCTTCCTGGACCGTGCTAAGATAACTGTGAAAAAAAAACAAGAGAGAACTGATACAAAGATTACTTCAGGAGGATGTACCATTCAAATACGGTTGTTATAAAATGACTAATTTTTTAATTTGAAGAGGCATTTTTATTATTTAGTCATTAATTTTATTTGACAAAAACTGAATGAAGGAAGGAAGGAAGAAAGATAGTCTTCATACAGTCCTTAGATCAGGAGTAAACTTATGCATTTGGTCTGAGAGAAGTTAATACATTCATGCTTGAATTGGTACATCACTGATTACCTTAATTCTGACTTCAAACTATTCATTAGGCCCTTCTCAATAGCATTTTCATTCAAACTATCTACAAGGCAAAATCACATCTTTCAGATAAAAATATTGCACTCCCCTCTCTCATCAATTTAGAGCTAATTTCCGTAATAATAAATAAGATTATAAGACTTAATTGATTTGTAAGAAACTGAGTCATTCAGGCCTAAATCATATATATATATGTATGTACAAAACTAAATGAAATATTAATAGAAAAGAAGTTAGCATAATTGGAACTATCACAACATTCCTGATGTCAAATAATAAAAGTAATTGAGACTTCTTAACATGAGCTTTCAATAATTCCGCCCCCTCCATGCACCTCTTCCACGCCCTCCAAATCCTCTGCCACGGCTTCGGATTCCTCGTACACCACCTCGTTGAGGCACTGTTGAAGACAAAAAATAAACATAGACATTAAGGAAACAGTTATAATGGAGATGCATTGATTTTCCAGTAACAAAAGACTTACTGTAGCTAGACACTTTGTTGCTGTATTTCCCACTAGGAGGAGTGTAAATTTCTCTGTGATTTGAAATACTGGTTCTAGGATGCTTAGGTGAGTCTGCTCCAAACGTGATAGGTGTATGCCTCTTACTCCCTGAACGTACAGAGTCATTCAAAATATCTCTATCCTGCTAACAAGTGCAAAATGAAATTAAAATCTCGCTTAAGTCACATAATTTAACATAACTGAAACACTGACTCACATTGGTGTATGATGCACCAGGTGGTTTCCAAGAGAGAACAATGTTGCTCTTAAAGCTAGGGGGAGTGTGGAAGAGGTCCTTGATCAGTGTATTAATGTTTGAAGTTGTTTTAAGAGCTACAACTTTTAACTTGTTTTCCTCGGATTTCAATTCTTCACCAGTCTTCCCACGAAGAGCTTCCTGAAGCTTTTTCATGTACCCTTGCACACTCCTGGCAAAGTAATGAAGTCTGCAAACATGAGTGTCATGATTAGTATTATTAATACACAAGACTGAAGACAAGACCATTCAGAAGCCACAGCCAAGAATATATTCACCTCAGTCTAAAGTCTTTCAGTTTCTCAGCATCTTTAGAAAGTGCCTCAGGGCATTGTCTACCCAATCTGTGGTATGAATAAATGAGACACTCAACATGAGAAAAGTCAAGTCGAGGTTCACTTTTTTCATCAGCATCACCATCAGGAGGAAGTGGCATAAAATCCTAAAATAAGCAAATAGACATGAAGATAACACGCTGTAATGCATTTTAGATTCTTCATTGACAAGGCACACATGCAAAGTAAGATGGGCTAAAATTGCTCACCAACAGTCGAGTGAAAACTTCATTGACTCTTGATTCAGCTTTCTCTAACGATCCACAGAAAGTGGAGAGATCTGCCAAAAGATTCAACAACTCCAACTGCTGATCTGTTCCAGTTCCTTCCTCAGCACCCCCCACCAAGTGCAACTGTGGAAGCACTTCATCACAGAAGTAAACCACAAACCGAGTCGATTCAAGTTGTTTCTAAAGAAGACAACAATAAGAAAAGCTATAACTATTGATAATGAAAATTACTCAACCACTGTGCAACAAAACCATCTTACAACCCACCGAAAAATATGGAAGAGCATGTTTCACACAGTTTACAAGTCTATCAAAGCTTTCATTGTCAGGGTCACTTGGGTTAAAAGACTGACCCAACTCTGCTTGCTCCGCAGCAATATCCACCAGCTCCTTTTGACCACTAACAGTCTTGCCAAGACGCGTGGCATTTAGGAGTTCCATTAATAGATGAAACTCTTCAGCAGTCACATCCTAAACAAACAAAAATCCCTTGAATTGTTATCCAAATAGGGGGGAATATAAACAAACCGTACACAATTTAACAAACCTGAAGTACTTTCTTGCATTCTGCAATCAGAAAATCTTCACTTTCTTTGTCCAATATCTCAGAGCCCTGTGTCTTAATTTTCACAGTTAAGAATTTCATGCACTGCTCTCGGCTTAGATCATCCCCAGTGGATATTTGAGAAAATATACCAGTTAATGTGCCTACAACAGAGAAAATAGTAAGTAGGACCCTGTTTCTTTCACAATGTCATCAAAGAGCATGCTTGTGAGTCCAATTGTTTACCTTTTGGATCCTGCTTGAACAAAGTCATGAGAGAGTTATGAACAACGCTCAGCTCTGAGGAATCCTGTGCTTGCAAGAGTTGTGCTAAAATATCAGCAATGCGATAAGTGTATGCTTTGAGGTCTTGAGATAGACGAGGAAGATCCTTAATAGCTTGCTTGCGTATCTATAAATGCAAAATCTTAGGATTGAACAGGACGCAAACCTCTAAAAAATGCAATACCCATGAAAAGTAAAAGCAAGAACTTACAGCCAGATCTTCATCTTCACAAAGATCAAGTTGGGCTTCGATGGCCTGATCAGCAAGAGTAGGGAAATGTTTGAAAAACCTAGCAATGAATTGGGATGCAAGCCTCTTCTCCTTGTCCGATCCTTTAACAGCTTTCAAAATTTCCAGGTAGTCTTCTTCATGCTGGAAACAGAAAATGGTACTGAAGTAACATTGTGAAGGAGGTAAAAGATGTGTTTACAACAATGCAAGAAAAATTATGAAATGAGACTTGTAATTTCACAAACAATGTAATCGCCAAGTGCATTACAATAGATACAACACATATGAATGCCCTCTTACAATGAGATAGGTAAAATAAATAAAGCTTGAACTGGTAAGGGTGCATCTCACATGAAGAGGCAAATGTTATCAGAGGAAGATAATAAACCAGATTGACGAACGCGTCATTCGGCTCCAGTAAAATATTAGAGAGGGGCACAAAGAACTCGTATAGAAGTTCAAAAGAGAAACGGGGGAAAACAGTGATGCTCAAACTAGAAAATAGGGTTAACTCACCTCGCTGACTTTGTCTTTAGCATCCGCAAGAACACCGAAATGCTTGTACAGCTTTTCAATATTATCGGTACTCATTATCACAAAAGTGAGAGGTTTTTGAGGAGAAAATTAAACTTAAAACAGAAGTCCGGCAGTTTTTTCGGTTTGAAAACGGTTAGGTCCGTCAAGTCGATCAAGCGATTCACAAGCACAGGCGCTTGCCGGCGGCGGCTCCTAGCGGTAGCAGGCGAGGATGAGGGGAGCAGAGGCCCTGGGCAGGTCCTATCTGCAGGGCTGTTCTGTGGACCACTTTTCTGCCTTGTTAAGCTTTCACGGCTAAAAACTGGGGCCTTGTACTAGAGCTAGAAGCATAAACTATTGAACAGTGGAGTTGTTTTAAAACATTAGGGAAGGAAATATTTGCATTCTCCCTCTGAAAGTCGACGGTTCGTTCCGACCACCGTCCTGACCATGAGTGGCCCTTCGACATCAGCGCCTTCGAAACCAACGACGATATTTTGGGGAATTTTCAGACAGAACTCGTAAAAATCCAAGTAGAAATGTTTTTGGACGCATGAATTAAAGGCATAATATTGTAGACAACTTGGATAAGCCGATTTTAATTCTGGAAACGACTTTTTACAGAGGACCAGCGCAGCAGACGACACCCGGTCGCGGGCATCCGCGGGATCCTTTTTGGTCATTTCCAGTAGTAAAAGCAGCTTATTCATGAAAAGAGGTCCGCTGTTTTGTAGATTATGTTTTATCATTTGTGCCTGAAATTATATTTCTGCTTAAATATCCTTTAAATCGGAGTAATTTTGGTCCACAAACACTCGGGCCGCCCTTCGTCAGGCAGCCAGCGCCGAGCTTCCGTTCCCGAGCCGAAGGCATTTATTGTTCTCCTGGCGGTAGCTTCCGAAACTAAACCAAACACCCCTTCCCATTTTCTTCAGATTCATATTCACTTCGGAAGTGCTGCGTTGTTTGCTGAGGGCGGGCGGGGAAAGCCAGAGGAAAATTTTCCAGTCACATCATAAGTTTTCTCTGGTTTTGAATATTAGAGTTGGAAAGACTGGTGAAGACAAATTCAAAATAAGCTCATTCATCCAAAATTCACAGCAACAATCAGTTTATTAATCACATTTTTTTACAAATTTTCAGCGACAGTAAAAAAAATTAGAGGGTAAAAAATTACAAAACGATTTTACACAATTGGCGTGTAAATAGATGCGGTACTCAATCAATACATACACGCAAAAGATGACTATTAACATGTACGGACAGAATAACTTTTACATTTTCCATCAATTGAGATTGGTATGCTATAATCTATACCAGTCACACATCTCCAACAGGTCTAATTGAGGCCCCTCCTCCCTTCATTCCTGTAAAAGTATCTCTTGAGATCTCGGATGGCTTGGAAGACCATAAAACCAGGACAGTTATGCATGCCTACCTATACTTTTATGCATACAGTACAAAATTTAAATACAGTGAGCAAATATTAATCTCTATTTTCAAATCAAGGTTAAAATCATTTGCCAAAATGCTCAACGCATTCTGAAATCCAAACTTCTTACTATTGAAGCCGAACGACAAAGGAGGGGAGGGGGATGCAGTATAGGTTGAGTCATAAAAAATAATCAGGAAGAACATTTCATGATGAAACACAAATAGCAGAGATACATACCAGTGCTCATGAGAAAGACTAAGAACTATCCACACAGCTCCAAACAAAAAGACTTGTTGTGGCTCAACTTCTCAATGGCTGTGTATTTTTGGTCCCAAACCAAACCAAAGAGAAGTGCATCATTGAAAACTCAAAGAACATATTTAAGTGAACTTCATAGTACTGTACAGCAACTGGTTCACACACATAATAAGGCATTCCATGTAAACTGAATGAACAATATTTCTAACACATTTGACAAATTGAATCACTTAACTTAACAACAACTTAACCATCTACTTACAGTAAAACACAATTGGAACCACAGCCTTTCAAAAAAGAGAAGCATTTTAAGAAAGCAGTGAAAGCTTCTGCCTAGATTTTTTGACTTGACTTAAATAAATTTTGAACTGGAAAAGATACAGAAGACAACCGAAACAAAAATAACCTCCATAAATTAATTGTACTAAGAGACAAGCAACAATGGCATAAATTCTCAACATATATTATTAAGTAGCAAATAAGTTACTGGGGAGAAAAATACAGACCTACAAGAGCTAATTATTCTGTAAACTCAAAAATGTAAATAAAAATTTAAAAAAAAAAAAAAAAAAAAAAAAAAAAAAAAAAAGCAGGGGCTAGGCAATTGCTTGATTTCAAAGGGGACACCCCAAAAAATTATCACAGAAACTTCAAGGCAAACTTAACGCTACAATTCTCAACCTAAAACTCATGATCGTCACATACATCTAAATAGACATCAAATGCTTCTCTGTTGCAGTTGCCATCATCGTTGAAAACATATTTGTGAAAAGTTCCATCCAAACAAATACCTGTAAAAATAATAAAAATACAATATATTTAAGACAAAATTTCCAAAGGGTCTTGCCTACAAACAAACCATACACACCAATGACAGAATTCCGCAAGCCAAAAGCACAGACACACGCACATTCAGGAGGCACAGTAAAATTTGCCAGTGCCCACTGGGATTCCCCATAAGTTCCAAGGATACCCATTTTGGAAAACCTAAAATATACATAATTAGAGAAACGTCAAATCTAAACCAATAAGAACTTCTGTAAGTAGAATACATACGTAGAGCGCCGATTAAGATGAGTTTTCTTTAATGCAAATATATGAATAGTCCCTTTGTCACTTGAACAGCATAGGAACTCTGAGTCCCTGCTAAAGTTCATGCTGGTACAAAAATTCAAAAATAATTGTTAGTGTTAAAATGATAGGAAACAAGGAAAAATAAATGTCTGACAGTCAAAAACCCACCAATACAATGTTGCTGGATCAGAGCCGCGTCTTAATTCCACCACTTGTTCCCTGCGCAATGTGCACCATACACGCAATAGGGTCCCATTGCATGAAGCTGTTGCAATTAAAGTGCCTTGCTGATTTATTGCTAGACAAGATAGCTCGCCTTTATGTGCATTGATAGTAAGTGGTGTTGATGATATACCAGCCTCTGTATTAGACAAATCCTGTAAACATGAAGGATGTAATCATTAGTGAAGAACACTAGTTTCTACCACCAAACGGCACGCCAAAGTTGTATGACTTACAACAAGTTGCACACTCCCTATTTTATGGCCAGGGGATGCTAATAACTGCCTTTCTGCAGTAACAATGGGGCTGATTTCACACAACCCTAACGTGTTCTCCCTTGTTTCAACAGTATACAACCGTTGAGTTGGGGCAGGAAAGCTAAAAACATGAATCTCCTTGAGCAAAGCCACAACCAATCTGTGAAACAGAAAAAAATTAAAACAAATAAAAATAAGTCACACACGAGATGAAGCATTTTCATTTTCCAGTTTATATCCTTGAAGCATACTTGTCTCTTCTTAGACGGACAGCCTTGACAGGAGTAGTAAATGTTATTTCTAACACAAATTTTTTCGCATGATCGTCATAAATAAGAACAGTGTTGTCAGCAAATTTAGGATGTGAACCACCAGCAACTATGGCTATGAGATTTGTGCGATGTAGCATTTCACATATAGCTACACTGCCCATCAACTCCAAATCTGAAAAAAAAAGTTAACTCAAATTATTTTCAAAATTGGACAGTTCCTCTTCCCCCCACAACACAATTGTAAATGTACAGTATCTTTCTGAGCCATTGAGACTTATAAAATAGGCTCTGTGTCATAAACTTGCACATTGTTATACTTGACAAAAATTTCTTACCAAAGTGGGCTTTTTCAACCAATGGATCCACATTGTATATGCGAAGTCCACTTTCCATGCAGCAAGTAAAGCATCCTGAAACCAACAGGAAAACCAGACAAAAAGGCATTAGCCAAGATTTGGTGGTGAGATTAATAACAAGTTGTGAGGTTTCACCTTGGTGACAACAATTTTAACATGTGGTGTGTTAACAACATATTCTAAAACCTGCTTAGTCTTTTATACAGTCCAAATTAGAAGCACTCTTTGTGGATGGGAAAGAAGTATTTTTTCTTTACCTGATCAACAACAACTTCTGTGTTCAAAGTTCATGTCTTCAAAACACAATTTGGACATGCCAAGATTGGTTTTTTATGCTATCCTTTATTTATAAAAATTCCTCTTCCCCTCCCCTTAAAAACAAAAAATATTATAAAACAAAATATAGCAGATTTTTGGGACCTTCCAGATAATGTAATTTGTAACCTGCACTGATAGAGAATCCAAACTCACTGATTGTAATGGCTCTGTACAAAACGGCTCTTCTTCCTCAACCACACACAAATAAATCAAAATTTATAATTTAATTGAATAATGAAATTTTAATTCTAGCAGCTATGTTTACATGCTGCCAATAGGTTAGGATTTAAGCCTATCGATATTTAGTTCCTGAAGAAAGGTCCGACTACCACTTCATGAACGAGATTTCAACTCAACAACGAAATTCCACAGGCCATCACAGGGATAACACATACCTTGGTCTTGGTTGAACCTGAGGCTTAGCACTCCCCTATTGCTGGCCATTTCAATGGTGTTGGTCAGTCAAGGGGAATACGATGGGTGCATAGTCTGTCTGCACCAACAGTGGACGAGAATTGCACTGGCATGAAGCGTCTCTCAAGTAGAAGTTCCTCGAGTTGGAGCTTTCGGACAAGAGAAATGTTTCTCGCATTTCACATCTACGACTGAACGAAAACAAAGAGACCTCGTCTTCCTGCTCTGCTCGCAACAGCTGATACAAACTGACAACTTGAGTCACATACAGCTCCGCATAGCAAACAATTTTCCTCATCAAATCCATACCCGGCAAACCATTCTCCTTCTATAATTTCTTTAAGTTTATTTCTCCACCGTTGTAATCCTCCTGTGTCCAATCATACGTTACTTCTCTTTTGAGGTACAACGATATGAACCAGCATTTTGGATGCATCAGTACACCGCATGGGTGATACGCAGTTTGAATCGGTGCTCGACGTTGGTTTCTAGGGAGGACTTGAGGAAAATTATACGTCATAACGTGAAGTTGGAACGGAGATCACTGCCACAGTGACATCGGTGTCCTAACTTTGACTGGGAAGATACGCATTCCCAAAAAGACCATGCAGAAGTGACGTCACACCGCATGACGTCACTGTCAGCCGTGACCAGCCATGTTACTTCCCTCAAGCACAACGAACCTTGCTCGATCCCTCTCAGCCCCTTAGCGCTGAGTCAGCAGGACTGTACACGGCACATTGCCCTTCGTACTTGCAAGTTTGTGCGCCTGGCAGGCAGCGAGCAAGGCAGCCTGCAGCCGCCTGAAAGGTGGGCAAAAAGAAACACCTTGTTTCTGTAAGAAGACAAGAAGTGCTGCTTTGCCCCTTCCTCAGAGCGATCTGGATCCACTCATGCATGCGTTGTGCCTAGCACCCCCGACATATGAACACGACGGGGAGTTGGCCATCGAAATCCGAACTGACCTACGCAGAAACATCAAGTAGTTGTCCGGAGAGTGGCGATTCGGCGAACATGAGAACAGAGGCATTTTGGTGTTAGCATCGCTTGGGCACCGTGCCGGAGTGCAGGTAATCGCAAATTGGAGCAAACCAGGCGGCCATCCGTCAGGGTGACCCCTGGAAAGCCTGACAGCATGCTGGCAGCAAGGCGCGGCCCATTCGACACAGCCACGGAGGATTCGAATATTCGCGCACCTAACGCTTCGGGACCAAACTATCGCAGAGTGAGGATTGCCGGATGCGCAGGCCTCTTTTTCTTATTGTCGGTTCTGCGTTTCGACGCGTGTTAGGTGAGTCGCAGGATGAAATGATGGAGCAGCTCCCCCGTGCAGCCATTCGTCCACGGCTTGGCGATCGAGGAGGGTCGCCGTGCTGCTGCCATGAGGAACCGAGAGGAGCGTCCTCCGGGGACGCGGGGACGCTGGTCCAGCTGGCAGGTGAGGGACAGGTGCAGACTTCTTGGGAAATAGTGTCGGGGCAGGTTATTGATGCCAGCCGCTGTCCCAGGGCACCGCGCTGTCGCTGCTGGTGATCGCTGTCTTGGTCGCCGTGGTGACCAGTTCGGTGGCGAGTCCCAGATCACGGCGCCAGTCTGACGACGACAGTGACCAGGACGGTGACAACACCGGCCTCCGACGAGCCAACGACTCGGACAGCGGTGACAGCCGAGTCCAGGCAGCAGGAGCCGAATCTCAGAATGGTGGCCAAGAGGAAGGAAGTGGATCTCAAACGGAGAGCGGTCAGGATGGAGCAAGCCGAGATCGAGACGACGGCCGTCCTGGCGGATCCGGCGCAGCCAACGACTCCGCGGTCCAGGACGCCCAGGATCAAGAGCAGGGCGATGGTCGTGGCAAAAGCCGGACGGCACGCTCGCCCCATGGGGGCGGCGGGGGCGGCAAGGGCGGTGGGGGCGCCAAGGGCGGCGGGGGCGCCAAGGGTGGCGGGGGTGGCGGGGGATGTTCGGGTGGTGAGTGCGGCGGCGGCGGAGACAAAGGCAGTCAAGGAGCGTGCCGGGGAGGAGATTGCGGCATGATGAAAGGCGGGGGCGGAGGGTGCTCCGGTGGTGATTGTGGGGGTAGCAAAGGGGGCGATGACGGCGGTGGTGGTTGTGCGGGGGGCGACTGTGGAGGTGGAGTAAAAAAAGTGGTTCGAGTTCGTGTTGTGGGTGTGGTGAAAGGAGCTTGTGATGGTGGAGATTGTGGGGGTAAGGGAGGTGGGGGAGGCATGAAAGGCGGTGGGGGTGGCTGCGAAGGTGGAGATTGTGGGGGTATGAAGGGTGGAGGGGGTATGAAGGGCGGTGGGGGCGGCTGTGAAGGTGGGGATTGTGGGGGTATGAAAGGAGGCGGAGGTATGAAGGGCGGTGGGGGCGGCTGTGAAGGTGGGGATTGTGGGGGTATGAAAGGAGGTGGAGGTATGAAGGGCGGTGGGGGTGGCTGCGCAGGTGGAGATTGTGGGGGTATGAAGGGAGGCGGAGGTATGAAGGGCGGTGGGGGTGGCTGCAGAGGTGGAGATTGTGGGGGTAAGGGAGGGGGAGGCGGAGGCGGTGGATGCAGAGGGGGTGACTGTGGATCTTACAAAGGTCATGTGCACATGTCCCCCGGAGGAGGCGGCGGAGGCTGGAAAGGGGGTAGTGGTGGGGGCGGGGGCTGCGGGGGAGGCGGTTGTGGCAAAGGAGGAGGCGGGGGAGGAGGTAAAGGAGGTGGCGGAGGAGGAGGAGGAGGTAAAGGCGGTGGTGGAGGCGGAAAGGGTGGAGGCGGCGGCGGCTGTAAAAGTTGTGGGAAACGTTAGGTAAAAGCTTAACGTTATGCTACGTGTATCAGGGTGACGCGCTGAAATTTTACTGTCTTTTGTATTTAACGAAAACTGTTAATTTGTGCATACCTAATAAAAAAGAGTTCATTATAACGGTGCATGTAAGTTTCATTGTCTGTCATTCTCTTACTCTGTCCCGCGCCGCGTTGCCACGCCGCACGCCACCCATCGCACACACACGTGCGATGTGTTGCCTTTGCGCCGGGCGCAGTCTGGGCCTCATGGCTCTGCTCCGTGTGCTTTGAGAATGAAGGAAGAGTAGCCTACCAACAAAATCAAGACACTCCGTCAGAAATAAAAGCACGGTGTAAAACGCCAGACGTCACTCTCTTCCGATTGTTAGTTTAATTCATTTATGCACGTGTCTGTATTCAGAGGGAAATGCAGCCGAATCACTGAAGTTCTTGCCGGAGTGGAAATGGGTTTGTTTAACAATGGAGGCACCAAAGAACATTACAGTCGTAACCATTGCCCAGTGGCGACTACCACTGCCGGATAGCCATCAGCGATTCAAGCGATCAAATGGCTGAAATGTGGAACTATCGTTGGAATGTGAATGTCTTGTAATGATGACAGTCTTGGCTAGAAGGCATAGAGTCTGCCGCGGCTGCGCTCAAAAATACTGCGCCCGTATTGGCGTCGCACACATCTCACATCATCTACAGAGAGATAGAAAGAGACGACCAGAGAAGAACCCGCTCTCCCCTCACGCAGTCCTGTTGCGGGAAGGGAGACCCCGGCCCCAAATCACCTCAACACATCACCCTTCCCACTTACAAACCTGATGTGTTAAATTTGTATTATGCCAACTATCCCCTAAACTGTGGCAGTTAAAGGAGAGTTTTTCTGTTTCTGGCTGTCCTTAAGCATCTGATTCGAAGAAACAAGCAGACACCTTGGTAGCTGCCTCGCAGATGCACTCCAGATTCTCCTTCGAAGTCTTTTGTCGAGTCAACGACCATTATTTCGTGCGTGATGTCTTAGGGGCTAATATAATACACAATTTCACGCTTGTTTTTATTTGAAGCATTAAAATAAAATGATGGAGGACTGGAATTCAGAGAAATACCGCCGTTTTGAAAAATAGGTGTTAAAACAGCTCCTCACTTGACCACGTAGTCCGGCGCATCGGAATGTGGCACTTCAAGATGGCGGGCTGTAGCTTGTCTTAATCGTCCCTACTTTTCTTTGTTTTCCGAGTCGTCTGTGTAGGTTTCGCTCTCCGACTTTCGTGTGACGATGTGTAGTGTAGTGTTCGGCTCCGTTGCGTTGGCGTGTTCGTACGCAGTTCGTGTGACTTCGGAACATTTTACGGATTAAGTGAACTTGGAACCAAGTAGCCTTCGACAGTTCCGAAAGCAGAGATGGTCGGACGGATTCGTGTTGTTTATGAAAGTGATCGTCTGCCGACCGTCTGCTTTCAGTCTCAAGGATTGTTGATCAACAAAAGTGATTCTCGTGCTCTCTCATCATTTGACTAGTGATACTATTACGGTTAACTGCTGTCCTGAGGTTTGTGGGTGTTTTTGAAAAGTCGGTCTAACCTAGGCCCCTTGGTGGCATTCCTTGCGTTTGAATCAGTGTCTTTCTTTGGCGGGACGGAATGGAATTTCATTTTTGAACTCGTGTGGCTGATAACGGAGTAATACCTAACCCTCTTCACCCAACCTGGTGTTGAGTTCTTCCCTAGACATACAAACAATTGACTCAAACCTGTTGGCTCACCTGTTGCCTCTTTTTCTCTCCATGTCAACTCCTTACGGCCTTCCATGGCACAGTCATATACTTTTGGGACCATCCTCCTGTTTATTTGAACTCAATTCCATTGAGTTTTAGTTTGTTTTTATAAGATGTGATCTGTGAACTGGGGAAAATGAGCCTAAATCCTGTTTGCTGTCAGTGCGATAGTCATTCAAACTGTTGCTTTTCCTTCTCACACTTTCTACACATAGCGGTTTTACTTCAATTCTCAATGTCTATTTTTTACACTTAATTTTTGTATTTTTGTTTGTGCTTTTTATTGTTTTGAAGAAAATTTATCTACCCTGTGGCATTCTTGCTGGGCTCTGATCAAATATTTATCTATTTCAATATCCTCTTGGTTATTCTGCTTTTTTTCCTGTCTTAGCCCTGAATAACTGATGATATTGGAGTCAAAGTCTGTGTGGGACTGACAACAACTTGCAATGGCTTGTAAATCAATGGGCAGTGCTTTGTAACTATTATTTTCATTATTTCGCGTTCATTGGTTTAAGCATTGGTTATTTGTCAACGCCCAAAGTTATTGAGATGATATAAATAATCTAAGCCCCAAAACATTGTCATTGACCTCCTGTTTTGTTTCCTCTTTCAGACCTCTGAAGTTTTCATCGTGAACCCATCACTTCAAAGAAACAGTGACATGGGAATGGATTACAGTGTCAACATATCATGAAGCAAGCAAGCCGTGTACAGTGAATTTAACAATACATTAAAGTCAGTGAAATGTAGGCCTACAGAATGATGCTGCAATGTCTAGGCAGACGAGGTAGGTACCGCATTAAACGGTACCTTTGTAAATGTGGAAGTGCAGTGAGTGAGTTTTGTGACCATCAGTGTGAGAAGTGAAAACTGTGCATGTGGACAGAAGAGCGGGGCCCACCGCCACTGGGCCCCTGTCTGGTCCCTGCGCTCCCGCGCCCTGTGGGGTCTACCATGGGCCAGCAATCTTTTGCCACTATGAACGCTGCAACGTCAGGGAAGTTATCTACCCGTACTACGGGCTATCACCAGAAAGCCTTGGCAGAAATTCGAAATTCTCTCCTGCCATTCGCCAACAGTGGTGGTGATAGCAATGTTGGCTCTAGTGCTGCAAGTACTATATCAACCCTCTCAACAACTAGTGGTGTTAGTTCAGCCTCTGGACTAAGTGGATTCAGTGCAGCCTCTGGCGGAAATGGATTAGACAAGGATTTACCAAACCAGCTCCACGCCATGGGATACACTGAGGTAAGTGCCATATTTGTTTTCTCCATGTTATTTTACTCCCTTCCGACCAAAGAAATTCCTGATTGAGAAATGATGTCAATGAAGGAAATCTCTGTATATTTGTCATTCAGGGCACAGAGCCTGTGTAGAGTGAAGCTCCCTAGGGTCTTCATGATTCACCCCTCGCGTAAGGGTTTATTTTCTCGTTTTTGTCCACTGTGACGTTCGTGCCGTCGAGGCGCTCACTCGCGCGAGGGAAAGCAGAGCAGAATGAGGTGAGGACAGTGCCATCATGGCAGCGTTCCGAGATCGCCGCCTTTTGTTGAGGGAAGCGCGACCGCGCCACGCCGCGCGAGGGTCAATCGCTGTGTCGCGCGTCGCGTCTCCCTCGCGGCTCGAGACAAAGAAAGGCCTCTCTCGAGTGGCGGCGTGCCGGCGTGTGTGGGCGCGCGTGCGGGGGCGGGAGCGCCGCTCCCGTGCCTGTCGTTCTAGTCGTTCGCCGCCCTGCCGCCCCTCAGGGACCGCCTCGAGGGCCTCGACGACTGCATTCTGCGTTTTCGGAGCCTCACACAGCGTCCTCCGCACGACCGACGTGACCTTGCGTGCCCAGCTTCGGCCGCGACCTTGCTGCACTCGCGTTGCCTTTGTCGGAGCGCGCGAGCCCCTCCTCCTCCATGGAGTCCGTTGTCTACTACGGGCGTCCCACAAACCCCACGGCGGGCCAGAAGACGCCTTAGTTTTATGGTTGTCCGGACGCTCTGGATGCACACGGTGGGACCAGCAATGCATTGGTAACCATGTGGTGGATGGTTCGAGTGCCCCCTGAGGAATGCAGGGCCCTGTCAAGAGTCGTAGTCGCCTCGGCCTGTGCATTTCTGGTGGCGTCGCTGCGTTCGTTGGTGTCGCGGCCTATCGACATTGACGTGGTCGCGGCCGCACCGCTTCGCTGGGCGTCGCGCCGTCCGCGGCCGAACTTGGCCGAAGTTGGCCGAAGTTGAGGCTGTGTATGTTGAATGGTCGACGTATGTGAGGCGGACGGCGCGTTACACCGCGCACGCCTCGACGGGCAGAGTTTCCAACAGTGTGGCACCAGAACAGGCCACTGCGGCGTGGCCGTGGCGTGGCGGGGTAATTGCGCTTCTGGAATGCGGCTCGGGAGGAGGCGGAGGAAAAGGGGGAGGGGGCAGCGGGCGGGACGCGTTGCTGCTGCGGTGCGCGCCCTGCCCGCCGGCCCTCCCGCCCCGGTGTCACTTGGGCCCCTTTTGAGGCTTTTGGCGGGGCGGCCCGAATCCGACCAAGCGACGTTTTCATATTTGGGCGATTCGGTGGCGGTGAGCCCCGGCGGGGCAGGTGGGCGTCGTCGAGCCGCCGGGTTGGGGCCGTTGGGGCGGCAGGGCCCTCGGCCAGGACGGGGACGGCTTGGATGAAATGGGCCTTCGGCTCGAACGCTGGACCGGCCGGATTTCGGCCTTTTCCTCACCGTGTTTGATTTTTGATCCCTTTTAGCGCGCGCTTCGCGTCACTTGCTCTGCCTTTGTCGTGCCGTCCACGCCGGTGGTGCCGTTGGCTTGTCGAGTGACCGTCGCGGGGCCCGTCGCGGGGCCCCTCCCGGCGCGTGCCGTGCGCGCCCGTCGAGGCACAGGGTCCCCGCGGTCCGCGCGGGTCCCTCCCCAGCCGACGTCCCTGGCCGCGCGCCTCGGCCGTCTCGGGACCGCATAGAAAACAAATTGGTGCAGCGCGATTATAAAGCAGCTTATGCGACACGCGGCGGCACACCATCACCGCGACCGATCGCGGCGTGGCCAGTGTAAAGCCACTGTGCCGGTGGCCTCTGCTGCGTGACGCACCTCTCACACCTCGGTCGCGGGGTCCAGTGTGTCCAAGAGGCTGATATCGAACAGTACTTTTGTCGCTCTGCCTCTCTCACACTCGCATGGTGTCCCCCAGGGGTGCGAGAGACACATCGACGAAACGGCTTCTCGGGGTCACTGTGCAGGGAACCAAGATCCGGCCCGGGTTCGCACCGCAGGTACATCCGCGACGTGGGCGAGTCGCCTTGCGTTTCTCTCCTTTTTGCCGAGTACCTGTGGAATGCGTGGCGGCTGGTTGTTTCTTTTTTGCCGTGCGCGTTCTTTGATACGGTTGGTTTTTGTGTGGCCCGCTGTGTTCCCCTCATTAGTTTAGCGCCGGCTCTGTGTGTGTGTGTGTGGGGGGGGGGCGCCCTCACATTGCTCCGCATTGCAGCGGCGTGCCTCGCGAGCCCCGCGTCCCTGTTATCGCTGCGCCGCAGATTTGCGGCCGCTGCACTTTTTCGGTGCCTCTCTGTTTTTTATCGGTCGGCGGTGCCGCGGTGACCTGGCCGTTGGACATCGCAGGTAAATTGAATTGGAGCGTCGATGGAAAGGAAAGTCTCGGCGCTGATGCGGTCTCCCGGGCTGGCAGGGCTGGCAGACGGAGGCGTTTTCTCCCCGCGTCCAGTAAAAGGCAGGGTCGCTACCCGTCTGCTGCGTGCTGGCTGGCCCGTGCCGTTCTTGATGGCGCGGCGGCGGTTCAGCGCGGATCGGCGCGGCGGATCAGCGGAGGTCAGGCTGTTCGGCGCGCGGTCTCTCGCGGGGCGCGGCGGGGCGCGCGCGGTGGGGCGCGGCGCGCGGGGCTTTCGCAGGGCGTCCCCCTCCCCCGGGCCGGGCTTTGGCCGCCTCTGGCCGCCTCATGGCCTGCCTGGCCTGTCGGCTGAAATGTGGCAACGGCGGGCGAGGCGGCAGACCTGGCAATGGTGCAGCGGCGCGCGGTGCACGAGAATGCGTAACTCAGGAAGACGGACCATGCGTTTGCAGCGGGTCTTTTGACGGGCACCTCGTGGGTACCTAGGTGGCCGCTGTGGCCCCGAGGCACGCTGCCGGCTGGCTGCGGTGGCAGGAGTGGAGTCGCGGCAGGGATAACCGAACCGTGCCGTGAGCGCCGCGCCCGGAGCTGCTGGTGTAGCATCCTTCGCGAGTGGTCTGGAATTGGGGTGATTCGCCAGTCCCATTGAAAAATGGTGCAAAACCTGTAGAACATTTTGGACCATGCCCTGAGAATGTTCAGGATATGTTCCCCAACCCATGATCCTCGGGTAGTTTAAGACACTTCTGAAAATTGAGGTAAATGCAATTAAACTGAACCATTTTGTTGTCGGCATCCTTAGATGTCGGTTTGGAAAAGTCTTGGCAGCAGCTCGGCTCTATATGCCGAGCAGGCAAATCGCGTCGAGCGGGGCCCGGTAGGAGGTCCCTACCGCGGGTGCCCCTGTCGCCGGCCCGGTCTCTGCATCCCCGGCCGGTGGCGCCTTGCCGCGCCAAGCAGCGCCGCGCCTCCCGACGACACGAGGAATGCCTTTCCAGACACATTAACATTTTTGTCAAATGGATGCGAGCCCGTTGGATCGGAGCGCCGCCGAGCCACGGCACGCCAAGCCGGGGAGACGAGTGCAACGCATAAGCTTGGGTGGACGTGCGGGACACGGTGAGGTCTATCCTAGCGCGCCGTGTCCTCGGCCGTCTTTGAGGCGCGCATGAAAAAACAAGGCGATGCGTGCGGGTGGCTCGTAATGAAAAACCAGGCCTTCTAGGCTACGTAAAAGCCCGCCGAAATGGCGCCAACCTTGGGTCGGCCGTCCGACCCGGGTGACGCGGCGGCTTGGCGGCGCTGCCGTGCGCAAGACGCGCAAGCCACCCTATGCATGTTTATATACATGAGCTGGCCGTTCCCACGCAGCGATGCTTGTCGTGGAAAAAAGCTAGATGCGTTTTAATTGGGAGCGGAGCTGCATCGCGGGCCGCGGGGCCGCGGGCGTGGCGCATTCCGCCGGCCCGTGCACATATTCAATCTTTTGCTTGGTTTCTTTGTTTTTGTTCGTCATTTCCGATTCAGTGGCGGATCCAGACCCGGCCTGAAAAGTGGGGGTGTGTTAGTACCTTTTGCCTACTTACAATATTAAAGTGTTGCCATTTGCGTACCTTTCAGGCGGCTTTCTAGAGGTCGAGGGGCAATTTTCCTTTTGCGTCCCTCTGGATCCGCGCTTGTTTCGATGAATCAATCGCGTTGCTCCAAGGAGCAGTCAATATCTGGTTGTGCCAAGGAGTCCCAACTCGACCGAGGAGGAGGTGACATCGTTTCCAGGGTTCGGTGCCGACGGTAGCGCGCCCCGCCCTGTGGTTGTGGTGGGAGCGTCGCGGCGTCGCGGCGGAGCCCATCGGCCGGCCGCATCGTCCGATGGCGGGCTGCTGGACGGACGGAGGCAGCAGGCGGAGCCGCCGGCCGTGAATGACGCCGCCGGAACGAAGGCGGCTCACATGCCGGCCGGCTGGGCAGCGGGCCGCGAGGAGCTTCCTGTGAGAGAGCGGATTCCTCTCGGGATTTCTCGCTGGAGCGCGGCTGCGGGGCAGCGCGGCGAGGACAGACAGTCAGACAGACAGACAGCAAGACAGACGCGGACAGGCGGACGGCAAGTACATAGGCGGCCGGGTGCCACCGCACGGCCAGGGCGTATAGGAGCCTCGCAATGATGGCTTTGGTCGGCGTAGTCGCAGGGCGGTTTTGGCGGGTGAGAGCCTTGCCTGACGGCCTCTGACGACTTCAAGACGCATTGCGTGCGTTTTCTCTGGCCTCGGCAGTGCGGCTCGGCGCGGCTCGGCGTGCGCCCCTCGCGTCATTGGGTGCGCACCGTTAGTGCCGATAGCGCAGGAATGCGCCGTTCCCACGCTATCTGACCGCGCCGGCCGTGTCGCTGCCGGACAGGCGAGGGAAGCCCCACCGCACCGAAAGAAGGATTCTCCGTCGCGCCAATTTGTGGCGGCTGCCATTGTGTGTGTGTGTGTGTGTGTGTGTGTGTGTGTGTGTGTGTGTGTGTGTGTGTGTGTGTGTGTGTGTGCGGGTAAATGTGAGCGTGTGTGCGGCAGGGCCAACATGGCCAGCCTGGCTTTTGATCGGAAAAGGTTATCTCGACCCCGAGCGCGCACACCGCACACATACTTATACCGTCGGCTCGCTGCGGGAGCTCGCACTCGAGCGCGCGCCGCATGCGTGCTCACACACACCCACTCACACACACACACACACACACACACACACACACACACACACACACACGCCTTCCCTCTGTATTTGCACGTGCGGGCGGACTGGCGCGCTGGAATTCGGTGTGTTGACACGGCGTTTGGAAAGGGGTTAAATGCGAAAGGTTGAGCGAGCATACCGCACTGATGGAGAGTGGGGCCGCGACGGAGGGCCCGGCTACCCCCCTCCTCTTTTCGAATCGGTATGTTTTTGGGCCGCCTCTGGTTAGATTCGTCGATATCCCCGCGTCTGGCCGGGCCTTGTCACGAGACCGACTCGGACCGACTTGTTCCTAGGTGAAAGTGTTGGCCCATGGCGGGGGGCGGGCCGGGCGGCTGGCTCAACGCGTAACGTAAGCTCCTCCATGACATCTGCCACGCGCAGCGGGCCTGAGGAGGAGGAGGGGGCCGATGCTTTCGCGACCGAGTGCCCCCCCTTCACACTCACGCGCGCGCTCACACATACACACACACGCACACAGTCTCAAGCGCCTGGTCGCGGGGTCAAGGCAGTGGGTGTGCGGCTCTCCGTGCCACTTGGCGTGCAGTCAGGCGGCGTCCTGTCCACTCGGTTGAGGCCCTTGAGGCGTTGGGGTCAGTCGCAAAGTTCGTGCCGGCTGCCGCGCTGCCGCCCCGGCTAGGCCACGCACTTTCACTGGTGGCGGGGCTTCCCTCTCCCTCTGTAATTTAAAAAGCTATCGCGGCTTTACCGCCGAGCCGAGCCGTGCCCCCGCTGGATCCGGCGGCTCGGTTCACTCCGCCAGTCGCTGGTAAAAGCACCCAGGGACATCGGACCTAGTGGTTTGATGACTTAAAAATATATAATTTTCACATTTTGCGAATGCCATTCCATTCGACGTTCTTAATTCTGTCATTGAAAGTGCCAGTTTGTGTGATAATATTCATGCGACTTTAAACTCTACTATGCCGGCCCACCCAGGCCCCAGGCCGCGTGCTTCTGGAGCGGAATCTTCTGTGAAGGTGTTGCATGGTGCCACCGTGGGCTTGCGTGCGGCCCGGCCCGGCGGGCGGGCCGCGGGCCGCACGGCCGGAGTCGCTGCAGTGTCGCAACCAGGAGGCCTTCGAGGACGAGCGTGTCGCCGTTGAAGCCGTGGAGGGGCGCGCGAGGTGCTGATAGGTGCTGGCTGCTGGTGGGGTGCGCTGGGCTGGGGCCTGGCTGGGGCCTGGCTGGGGCCTGGCTGGGGCCTCCGGGAGTGCAAGTCCCCAGCGTGCTGTACCGGTGGTTCGGCCGTCGCCGCTCCACCGTGCTCCGCCCACTCTCGGGCCTCTCTGGGCGCTGCAGGCTATGATGTCGGGCTGGTGGAATGGCCCGCGCCGCATTCCGGCAGCCCGCTCATATGAGTTCGCACTGGTGGCGAGCGGGACGTTTTGGCGGCAGGGAGGACTGCTCGCCTGCATTGAGCCATGCTCGAACCACGTTCAAACTACGTTCGAACTTGCTTCCCTCGGCGAGCACGGCCGAGTGTTGGTGTTGGTCTTCCCGCTCCTTATCACCGGCTTTCCCATCACCCCCACGGCTCGTCTGCAGAAGAACGAAAATGCGGCCGCCCGCGGCCAGACAACGCGGCAGGTGCGCTGGGTGCGCCGGAGCGAGGGTGGGTCGCGGCAGTCTGGCCGCACCCGCGGTCGGCGCACCCGGTACGCGACGCGCACGCCGCTCGCGTGGCTGCGGGGAAGCTGGCTCGGCTGTCTACTCGCCGGGTGACGCCCCGTGAGTGTGCGCGCTGCGATGCGTTTCAAGTTCCCGCACGCGCCGCTCGCGCCGCCGCAGACCTCTTTAGCGAACCGCGCGCTGGCCCTGGCAACGTTACTCTCAATCTTTGCCTCTCTTCTTGGCCTCTCCCAGGAAAAAGGAAAATGTGTACAGTACTCGTATGTTGGTATGCCGCGGCTTGTGTATGTGTGTGTGTGTGTGTGTGTGTGTGTGTGTGTGTGTGTGTGTGTGTGTGTGTGTGTGTGTGTGTGTAAGAGGGGGGGGGCGGCGCCTTTGTGCCTCTACACCACGTGCGCTCTTCACGTGTGGCTCCGCTCCTGTTCTGTCCTCATAAAGTTTTTTTCTTTTCCCGTGTAGCATGTTGACCCCCCTGCTTTCGCGCGTGTGTGCTTGGGTGGCGTTTCGTGCCGTTCAGTTGGCGTTCCCGGCGGAATGCACGCGGTGCACGCTGACGCCGCTGTCGCTGCTGACGCCGTCCGTTTCCGGCGAGCCTTGCCAATTCCGCGGCGATTTCGCTTCCGGAGCCGCGGCACGTCGGCGCGTGTGATTGGTTTTCGGACGGCTCGAATGAATGCTGAATGTTTTCCCCCGGACTGGTCGGTGTGTCCTCCACGCCGAGGCTGTCCGCCTCGAATCCCAACCGCACGCCCTGCGTCCGGAATTTTATTATAAAATGGTAATGAGACCGGTGTGGCGCGCCGGCCGGGGAAAGGAGGCGCGCTCTTCTCCGTCTTGTTTTCTCGTTTTTGTTTTGGCGGAAGTTTGGTGCCGTTTGGCGATCAGCCCTGTTGTTGCAGTCCCGTTCCGGCAGGGCAGGGGGCGGCCCCCGATGGGGCCTCGCCGTCCGCCGTGTCGTAAATTATGGCGGCGTATGATGAAGTGATTTTCCAGGAGCCGGACAGGCTGGACAAGTCACCGCCCCGCGACGCCCCGCGTGCGCTGGAGCCTCCAGAGTGGAGCCACAGCCCCGTCTGGAGGCCGAGCAAGTTGCCCGGCCGGGATTAGGCCTGCCCCGCCCACCTGTCTGCGACTGGGAGCTGGACAAGCTGGAATGCCTCCAGGACCGCGTCTTTTTGCGAGCATTTGGCTGGGCAGGCGGGGCTAGCCGCTCGCAGTGAGAGGCGCGAGGGCGTGAGTGATGCCGCGCAGTGCGGCCGCGCCCACGAGTCCCTTGGGGAGCCTCCATGAGTCTGCAGGTCGGCACGACCCGCGGCTTCAAGTTCACGGCCCGCAGCGGGACCGGCGGGTTGCCTGGCCGCGCTTTCTGCATACTTGGCGTTTCGTTTCCCACGCTGCCGCCGTGCAGAAGGAGCTCGCAAGTCGGCTGGCGTGTTGGCATGCAGGCCGGCAGTCGTGCACACTGAGTGCAGGCGGCGGGGCTGCGGCGGCGATGACGAATGTCGCTCGCGGTCCGCGTTGCAGCGCGTTGCAGCAGCGTCGCGGCGTCGTGGGCGACGCGGATGAGATCGGCCTTGTTTGCAGCGCGCCGCGTGCGCCAGGCGTCCCCTAGGCACCGTGCCCGTGAATGGGCTAGGCGAGGCGGCGCGCGGTGGCTGGTGGCACCCACCGCGCCCCGCGTCCAAGTGCTCGGATTGTTTACGGCCGGGACTCGAACCGCCGGCATTTGCATTTTGATGGCATTGCTAATTGGTGGCGTCGCGTCGTCCTGCCAGGAATGCGCGGCGACGTGATGACGTCCACGATCACGGCGTGCTGAAGCGCCGTGTCGATGGTCCAATAACCCGACTTGTTTACACGCCGTCGTCGACGCGCACCTCGCGTGCCCTTTCCGTTGTCCCCTGAGGTTCCTTGCGCAAGCCTCGCGCCCCTCGAATCCATGAGGCACCGGGTGAGCCTTGCTTTGGGCCGTTGGGAAAAGGGGGGAGGGGGGGGGGAGGAGGACGCTGGAATGCGTTAGGCCTCCGTCCTGATCGCATCGGGCTGGCTGAGCCGCCAGCCTGGTTGCGCGTCAGGCGGCAAAACGCAGCGGACTGGGCGCCGAACTGACACGGCGCAGCGCAGCCAAGGCTTGCCTGCCAGCCTGCATTATGCACGCGGCGCGGCGCCGAGAAGACGCCGACCAGCGGGGCGCACGCTGGCTCTGGCTGGCCACGCGAGGCACCGTCACCGCCGCAGCCCGGCCAGTCCAGTGGGCCCGCCAACGCCGCGGCCAGCCCGGCCAGCCCCGCCAGCCCCGCCAGCCCCGCCAGCCCAGCCAACGGCCCCCTCGCGGCACGCTGGCTGGACCGGTCCGAGGGAGAACTCGTTAACTTCCACGCACCCACGGCGCACTGCAGTACAGCAGTAGCAGGGCGCCCGAGTTGGCCTGTCACTCAGCCGGGACTTTAAAGCGCGTCTCTTCCGCTTTCCCGCTTCGCGGTGCTGTGCCCCCGCGGTGCTGTGCCCCCGCGGTCCGGTGCCCCCGCGGTCCGGTGCCCCCGCGGTCCGGTGCCCCCGCGGTCCGGTGCCCCCGCGGTCCGGTGCCCCCGCGGTCCGGTGCCCCCGCGGTGCTGTGCCCCCGGCCCCCGAGGAGGCCCTGCTGCAGTGCATCGGGCTCTACACCTGACGGCCAGGTGGCACCCCTCCGCCGCGCGTCGGTCCGGGTCCCCACGGCGGGCCTCGCCGTCACATCCCTCTTTGTGCCCCCCCCTGAAAGAAACGCGGTTAAGAAGAACGGGGTATGGATACAGAGAATGGACTAAGGCCTCAGAAATGAGTACCGCTTCTGATGGTGTTAAGTTTCTTTCACCCAAGAGCATTTTTCTGCCAAGAGCATTTCATAAATACCTCGTTCTTGTGCGCGGTTTGTAGAGCTTTGTGGCCACAACAGGGATGTCTCGCCGCGGGCACCGCGAGGCACCGCGACTCTACAGGACCAGCCATACCGCGCGGCACACCGGCGGCCCGGCAGACAGACGCACGGACGGCAGGGCGGCAGGCCTGCCGGCAGACAAGCGGAGACGGAGACGGCGAGATGTTTAAGATTCCTGGCATAGCACGCGGACGTTAATAGCAGTGGATGCCCAAGCGCTCTCAAATAAACCACGCAACTTCCCTCTCCCTGCCATCCCTCTGAGGGAGTCCCCCGACAGCACGCGGCACGTCGCCGACGTTGCCGGCACGGTGGGTCCAGGCCCGGGCCTCTCGAAGACACCGTCGGCGTGGACATCGAGTCCCCGTCGCGCCCTGCCGGATGACGTCGGTGTTGGTGATGTTTTAGTGGCCCCGGACACGGCCGAGCTTGTCGCGGTTGGAGTGTCCGTCCAGTACGTGCAATACCACCGGCGTCCTCTGAAGTCGTCACTCGCTGCCCCCCACTCCGTTTGCAGAGATTGATTGCAAAAATTGGTTGCGTAACGCCCTACGCGTCCGCAGCGCCGCGCTTGGCGTGCTTGACGGCGTGCTGCTGTCGCGACCGAGGTGCGGGGCGGCCGGCGGCACCGACTGCTAGCCGTGTCTGGCCGTGTCCACGGAAAGAAGCAGGGGATGCGATGGCGTTTTGCGTGAATGGCTGCAAGCAGGGCAAAGCATCAAGCTGCCTAAGAGCCTGCTGACCTGAGCGGCGCTCGGCGAAGCCTTGTCCGAAGAGTGCGCTTTTGTCGCTCTGTCTTCCTCGCTCTCACGGGACGTCCCGTAGTGGCGCAAGAGAGACGGCGAGGAGGAATTTCCGGCGGCCCGGTGCGGCGCGTTGCCTCGGCGCTTCCTCTCGAGTCACCGCTTTTCTGGGGAAGTGGGCGGCGCCGCGTGCTGCTTGTGTTTGGGTCTTGCGCGCCTCATCGCCTCGCCCTCGCGGGGCCGCGGCGGCGCGGGGCGCGGGCAGCAGGCCGCAGGCAGGCAGGTGACACGCAGGGAGACGAGCGACGAGCCTGGCGGGGCCTGGCGGGCCAATACGAGGCTGCTGGTCCCGCTCCGTCCTGCTAGAGTCCTATAGTGGGAGAGAAACGTGAACCAACTGAATTTGCCATTCTCTGATCGCCAGCCACCCTCAAAATGCTCTTTACTATTTCCCATATTTTGGCCAAAACGGAGATAAAGTTGCGCGTTATTTTTCGTACAGTGGCCAGAACCTTGCCCCGCGTCCAGGCCACTACGGAGAATCGAGCCTGGACGTAAAACTACGCGCAACTCTTTTCCTCTTTTGGCCAAAGTATGGGAAGTTCGCCGCTCGCGCGAGCCCCATCCGACGAGGACAGGGCTCACGTTTCTCTCCCACTATAGGACTCTACGTCCTGCCAGCGAGCCGTTGGAATGCGCCCCTCTCCCCTTTCCCCCTTCCACCGCGTCGCAGCGGCCCCTCTCCCCCGCCCCCTATCCTCCGCCCCCCTCGCCCCACTTCGCCCGCCTCGCGTCTGGCCTTGCGTCGTGAGGTTTGGCGCGATCCCGAATATGCTGGCCGCGCCACGCTGTCCGCCGTGTCCGTGTACGCGCGCAGGCACGTCGCTGCGTGCGTGCGTGCGTGCGTGCGTGCGTGCGTGCGTGCGTGCGTGTTTGACAGCGTGGCTTCCCGTACGACACGACATGCGGCGAGCGCGTCGGCGCCTTCGCTAAAATGGTGAGCAAATAGAGCTGGCGCGAATGCTAGAGGCGCCTCGTCACCTCGCGCGCACATTCCAGGCGGCGGGACTGGGCTGGGTGGTAACGACGTGGATGTCCTTTCCTTTCTTCGCCTCTCGTGAGGGGGGGGGGGCAACCCCGCGCTCGAAATCTCTTACACTCGGAGCGCGACCTGTTTTTATTGAACCGTTTTGCTCATAATGACACGCCTGTGCTCGTGATACGCGTGCTGCACTCCTAGACCGTCAGGCCCGTCAGGCGTGTTGCACAACCAAGTCAGTGTACGACTGAGAAGTGCCGTAAAACCGCAACGGCTAACTTGTCATGCGCGTCCCTTTTCAAGGGCCGCTCCCAGTGAGTGTGTCTGGCATCTTGGTGGGCTAATGAGTCAGTGAAACATAGGGCCGGCCAAATGACACTGCGCCACGCGGTGACCAGATCGGGGGTCACAGGCGGGGCACTGGACAGCCCTGGGCGGCCCTGGCCCGCGTGCAGGCCGTGGGCAGCCTAGAGTCGGCCGGGCCTAGCCGGTCGGGCTGGCCCGAGGCCCACAAGGCGTGGCGTGGCCAGGCGAGCGTGACCTCGGCGGACATTCCATTACACACTGCTTTACCGCGCCACGCCGTGCTGCCGGTCCATCCCTGGCTGCACACACACGGCCTGCACTCGGCCAGCGCATGCGTGACGTCACACTTTCCAGTACTCTGTAGGATTCCAGGCGCAGGCCGGCCGCGTTATCTCCGTGTCCGCGCCGCCCCACCCGCGGCATTCCAGTGCCAGCTCACGGATCGGCCCATTGCGATTATTACCCTCGAAAAAAGGAAAAAAAAGAAGAAAAAAAAGGAGTCTTGGGGGACAGTTGCTGCGCCCGCTGACGTGCTGACGTCACGGTGCCGCGACCTCGACAGCGTGACCCGGACAGGGATTCCGCGATGTGACGTGGCTCATGGCGTTTGTTTGGTGTGTTGCAGCTGAAGCAGGCCACGCTGGAGGCGGTCAACGGAGTGGGCCTGAACGGGCTCAATGGGATGACCGGCATGAACGGCAAGGGCCTGAACGGGCTCAAGCTGATGCGCAAGCCGAGCCTGGAGCGCGCGGGGGAGGCGGACAGCGGTGCGGGCAGTTCGCGGTCGGACAGCCCGCGCCTCATGGACCTGCAATGCCCCATGCCGATGGCGAGGCAGTACAGCCCGCCCCCGCCGCCGCCGCCCCGCAGCGGGTCCACGCCGCCGCCGCCGCCGCCCCCGCATCACGCGGCCTACCCCAGCAACGTGCAGCAGCTGCTGAAGCGCATGTCGCCCGCCCCTGTGGTGAGTCACTAGCATGATTGAATTCGGAAGGGGCTGCCCCGCCGCCCTGCCGTCGGCCCTGCTGGTCCGGCAAGGTGGGCGTGGCGTGGCGGGGCGGGGCCGACTGCATTTCTTATTGTGACTCATCCGGTACTGCTGCCTGCCAAAGCCACTGCTGGGCTGAGGCTGGAGGCCGACGTGTTGCTTGTGCTTGATGCCCGTGTTTGTCGCAGGTGCCAACGCGGTCCCCCGCCGCGCCGCCGCCCCAGGTGGACCGCGCCCTGCCCGCACTGCCCGCGCTGCCGCCGCCGCCCCAGCGCGGCACGAGTCCCAGCGGAGGGCGCCAGCCCATGATCCTGCAGAACGGGCCTCAGGTGCAGCAGCAGTTGTCACAGCAGATGCAGGCCCTGTACCAGACGGGTGTGGCCGGCGAGCCGCCGCCGCCTTACCCCTTGGTGCCGTCGTCGCCAGGCCCCTGTGGCTTGGTGTCGGCGCCGCCGAGCTACTCGGTGTCCATTCAGAGCCGCCAGAGCCCGACGCAGGACTACAGGAAGAGCCCGTCGTCCGGCATCTACTCGGGGCCCACGTCAGCCGGCTCGCCCAGTCCCGTGACGGTGTCGAGCGCTTGCGGGGGCGCGGTGACGCCGCCGACCGGGCCCTCGGTGACGCGCCCCACGCCGATGCTGGCGTGGGGTGCGCGGCAGGCCAAGACGCAGCCCCCCATCATCATGCAGTCCGTCAAGAGTACGCAGGTGCAGAAGCCCATCCTGCAGACGGCAACCGCCCCCGCCCAACCCGCCACCACCCCCACCTCCGCCCCCGCTTCGGCAGGCGTCCCCGCGCAGCAGACGTCCAGCCCCTCGCCGGTGCAGCCACCCCCGCCGTCGTATGCGTCGTCGATCCAGCAGAAGCAGCACTGCGGCAAGCCCCCCGCCCCGCCGCCTGTGCCCCTCACCCCTTCTGGCGCGCCCTCGCCGGCGCCCGCACCATCTCCTGCCCCCAGTGCGTCGCCAGTGACGGTGCCCACCACGGAGCCGCCCAGCTACGCGTCCACCATGCAGGTGCTGGCGGTGCAGCGCGGCGTAGCCACACGACCGCTGCCTCCGCACTGCCCGCCTCCGTACGGTCCTGACGACCCCTGCGGCCACGGCAACCCTCACCTAACCCCCCATAGCAATCCCCACAGCAACCCGCACAACAACCATCATAACAACTCTCACAGTAATCACCACACCAGCCCACACAGCAGCCCCCACGGCATGCTGCACCCCAACCCCCACGCCAATCCCCACGCTAACCACCACGCCAACTCAAACCCCCACGGAATACCGCACGGCAGCCATCACGGGGTGCAGGCGGTGCAGTCGCGCGCCTCACCTGCCAGTGCCATCCTGCAGCGCAAGTATTCCTCTCCGCACCCGCTGCCTGTCGGCCAGGACGGCGACACCACGGACGGGCCGCGGCTGCTCAACGGTGACCACGGCCCTACACCGCCCCTGCCACCCACCGCCTCCTCGTCCGTGACCAACAAGTGCGGCATGCAGAATGGCGACAGAAGGCCAGCACCCAGTCCAGGCCCCCACCACATAGTCAAGCACCAGTCACCTATCCCAGAGCGGAAACAGTTTAGCAAGGAGAAGGAAGAAGAGCGAAGGGACAGCAGGGTTCGCAACTACTCCCCTCAGGCTTTCAAATTTTACATGGAGCAGCACATTGAGAATCTGTTCAAGTCCAGTCAGGCTAGGCTGTTCAGAATCAGACAACTGGAGAATGAGATGAAAAAGGCTGATCTTAGTTGGGATGCTCAGTTCCATATGCGGAAGATGCTATCTAAGAGAGAATCCAACTACATACGCATGAGACGAGCAAAGATGGACAAATCCATGTTCACAAAAATTAAGGTAAGAAATTTTGTTACTTGTGCTATGTGAGCTTATTACTTTGATTGCTCTTGGGTACATAATTATGATCCTTGTCTTGCAGACTATCGGAGTTGGTGCATTTGGGGAGGTGACGCTTGTGAAGAAAGTGGATTCAAAGCACCTATATGCAATGAAAACTTTGCGCAAAGCAGATGTTCTCAAGCGCAATCAGGTTGCTCATGTGAAAGCAGAGCGTGATATTTTAGCTGAGGCTGATAATGAGTGGGTCGTGAAACTGTATTACTCATTTCAGGTATGTTGTTTTCTTCAATTTCTTCTACATTATTCAAACTAAAATAAAATGCATAATGAATTGGTTGTTTTCTTGTTCATTCCAGGACAAGGATAACTTGTATTTTGTTATGGATTATGTTGCTGGAGGAGATTTAATGTCACTTCTCTGCAAATATGGAGTATTCAAGGAATCTCTTGCTCGGTTTTATATAGCAGAGCTCACTTGTGCTGTAGAAAGTGTTCATAAAATGGACTTTATCCATAGAGATATCAAACCAGATAATATTTTAATTGACTCAAATGGCCATCTGAAACTAACTGATTTTGGCCTATGTACAGGTTTTAGGTGGACTCACAATTCCAAATATTATCAAATAAATGGTAGGTTTCCTCTTGTTAAATTTAAATTTGAGACTTATGTAACCCAAAGTTGTATTTTTCTCTTGCCTCATTGCACTTTATTAACATTGGTCACTTACCTGTCTTTCAGGAGATCATGCAAGGCAAGACTCCATGGATATACCTGATGATTGGAGTTTAGGCAAAGAATGTAGGTGTAATCCTATGAAGCCCTTGGAACGGCGAAGGAGACGGGAGCATCAGCGCTGCTTAGCTCATTCTCTTGTTGGAACACCCAACTACATTGCGCCTGAGGTTCTTCAGAGAACAGGGTACACTCAACTCTGTGATTGGTGGAGTGTTGGAGTTATTCTCTATGAGATGCTAGTCGGTTCACCTCCTTTCCTTGCCAACACTCCTGGTGAAACTCAATATAAGGTATAATATTTATTCCTTTCAATTATTGGCCTTAATTTGACACCAGTGTCAGAACAATGCATTTTTGCTGCAGGTTATTAACTGGGAGACAACACTTCATATTCCTAAGGCTGCAAATCTTTCACCAGAGGCCACAGATTTGATCTTGAAGCTGTGTACAAGTTCTGATCGTCGTATTGGGAAGAACGCAAATGAGATCAAGGAACATCCGTTCTTTGCCTCGATCAACTTTGATGGAAGCCTACGGAAACAAAAAGCCCCTCATCAACCTCGTATTCAGCACTCAACAGATACCTCAAACTTTGACCCAGTGGCACCGGAAAGGTTGAGATCAGATTCATCTGATGACTCTGACGAACAATTAGAAAATGATAATCATCCGTTCCATGGATTCTTTGAATTTACTTTCCGGCGGTTTTTTGATGAAGGGGGCTGGCCACAGAAGCTTACTGTGGACGACAATGACAATCAGAGCCCCGTTTATGTATGATGATCGACTAGTGGGGATATAATGTCCTCCGAGAAGATTAAAATTAAGCAAAAAATTGATCAATGTGCCTTGTTTAGTGGATTGTTAGTTTTTATTTTGTGACTGTTAGGGTACCTCCTTAAAGCTCAACTTGTGCTGGATTGAAAAATGGTTTGCCAGAATGGATTTTAGAGAAATGCAAAATGTGTTGCAAAGTTCAGAGTATTTTTTAAGAGTTGTGGAGGTACCCTTTAGGGCTATGCGAGTATGTGCTGCTGCCACTGCTCTCACTGCTATTGTAGCAGTGCTGCTGCCTCATTCTCTATTGCCCCTGGATTATTTGTCTCTGACATTCACCAATTTTAAGACTGGCCTTCTGTATTTCTCCTTGCTGTTATCTTATCATCTTTTGTTCAAAGTGCGGTAGTTCAAAAGATTTGATCTTATCACTAAGTGCCAGCTTTAAAATTGTTGAGTGCCTATACTCTCTTGTTTAAATGTGCCATTTGTTTTAGTATTGTTGAATGCCTTTTATATGTTAAAGCGACTTGTGATTTACTGTCATTCTGTTCTCTGTGTTTTTATGTGATGATAGCAGTCCTTGTTTCAAATTATAATGTGTTTTCACTATTCCTCTGGTGTTTATGGCTTCTTGTTGTGTCTCTATTTAAGGCCCATTTGTGTAATCTCACTACACAGCTCCCAATTACTAGTGTTAAGATGCAGAATACTTTTTATGTGAAGAGCTGATAAAAGCAATGTGCCAAGTATGAAAATAACTTACAACTGTGCTTTTAGGATGCCTCAGAATCAGAATGAGTGAATGTTTTAGGATTCTTAAACTTAATTTTATTTTGGAAGTAATGGCCAATCTCTAGAAACCGAACTTCCACACCCAGTCATCTTGTCCAGTTGTTTTTGGAATACTCCTTGAGTAAAATGTTGGGATACTGGCTTTCCTCTGGCAATCAGGCTGAACTGAGAAGTTTCCGTCTTTGTTCTACCTAAAGACTGCTTTTTGTTGTTTGAGTCTCATTTTTTACATGACAAATGGGTCTGAACGAGTTCTGAAAATGTTGTCTATGTCCATTTTAGCCATTCATGGTATTGGTATTGATCTTGATGCCGAAGGCTGTGGGGGCCGTGTAGTGTAGTCTTTTTGACAGTGAGGACAGAAAACGTATTGTGTGGGGTTTTTATTTCAAGTGACAAAGCATTTTGCACAAAATTGTAGAGGAATTCTAATTGAATTCTTTTTGATAAGAGGTAGATTTTTTTTCTTTTGAAGCCTTACTCTTGTAAAAACTTTTGTAAATTTTAACTTTTGATTTGAGTTCCTGTCTAAGATATTAGTGTTTTACTGATCAAGAATCTACCATAACTTCAATTTGCTCACTATTTTCACACCGTAGCAAGTCTGTTAGTTAACAATCCTGGATATTTAATTTTATTGAAGTAGTAAACACATACTGATTTTCCAGACAAACGAACAGAAGGCAATGTTACTGTATTGTTCATTCAAGGCATTTATTCCAGGGGCAATGATTTGTTTAAAACAATTGAGAGGAGGCAGAAGGATACTTCTGTGATAAAATTTGAATTTAAATTGTAGATTTACTCAATCATAGCACTTAAAAGTGAGGTTGATCTTTTATTATACTGTTGTAATGGCATACCTTTGTTTTCAGCTTTCTAAATTTTTTATAGACGTAAACTTGGTTTGATTCTTTATTCTTTTAAGTATTGGTATGTCTTTCTGATATATGTATTTGTTCTGGCTCCTATGGAGTGCATGTTACACAAAGTGTAAAATGATGTATTAAGTGTGGTTTTGTTTTCAGACCATGTGTTCAATAATAGTAATGCAAATTATTTTTGAAGAATCTTTTCAACCAGTAAGTTTAATAGGTTTAATAAAAGTGCCTTCGTTGAAATGTCTATTTCTTTTAGAATGTCTTTTCGCATAAAATTCTTGAAGTAATAGGGAAGGTATTAGTGCAAATTGTTACTCCTGCTGTCATCCCTTTTACATGTAGCAAAACACGGAGCCTCTACTGAGTGACTTTTATTGTTGTCAGTAACCTAGACAGCAAGTAGGTTTAATTGAAGGATTTGTAGCTGGATTCTTGTCAAAAATTTTATCTTATTTTTTGTGTGGAAGGACAGCACTACTTAAAAAATAGCTTTATTTGTCATGCTGTCAATTTAAAATGCTGGTGTATTGAAATAATTTATCACTTTATCATACCTCCAACTACTTGTTTTCCCCACATTGAATCATTTACTGAAGATTGCCAAGAATAAAATAAATTCAAAAGACTGTTACATTAGGAATGTGTTTGGCTGGTTTGCACTCACTGTTATGTTAAATGAAGTTACAATTTGATGGTAGTCTACAGATCTGCTTATAGATCAATTTTTATAATTGAAGATGTATGAAATTTAGCATGTCTTTCCTAGTCTTTGTGGGGGGAGGGGAGGGGAGGGGGGTACTTATAATTTGTCCATGTGGTTTTTGAAGTTATCTTTAGCTCATTTAAGTTTGGCATACAGTTAAACTCGCATAATTTGGCTTCTGGGATGCTGATTTATATTCTATGGACACCTTGTTGAAATGCCAACCTCATTTTGGTTTAGGTATTTGTTGGAAAAATGTTTGTGATATTGACATTTTGAGTGTTAAATCTTATTTTGTGATAATTCCTGTTGTCATCTGTGTTCTAGCAATGAGTGCTCTTTCAATATGTTATTATTTTACTTCCAAAATTTCTTTATTGCCAACCTGACTTATTCAAACTAATTTCTATCAGAAGCCACGCCCTGGAAGTCCCTGTGTTCATAATTAGTCAAGTTTTTGTGGAAAATATGTTGGATGTGAATGATGATTTGTTTTTCATGTATACTTCATGTTTTGTTACTACTAAGTTTCTGATAGTTTCAGAATTCATAACAAAATGTTCTAATTAATTGGGGGTGATGTGTCGATTGGCTGTGAGAACATGCATAAAGTTGATTTTTTTTATATAGTTATTGAGAGACCCCCAGTTAGCATTCGTCTTAAAATATATAAGATGTACCCTTTTCTTAGTCCTGATATCACTTTGGGAAATTTCCTTTCCTTTTTGATTTTATCAGGTTAAGTCAGTAGTTAGGTAAAGATGTGTTCAATGCGGGTTGGCAATAATTAAATAGTTTCTTCCTTTTTTCAAAAATGATCAAGGAAAAAGATGAACAAGCATCACAATTTAGACATCTCTTTAAAAATTTATAGTTACTATGAGTCTCAAAGAAGTTTTTGAACTTCTAGTTTATATAATAACATTGTATTGTAAAATTACCCACAGCAACATGGCTAGATATTATGTAAATTGCCTTGGCTTGCAGCTAACCAATTTTATCAACACATATAAATGCTAGCCAAAGTGATAATTGTATTATATAGGAGATCTGGTTAAAACTTGTATATTTTGTATCATGTTCCAGCTTTTGTATCATACTAAAATCTGTACTAACATTATGAGTAGAGTAATGATGTGGATGTGTACATATTTTTGGAAATGTGTTTAAATAGAAAACTTGTGTGAAAGTTGGAATTGTTTTCTTGCGCACTTGCATGACACTAGTGAGAAGAGAGAGAGGGGCGGGGGGGTCTGGGAAACTCTTGCAGAATGCAGTTTTGACATTTTTATTGTCAGAAACTAAATAGAAATGGATAATGCTAAGAGAGCAGGCTTATCATGACATGCATGGGGCATTGATAGGTAATGAAAGTCTGCGCGAATGACGAGATGCGAGTGTGATGCTGTGCCCCTTCTCACGCTTTTTTGTCCGAGCACTGCTTCCCGGAACAGCATCCCTTGGCATCTGCAACACAAAGCGAACTTAAGTCCCATTCCGTTTCCAAGCAGAGTTGGCCAAAAGACCAGTTCAGGCCCATAAGTTTTTCAAGCCCTAGATGCATCAAAATTAAAAAGTTCACATAGATCCTTACTTATACCCGATATTGACTAACGCCGACACTCACCTCCCGTTTTCGTGCAGCACTTGCAGTCGGTGCCGCAGTTGCAGTTCTCGCCACACTTGCACTGGCAAGTCTCATTGGGGCAGGCCTCTGCAAACAGAACGGTGTGGCTAAGAGACGCCGACCCACTGCGGTAACAACACAGGTGTTCATGTCGAACCATATGCAACCGACGCGAACGAAAAAGCAACAGGGAGAGGGGGGGGGGGGTATTACAATCACTCCATTGTGCGGTACGTGGCCACAGCCCTCATAAATCTTTGTATACTTCCGCCGCACGCCAAGGAAGGTGGAGTGGACACTGCGGGAATAGACGACTTGGCCCAGTTTGAAGCCGGGTGAAGGCGTCCTCGATGCGCACGTAGGTGGACAGGGGGCCGTTGGCGCGGAGGGTACGTCGGGGCGAGGCCGGCGAGGCGTCAACCCCGGCCGAGGGCAGAGCAGCAGAGCGTGGCCGTGGCGGCTGATGGCTGATGGGTCCACTACTCACTCTTGCAGCACTGGCAGGGGTTCGGCATGGCGGCGGCTGGAGTGGGCGTGGGCGGGGTCTTGGAGGACACGGTGCTACAGCTGGTGCTGTTTGAAAACGGACAGCGGACTGAACTGCCGCCAGTCTGCGCCGCGACGCTTATATCGAGCGGAGCCCGGGGCGTGGGAGGGGGGTGCCCGAGTGCCGTGCGCAGGCCTTGCAGGGCGGGGTGCAGCGCTCCGCACGGCTCCAGAGCCGGGTGCAACGCGTGCAACGCCCGCGGCCACCGCGAGGGGTCATGTCATAGTGGGAGCGTGTGCAGCGCGTCCGTGTGCCCGGCCTGCCCGGCCTGCCCGGCCTGCCCGCGAGGAGGCGTGCACTCTCACCGCGTCCGGATACACTAGTTGGCACCCATCCGGCGCGGTGGCCTGTCGGGCTCAGGCCCGGGCCCTGTTCCTTGCAGGCGCAAGGTAGGCCACACCGACGTTGCGCGGGACGGATAGGTGGCCTACCTCACAGGCGCTACATGCTTCCAAGTCAGCAATCCCGATGGCCGGCAATCCACTCGATTGTATCATTCGTTTACCACACAGGGGCGTCCCAGACACGCTGAAAACCTAACGAAGTATTTTGAGCAAATTGCGCGAAATACCCAAGTAACATAATAAACGGATCGCTGCGAAGGCCGCGGCTGAGTCAGACAAACTTGACGCGCCACAAGCGAGGCGGTGTGAGTCATTGCGTGAGGGAGATAGCGGCCATCGGAAGTGAGCGATCTGGACGGGCCTCGGTCAGCAGAACCCCCAGAAATTCCCACGCCCTGCGACTCAGAGGTCACCGCACCCATGATCAAGGAACCTACCTGCCGCTCAAAATTCAAACCAGCCTGCAAACTCCCTCAAATCACATCAGTCAAAGCCGATTGGGGGACAAGGAAAGCCAAATAATTCCCATTCAGCCATTCGGCGGTAGGCCCTCCCTGAAAAGGGGGGGGGGGGGGCAAGGCGGTGGCGGCGCGGGGCAGCGCCGCGGAGTGGAGCCAATACTCCGCGCGGGCGGACCGCGGAGGGAACTCTGGTGGGGTATCGCCGCGCCGTACTACGCCTGTCTGCGCCTCGGCCGCCTCGGCCATGGCCACAGCGCCACAGCCAGGGCAGCGCCGCGGGCGGTAATCAGACTAACGTGCCCCGCCTAGTTTTCCCCGGGCAGGCCTCCGGACGGTGACGCGCCGTCCGGCAGGAACGAATGCCTACTCCACTACCAATGTGGCGCCCCAAAGGAAGCCCTGGCCCAGTGAATACAAATGCACCAAAGCTAATCAGGATAGCTGGGTTGCCAGAGCGACATGCGGGCTCGCGTTCCAAGCAACGGTGCTGTCAAGCCAGACGCTGATTGTGACGCCGCTGCCAACTTCCGGTTATCAGCGTGCGGCGCCGCGCTGCCTCATCCATCTTGCAGCCCCTCCCCGCGCGACTGGCGTCATTCCCGTCGCATTTCTCAGCGGCAGACCTGAGCGCAGATGTCAGCCTGGCGCCAGAGTTCTGACCTGCACATTTATCCCGCCGCCGCAGCGTGGGGTTACGGCCCACTGAGCCGGCATTGCATGACGCCATTTGCCCCCGCATTTCTCTCTCCGGGACAAAGGCCGGTCGCGATGAAAATTCACGGGAAAGGTGACGCCGACGCCGAAATGTGTGAAATGAGGGCCGCGTGTCCGTTATCAGATACCCTGATACCGCAAATGCCTGGCAATGCCGCGCGACCACGCACGGTCCACAGCCAAGACCCGCGGACAACATAACGCCGCGAAAGGGAGCGCGTTGCGTCGGGAACATTTAGAGCACGGGTCGTTTTATTAGCCCGTCAGAATTTGATTCCCCCCCTCCCTTCCGCACCACCTCCAGTGTGGTACTGACTATCTGTACAGTGTCTCAGTCTCCCCGGGGGGCGGATGAAGAGGGAGCAAGCGCGGCGGCGCGTCCGCGAATAAACACAAGAAAGGAGCCCCGCGACGTGAGCCGTGAATCCCGACACTTCCTTGCTTGGGGCCCAACGTAAGCATATTCGCTGTAGCTCGGCTTGATTAAGGAGTTTTCAACGTGTTTAGTGTGCAGTGACTGATGGGATTCGGAGAACCCCGGCGGCAGTCCGCGGACCCGTGATTCAGACCTCGGCGGGGCGGGGCGGGAGGGCGACAACGCACCGCGGAAGACCCAAATTAGAGATAAAGCGTGGCACGGCGGCGACGAACCGCAGGAATGCCTCATCTGATTACGACCCGCCGTCAACATCCCCTCGTTCCTTTCACCCACTTATTTTCTTTCAAGCAGAATTCAGGTCAAAAATCGACTTACAGCTCATTACGGCACGTGAGTGGCGTGGCTGTGATAACAAAGGCAACGCAGCGCGCGCTAAAACCCGATCGGGTTACGCACGTCGAGCGCAGCGCGCTGCCTGGGCCCGGCGTGGGTGCGGCCGAGCCTGGCTGGTGAGGCGCTCGCTATCGGCATCGCTATCGCCGCTATCTGCCCCTATCTCCGCGGCCCGCCCGGACGGCGGCCACACGGCACCGCGCACCGCACACGCCGAGGTGTCGCACGCAGCGACAGGTGAAGGGACGCCGCCCCGAAGTGCCAAGACAGTGAAAGTGAACAGTGCGCGTGACTGCCGAGTGCTGGTGATGCGTGTGTAGTGATGGACAACAAGACCACGATGGCTGCGGCGCTGCGGACGCTGGCGGTGCTGGCGCTGCTGCTGGCAGCCGCCGCCGCCCTGGAGGGCAAAGACTCGGAGGCGGCGGCCATGATGGTGCCCGCGGAGCCCCCGCAGGACAAGAAGCCGGCCGCCAAGATGCCGGCCACCAGGAACGACGAGCGCGAGCGCTTCCTGGGCGTGGTGCTGCCCGCCGGCGTGCAGGCAGCGCGGCCCACGTCCGGCGCCGCCACCTCCAAGGCGCCCCTCGCCCAGCTGCGCCTCGGCCAGAGGGGCGGCCTGGGCCAGGGCAGCCAAGGGCGCCAAGGCCTTGGCGGCAAGCAGCGCGACCGGGAGGAGCTGGACTACCGCCACTACTGGGGCAACGTGGGCGCCAGGGTGGAAGGCTACGACCCGGGCGCCGACGTGGGGCCGTCCTACGGACAGGTGGACCTGGGTGAGTACGGGCTGAGGCCCGATGGGGTCTGGCCCTCCCACGGTGTGAGGGGGGAAAATCGCTGAGTGGCCATTAGCGGCCAGGTCCGCGCGCGCGCTGGCACCCAGCATCGAGGAACAATGGCGCAGGATTACTAGCCGAGTTGGGCGGCACGGCGGGCCACGCGATGACGTCACGGCTGCCCCGCCCCGCCGTCCCTGCCGCACCGCGGCCGCGCCCAGCGCCGCCGTTATCAGACTTTTCAGCGACAGGACTTCCGTTCCGGGAATAGCCGAGGCTGACGCGTCGCGCATACCCGCCCGTTGCGTCATGACACGGAATTAACGGTCACTTTGAGTTACAGGTACAGTTTGTGTGCAATGCCCTGTTCTCATTATGCAAGGACAGTTTGACCAACCGTGTTCGGTACCAGAGGAGTGAGGATCGTAACATCGAAACAAATGCTAACTTCCGTGGACACATTTGCTCACAGTCATGAGGTAGATGAACAGACCTAACTTACGTCCTGCACAGTATCCAGTCCCATTACGATACCCGGTTCAGTTCCGACACCGGACCCCGCCGCTGTCTCCCCAGCCCGCCTTTACGATGGCGGTGGTGGTGGCCGCAGGAGGCCGGCTCTAGCTCGGAACAGAGGGGGCAAAATAAAGCCAATGAAGAGAGAGGCCGCGAAACGTTCTACTGGGCCAGAGAATGAGGATCAGCCTGCTGAAATTGGACCTTGACGCTTGTGCTCCTCGCAGACGAGCTCGCCAACGGGCGGTGCGGGCCGCCCTCCTACCGCAGCACGTCGCAGAACCCCCAGGGCGGCGCGGGCGGGTTCACCCTCACACCGGACCAGCTGCGCCAGATCCGCAGCAAATTCATGTACTGGTACTTCGACAAGTGTGGCGACGACGGCGGCGGCGACTACCAGAAGGACATCCACTCGTCCATGCCGCAGCTGCACAAGAACCTCAACTTCCAGCTGCCCTTCTACGGCTTCCGCTTCAACTACACCAGGGTGCGTGTTGACACTATACTACCCCACCTTTTGGTAGTTTGGGCCACTCAAAGTGCCCACCCTATGAGCATTATTATGAGGGTAAAGGGGCATGGACCCCGGATATTCGCTTGTTTTCCTTCTACTCCTGATCGCTGTTCTCCCATTATTATAGTGTTATTTGATTTGTTTTCTTTGAGGAGAAATCGAGGCCGCCAAAGCTGGTCCCGTTTCGAACCTCGCCTAACAAACACCTTCCGTTCGACAGCTGTCCATGAACGGGTACCTCGAGTTCTCCGATCCGCCGGAGCACTACACGTACCCGCTCTCGTTCCCCATCAAGGAGTGGCCCGCGCGCAACGACCCCAGCTTCATAGGCATCTTCTTCAGCAAGTGCCGCATCGGCTCCATCCGCGTGGAGGAGCTTGACCAGCGCAGCCCCGGCGTGTACTTCCGCCTCGAGAGGGACCTGCAGGTGCGGACAGGACCAGCAGCTCACGCAAGGAGAACTAACAGCCCTTTAAACAAACACGCTTGTCTGCCCCAGTTCCGCACGGACCAGTTCGGCGTCATGATGCGGGAGAGGCTCATGTGGGACGTCCGCGAGGGCATCGTCGGGGCCGATACCTTCGTGCCCAAGCACGCCGTCATCGCCACCTGGAAGAACATGTCCTTCGCCGGCGGCATCGACAACTCTTTGTACAAGGTACGCTAAGGGTCGCCGGGGCGTGGGTGCAGTGGAGGCGTGTTTGCCGAGGGGAAACAGCGCGCGATGCCCGGGGGACCCTGCCTGGCCCTGCCCGGCCCTGCCTGGCCCTGCCTGGCCCTGCCTGGCCCTGCCTGGCCCTGCCTGGCCCGGCCTGGCCCTTCCTCGCCGAGTCTTTGTTCGCCGCAACAACGCAGCTCCCGCTGGGGGCGCCGAATGCCGTTTGCTTCAGGACTAAGCGTCGTCCTGCAGACGGAGGGGAATGAAATGCCGACCCTATCTGAGATGACCCATTTCGCTTCGCAGACCAATACGTTCCAAATGGTCCTGGCCACGGACGAGGTGTATACGTACGCCATCTTCAACTACCTCAACATCCAGTGGACGACGCACACCGAGGCCAGCGGCGACACCACTTCCGGCGAGGGGGGAACCCCTGCTTTTGTGAGTACACTTGGAAGGGGGAATTTCTGCATAGGAAAATGAAACGAAAATAAACGTCCTTGCCTTGGTTAGGTGGGCTTCAACGCGGGGAACGGCACGCGATCGTGGGAATACAACCCCTACTCGCAGTTCACGACGGTGCGGGACTTGGCCAGCAGAGGATGGGTCAACGGCTTCCCAGGTCGACACATCTTCCGGGTGGACGAGAACATCCTCAACGGAAACTGCAACAAGGACATGGGTATGCGGAGACCGAACGCAAACGAGGCTAAAAGAAGACCTGCCGAGTTTGACGCACAATTTTGAGCTCTACAGTCCTAAAACAGGACTCGAATAAAATACATCATGGCATCAATGGTTATCCTCAAAGTACCATCATTTATTTGACTCGAGTCCCACTTGCGTGGGGGACGCAGAGCTCAAAGCGTGTGCGTCTTCACAGCCTGGTCTTGCGGCCACTGTGTGTCGGCTGGCAGTGCAACAGTAATAAATTTGTGGTCCAGCCAGCGATACCAATGGCGCCGTCAATAGCGGGGTAGGCAAGGCGCTGGCTCGGACGCGAGGCGGGCTTGCCTACCCTGCCGCTGGCGGGCGCTTCCCGCTCCGGGCTGCTACTCACTCCTCTCTCTGCAGCCGGCGCTGCCATGGCGCTCACGTTCGCCCCGGAGAGCGGCAACATGCTGGGCGGCACGGTGGTCAACATCACTGGCCCGTGCTTCGTGCCCGGCCAGAAGGTGCAGTGCCGCTTCGACGACGAGGACGTGGTGGGCACCGTGGTGGACACGAGCCGCGCCATCTGCGTGCAGCCCCGGCTGTACGCCGACGGCTACGTGCGCTTCGAGATCTCCGTCCCGGACGCGCGCTTCAACTGGAAGGGCAAGTTCTTCGTCGGTAAGCACACGCCTCTCGAACGCCATACTCGTTGCAAGGCCTGCCGACCGCGCCTCATCTCGCCGCTCTTTGGTCCGCAGAGTCGCCGGCCATGGCCACCGAGCGCATCACCTTCGAGACGCGCGCGGTGCACGAGCGCAGCCCGGCCGAGATCAAGTTCAGCTGGAACGCGTACAACTTGACGGCCAACACGGCGGCCGCCATCCGCATCTCGCTGTACGGCTACCGCGAGCCTACCATCCACCCCGAGCTCAGGCTCATCGACGTCCTCGAGGTGAGTGTCCATTTCCAGGGTGCCGCACTCGCGGGTCTTCCCCACCAATCACGCCGACGGCGGTGGCGGTTGCACAACAGCGACGGCGAGGCGCCGCGACTCAGTGGCGCAACCAACTTGGAGGAGGAGGAGGAGGAGGAGGAGGGAAGGGGAGGGGGGGGGGGCTGTCGACCCAGCCATCTTCCTGTCACCCATTGGCCATTTGTCGAGTAGAAGGACAAGTTAACAGCTCTGGCAAAAAATAATAATGAATCACATTACACACGGCGGGCACGTCCAGCCAGTCGATTAATGCACATTAAGCCAACGGCCACATGGCAGGCATTGATCGTCCATTTTGGTTTTTCAATGAACCCGAGAGAGAGCAAACATATTGCCAAGACAATAAAAAGGGAAATTTATTTTTGAACGTGCGCGCGTTGCAGGAGGGGGTGCAGAACACGGGCTCCTACAGCCTATCGCCAGCGGCGTACCGGCAACGCAACAACCTCAACATGACCGACATGCACTTCGGCTTCATCCAGATCAGCCTCGTCAACCCAACGCAGTACTCCGGCCTCTCCGTCTCCCCGTGAGTACGACGGGATGTGTGCCCGCGGGCCGCGAGTCTTCGCAGCGAACCAGGATGGAATACAAACAAAGTTACACTAGCACAGTTACACCACTTTGCGAAGCATGGAAAGTTGCAAAGAGTTTATTCGTAATGCTAACAAATTTAGTTCGCATTACGACGCACACATTTTTTTGTATTAGGACGATCTAAATTCTTCGCACTGTTTCAACTGAGTTGTTTTGGAGCCAGAGCGATAGCATCCTCTGAGTGGGTAAAGTTTGGCGCGAGGCGGGAGCTGCGCACGGCGTACGGCACCTGACTTAGGACTTGCATAAAACTTTCTCATCAGCAGACAAAGGAACTAGCAGGCGGCTCCGGCGTGACCTCGTTAATATAAGTTCGATCCTGCCCGCAGCACGCTGTGGAGCAAACCCATCCCGCTGGGCTGGTACTTCGGGCCGCAGTGGGAGCGCCGCTACGGCACCGCCTGGCCCGTGGAGCTCTGTAACAAGTGGCTCATGGACGACCGCTACAAGAAGAATTTTGCCGCCGAGGTGGCGCAGTGCCCGTGCACGCTTGATCAGGCCCTGGCCGACAAGGGCCGCTTCCTGCCCGACTTCGAGTGCGACCGCATCTCCAACCCCGAGTGCTTCTACCACAAGGGCGCGGTGCACTGCGTGCGCACGGGCTACGCCAGCCAGCAGGGCGCGGGACAGCAGTGCTGCTACGACAAGAACAACTACCTCATGATGTCGTACGACCAGATGTGGGGTTCCAGGCCGTTCCGGTCGCACAACCTGGGAGTGCTGCCATGGAACGAGGCCAACAAGGTATGTGAAGCACTCACTGAATTAAAAAAAAGGAATGAGAGCAAAATGCTTGTCCATCTCGTCGACCCGCACGCCACCCCACGGGGTGGGCGTGGCCCTGGCGTGGCCCTGGCGTGGCCCTGGCGTGGCCCTGGCGTGGCCCTGGCGTGGCCCTGGCGTGGCCCTGGCGTGGCCCTGGCGTGGCCCTGGCGTGGCCCTGGCGTGGCCCTGGCGTGGCCCTGGCGTGGCCCTGGCGTGGCCCTGGCGTGGCCCTGGCGTGGCCCTGGGCCCTGGCGTGGCCCTGGCGTGGCCCTGGCGTGGCCCTGGCGTGGCCCTGGCGTGGCCCTGGGCCCTGGCGTGGCCCTGGCGTGGCCCTGGCGTGGCCCTGGCGTGGCCCTGGCGTGGCCCTGGCGTGGCCCTGGCGTGGCCCTGGCGTGGCCCTGGCGTGGCCCTGGCGTGGCCCTGGCGTGGCCCTGGCCAGCTGAGTGATGCCATGTCTGCTTGCAGGTACCCACGCTCTCGCAGTGGTACAACGACATGATCCCCTTCTACCACTGCTGCCTGTGGCAGGATGAGCAGGCCGTCGGCTGCGAGACCTTCCGCTTCGAGCGCCGGCCCACGCAGGACTGCGTGTCCTACCAGCCACCGGAAGTCGGTGGGTGGCCTCCATTCAACTCCAATAATTGGAAGCGCGCCTCGCGCCGCTCTGACTGTACCATTTTTCCATTGCAGCCGCCGTGTTCGGAGACCCGCACATCGTCACGTTCGACAACCTGCAGTACACGTTCAACGGCAAGGGCGAGTTCGTGCTTGTGCACGTCGACAACCAGAAGCAGAAGCTGGACGTGCAGGGCCGCTTCGAGCAGATGCCCAGCAACCTGTACGGGCCGGTGCGGGCCACACAGCTCACCGCGCTGGCCGGTACGTCACATGTCTCGTCAGCATCAAGGCATCCATTTTCAATTATTCTGTGTACTTTCACACATAATTGGCTGCAGCATGAGCTGCTGCTGCTTCAGGGCGAGCAGGCCAGTCCCGTAACACGATACCACTGTCACTTGCAGCCCAGGACAATTCCTCTACCATCATCGAGGTCCGCTTACGGCCGAAGCAGGCGCAGTGGCGGTACCGCCTCGACGTCTTCGCCGACAAGAAGAGGGTCTTCTTCGACCGCCAGTCTCTCAGAGTTCAGCATTTCCAGGGTAAGGCCCGTCTGAGCCAATGTCGATGTGCTCTGGCGCCCACTCAGTACCGGATGTAGCCCCCTGACGGTCCAAGTTCGGCTCCATGACTCCAAGGGGAAATATTGGTTGCAGGTGTGACTGTGTACACGCCTCCGTACATCCTGAACCAGTCAGAGGTGCTCATGATGTTCGCCTCGGGCGTCGGCGTCGAGGTGGTGGAGAGCAACGGGTACATGTCGGGGCGGGTGTACTTGCCCTGGACCTACATTGTAAGTCTGCAGACCGACTGCACGGGTGCTTGTAGCCATTCCTGCGCTAACCAACTCCTCGTGACACGCAGAACCAAACCAAAGGCCTTTTCGGGAACTGGAGCTTCGACATGACGGACGACTTCGTCTTGCCGGACAACACGCTGGCCCCCGTCACCAACAACCTCAACAGCTTCGAACGGGTCCACAGAGACTTCGGCTTGAAATGTGAGCCAGCAGCAGCTGCCGCCGCGCCGCTCGGACAGGTACTTGTACCCACTGAGCTCCAAGCGATGCTTTCCGCCGCCAGGGATGCTGGAGGACAAGGACGACCCCAACAAGGGCGCCGCGCTCTTCCTGCGCGAGAACGGCCGGCTGTCGAGCTACTACGCCAACAGGTCCTTCGTGCCGGAGTTCCGGGCCAGGCCGGAAGAGATCATTCCGGCCAACAGGTGAGTCCTGCACTCCAGGTTCGCTGTAAGCTGAGGGAGAGGAATGAGAACGAGTTAGCTGAGCGGCCTCCTTTGCGTCTTTCCTTGCCAGGTCCAAGGACATCGAGATGGCGCACGCGCTCTGCGGTGACTCGTACCCTTGCATGTACGACTACTCTGTGACGCTCAACCGGGACGCCGCGTTCTACACGCTCAACTACCACGCCGCCGTCGTCAACCTCAAGACCATCCACCACAGAAGGAGTAAGTCGACAGTCTGAAACGAATATTGTGAGCGGTGTGTCCTTTCCGAAAGCAGTAACATGGCGCACCTTTCCAGTCGTCTCCTGCGGTATCTTGGAGACGCCCCGCTTCGGCCGCAAGAGCACGTTCCTGTTCGTGCCCGGCACCAAGGTGGTCTTCGAGTGCAATCAGGACTTCGTGCTCGTCGGTGACCAGAGGCGGACCTGCCTGCCGGAGGGGCGCTGGGACACGCCGGACTTCGGCTACACCGAGTGCTTGCGTAAGCTTTTCTTTTCTCTAATTGTATACAATCCTCGCTCGTGATTCAATGGTGGGCGGTTGCCCACCGGGTGTACACAGACCGACCGGAACCACAGAGGAAATGTTCGGCTGGAGCGCACAATGGACCAGAAGGCCACAAAGACACACCTCAGAGCATGCTTTGAGCTCCGGCACCCTCAACTACGAATAGCATCAAACAGATAATCCAATGGATTCCTCGTTGAGAGTTAGACTGCTTACACCAACATGTGTCAATGTCGAATCCTTTTTCTGGGGCCTCAAGGAGCTGTGGTGTTCGGTACCTCTTGCCCCGAGCCCTGCTCACTGAGCGGTGCCAGAAAGGCGGTTCCTAAAATCTTCTGGAATTGTGGGTCCACTTGAGCAAAGCTGGTGAAAGAAAATCCTGTCTTTAGGGCCCAGATGCAACTTGCCTGGAGTTTGTTTGCTTCTCTTAAAAGCTTTTGGGTTGAGGTGAAGGGGCACAGCTCAAGTTTTTTCAACTCAAAGGACGAGGGAAAACAGGGGACGGGGTCCCACACTTCCTGATTACAGTTCAAAAAGTTGGTAAACTCGGGTCAACTCGGTCGTGATTGAGGCTGACCGAGAGGCGCACAGTTTGTTCACCGGCGTTTGTTGTACACTACAGGCATGGTGGAGTACGAGTCGCAGCAGTCGTGGGTCACGATAGGCGTCATCCTCATCGTCATGCTCCCCCTCCTTGTCCTAATCCTGGTCGGGTACACGCGCTATGTCCGCGCGCGCCGCAGCGAGGGGTCGGCGTCGTCCTGGAAGTTCGACGCCGGCTCCTTCCGGCGTTCGTTCCGGCCGCGCGGGCCTCAGACGCCGGCCGCCGCCACGCTGCTGGACAAGGGCAAGGCCTCGCCCAACGACTACGACGCCGACTCGGGCTTCGGCGCCGGCCAGTACCGACGCGGCGTCGGCGTCGACAGCTCCCCTAGCGACCTAGGCGTCGCGGCGGCACCCCCGCTGCTCGGGGCGTCGGCCACCCCGTCCCCCACGGACTCGGTTCGCCCCCAGAAACTGCCCACCAAGTACGATGGCGTGTACCACACGAACGAGCCCCTGCCCGGAAAGCCAAACATAGAGTTCGAGGACAAGGCCTGGGACCTAGACGAGTCCGTGCTGGAGTCGCCGCCATCCTCGCCCACCAACCCCAGCGACAAGAGCGGCAGCGTGCAGACGGACATCTTCTAGCAGAGGGACGAGCTAGGAAATTAGATTTCAACAGAACTGAGTTCATTCATTAGTGCCGTACGACACGTGTCATTTCCATTTTGATATTCCAAATTTGAAAGTGTCATTTTCTATGAGGTTTTATCACCATTCATCATTCGTCTAATGGAAACGTTAAACCATTCATCGAGTTGTATTATAAGTAGTGGATCTTGACGCAACTTACGCTCACGTCGGCGAACTATTTTTGCTGTCGTTTGCGATGGACCTCAACCATGACATAGCGTCCACCGTGTAAATATGTTCTTGTTTTCTTTACTTTTAAATAAAAGGAGAAAATTCTTCCTTTGTCTTTTTCATATTAATGGAAAAATTTCTATTCCGAATCTAATGATGACTATATTTTGGCTGGCTAGGGGCTCGTTTCATTTGGTGTTTCAAAGGGACAATGTATCAACCTCATTTCAGTTTTTTTTCTTACAATGCCATCATTGGTGGAATGGAAATTTTTCCAGACATATCCTTTCCCAACGTCATTGCCTCTGCCACATACGAAACACCAACCTCTGGAAGAGTTTCCATTCCACAGCAGCCAGGTCGCTGCAACCACCACAAAACATTTTTTCCACCGCAGGTTCCCAGGAGTACTCGTCTAAACAGGTGGGAGTTACCTTCGGCATCGTGCTGGCCATCATCGGCCCCATCCTGGGCATCCTGGCCTTCATCGCCTACAAGCTGTTCGACAACAACAAGAAGCGGAGAGCGCGCGGCGAGTACTCACCCCCAAGGTGCGCACCACCGACCCACCACACCGTTCCCTGTCCTTGTCACTTAAGTGTCAACTCTAACCCGCAAACTTGCGCAGCCAGCAGAAAATGATGTCCCGACCACAGCCCGTGCGGACGCCCGTGCCGTCCACCGAGAACCTCCACAACCCCGACGACGAGTAGCGCGGGCCTGGCCGACGCCACCGCCAGGCTGGATCCACGAAGCTCTGGAATGAAGGCCATCCAGCCAACTATTTTTTTGACCACAGTTTTCACTATTTGTGTTCACATTTTTTAAAACCTTATTTTTTTTAGATGTACATATTTATGACCATTTATTTTTAAATATAAAATAGATCTTAAGCGATACAGTTCCTTCCTGGATTTCATTTCAGAGTCGTCTTTTCTTGGAGTTAAACGGCACGGAAGTCGACCCAGTTTCTGCGCGGCAAAAGCCAGGGAGAATGGGGTGGGGAGGGGGGGAGTTGGCGTTTGCGTTCGCTCGGCGCAGACGAGGTCACCCTCTGGAGACGGCCTTTTCCGATCTCTTGAAATCGGCCTCCAAGCAAGCTTTCTCTCCGTTGTTGTGAGTGGGAAAAACACACGGCCGGGAGCGAGTCGTCAGTAGTCGAGCGCGCAGAACAAGGCGACGCCCCTGCCGACCCAGTGGCCCTGCGGCTGCCTACTGGCCAGCTCCACCGCCAGGACGTAGTTGGTGGAGTGGCCCGTGGTGGACAGCGTGCCAGCGCGCTGCAGCGTCTTGTACACGGGGCACACGTACAGCCCCGACGCAGCCTCCTTGTGGTGCGGCTCGGGCAGCAGCAGGATGGGCGGCATGTCTGCAGAGGGGAAAATTGGTTGGCACGAACAAAGACGGCAACTCGCGTGAATGGAGCCTGCCCGCCCTTCCTCCCGGATCAGAGGCTGAGGGGCTGACGCAACTGCCGCCTGCACCGTGTCGGGGTAATATCGCGAGCGCGCCCCCATAAATTGAATCACCCAGCCCAAAGCGTAGCTGCAATACGCGACGCGAAAGGCAATTAGACGAAAGTCTAGTTAAATCCTGTCCTGTCAGCAGCGCTGGCTCTGCCAGAGAGGGCCATCCGACGGCTAACCCAATTTGTTACGGCGTTCTTTTATTATTTTTTTCCGAGGCCTGCGCTTGCGCTGTCATAACCCTACAAAGGAATACCTAAATATCCTCTCCCAACGTGCCTCGCCCCTGCGATGACAGGGCGCGCAATAACGCCAGGCTCGGGCCACTACCTGTGTGCAGCTCCTTGGGGAGGGACTCGGCGACGGCCGCCTCGGAGGGGTGCCAGCGCGCCCCCTCCATGAACAGCCCGTATATCACACAGCCCTCCTGGGGGCGCGACGAGGGCCGCTCGGCCAGCACCTGCGTCACATGCCGCGGGGGTCAGCGGCCGGGTCAGCGGCCGGGTCAGCGGCCGGGTCAGCACCGCCGCGGCAAACAAGAGGCGCACTCACTCGGTAGGCGAAGCCGATGGTGTCGATGGAGACGACGTGCTTCCGCGCGTAGTTCTGCAGCGTGCCGGTGAGGAAGGCCTGCGGGAAGTAGAAGCCCGAGATCCAGAAGGCGGCGGGGATGCCGCGCTCCGCCCACGTCGCCAGGAACGCCAGCCTCGCCCGCAAGTCGGCCACCCATGCGCCTGTGTGTGTGTGTGCGAAAGAGAGAGAGAGAGATAGAGAGCGTGACGTAGGTGGAGGAGACACGCATACACCAGGTGGTCTCGCCGCGCAGCGCAGCACCGCACTACATTGACAGTATATCGACGAGGTTCAATTGAAAATGCTTGTATGTCCCTCTCTAGGGAAGGCTGCTTTTGAAAGCAACCGCAGCCACTTTGAGCACGGGCCAGCTCGAAGGCCAGGCTGCCTTACCCAGAGGCTTGAGTGACGGATAGGCCTTGGCAGCCCACAGCTGCGGCACTGCGTTGGCGGCCAGCGAGTCGGCCACGGCCTCCAGCGCGGCGGACATGACGACCAGGCCCTGCACGGCGCGCACCAGGTCCTGCAGGGACTGCGTCACCGTGGCCAGCAGCTTGTTGTAGCGCAGCACCTCCTGCACCAGCACCGTGTTGAACGACTCCTCGTAGGCGACGGGGTACCTGTCGGCATCAGGGGCTGTTGGTAGGCGAGGCGGCAGGTCAATGTCAATTTATCCCTAAGGCGCGAGCGGGTGAGCGAGCACATTCCTCGGGGACGGTAAAAAATTGGGCACTTCGGAGAAGGGCTGGATCGGAAGTTGAGAGGAAATCAAGAACAAAAGCGAGAAGCGGCAGAGCGGCGATGCAGACACCCATTCTCATAAATGACGAGTACTTTGTTATTCTTGATTTCTTCTTCAGCTCCGTTCCAGCTCTTCTCAGAAGTCCCCTTTTGTACCTCGGAGATCATGACAGGGAAGCATGGCAGAAACGGCGCAATTCGGGATATTTGAAAAAAATAATAAAAGTGCCACTGAGCGAATTCTTTCCAAAATGAGAAATGCGGCCTCCATTCTAGTCTCGAAACGGGTGCGGTCCGTGGGCGTCGGGAAGAGAGGACGCCACGGGACGCCCTAGGCCCCGGCCATTGATTATGTATTCGAGTGGAAGGGAGCGCGGAGCAGCGACGCGACACTGCGTACTTGCTCATGATGGCCTTGGCGTCGAAGGGCTGTGGGATCTGCCGCAGCAGCGCGGTGGCCGTCTCCATGCTGGCCTGCTCCGCGGACGGCCCGCCGCCGCCTCCACCCGCACGCGGCTGCAGTGACACGAGCGCCGCCAGCCCCGAGTACGCTGTGTTCTGCGCGCACGAGATGTCCGCGTTGGGGTGCAGGCCGAACAGCTGGGGGCGGTCGTTGATGGGCAGGGTGCGCAGGTACGTCAGGTAGTCCGGCATAAGGGCGGTGTCGGGTAGCTGCAACCCGTTCCATGCCAGTGAGCAGCACATCGCAGATTGTACACGCCTGGGCGTCTTGTCTCGAGAGGGGGCGGACCTGCTTGTAGATATCCGCGTCGTCGAACTTGTGGTCGGCCTGAACCACGGCGTGGTCGTAATGCTGCGAGAGCAGGTGGGCGATGGTGCGCCGGTCCCAGTCATCCGTCACGCGGCCACCGTAGTTGATCTGGCCGGCAGTGTAGCGCATCACCTGTTACCAGACAAACGAACAACAACAACGTGTTCACATTAAAAAGCATTGAAAGCTGGCCATGTCCTCGCGCCGCGTTTCCCTCTTCGCGTCAAAAGCGGCGTCTCTGACTGGCAAACCCAACGAAAGCCGAGCGCCGTCGGCGCTGACGCAACAAGGCGTGTTTGCATGTCATCACCACTCGGCAAACATCGAGTATGTCTCGCCCCCTCACCACGCGACTCGTTCCCACGGCCCCCGCGGCATCGACGAGGACCGACACGCACCTTGACGGGCACGTCGTGGTACTCCATGAGGAACATGTGCAGCTGCGACAGGCAGATGCGCAGGTCACCCTCGGTGAACTCGTAGGGGATGTTGAAGCCCAGCGCGCCGAACTTGCGGCGCTCCAGGACCACGGCGTGGAACAGCGTCAGTGAGAGCGCCAGGCGGCGGAAGGGCAGGGCCTTGGAGTGCTGCGAGTTGAACAGGTCCTCGTAGGCGGGAATCTGGCTGAGGAAGGCCCGCAGCAGGTTGGCCTGGAACATGAAACAACACCCTCGCAGTCGAGCGCCCACGCATTAAGTGGGCGCGTGCGGCGGTCCTAGCGCCTGCGAACCCGTGGGTAGGCTACCCGCCACACACGCGTGCTCGCCGGGCCGGTCTACCCCCGTGTTCGCAGGCGCTAGGCCCACGGCGAGGAACAAAAGCTCGAAGGGATTCTTTTCCCGCCTGTTTCATGGAATGATTCCGCAAAGGCATTGCCCATCACTGCGGACGAAGCCCACCTTGACGCCGCGCGGCGGCTCCACCGTCATCTTAGAGGAGGCCTGCAGGATGGCGACGGGGAAGGACGGGCTCGGCGTGGACGTAAGCCACAGGCGGAAGTCCCGGTGCACGCTGTCCGCCGTGACGCCCTCCAGCAGCTGCTCTAGCCGCGGCATCCAGCTCGGCGCCAGGTGGCAGTTCTGCAAAGGACAAGTTTGAAGCGTGTTGGTGACAACACCGTGCACCGTGTTTCCGGCAGGGTATGAACCCGAGGAACAGTGAAAACCAGATGAAATCGATAGGCACGCAAAAGAATGCCGAAGGGGAAAAAAAGAAGTGTCCCTCTCCTCTTTTGCATCCCTCCCTAGTGGTGAGACCGGCCGCCGCTGGCCCCGAGATGCCACCCCCTGCCGTCGAATCGACGCTGGGGAGAGTGGCAGGGCTGCCCCTCGGAACACCTGCTGGGGATGCGTGGCGCGCAGCCCAGCGCCCACAGGCGCCTCTTGTTCTGTTCCACGGCGCGAGGCCTGGCGAATTTATGAGACGGAAAACCGGTCCGGCGACAGCGGGGGCCTTCCTGGGGGCAGCGGGGGCGGAGAACGGACGGCCGGCCGCTGCGGAGGCAAGCGCCGTCCAATACTTTAGCGTGCGCCGCCAAGCGCGACGGGGCATCATTATTTTGGGACAAACGGCCCGGGGTCGGACCCACAGAATAAAAGAGAAAAGAGGAAGAATGAAAACCCGCGCGAGGGGTGTCGAGACTTATTTCTCACCTCGCGGCGGAAATGAAGTTGAGCAAGTTGAGCCAAACCTGGAAGAAGACCCAGGAGCCGTCATCCATGGCCTGCAGCAGCATCGCCTCGGCCCGCGGGCCCTGGCCCTGCCCCAGCGAGATGGCGCCCAGCCGCTTGCTCATGCGCATCTGAAACAGGGGCGGCAAACATCACTGTCAGGAGGGGGCTGAGGCGGGACGAAATTAAAACGAAACAAATTCAGCTCGATCTATGCATTGTGTAGGTTTCGTTTTCGAGCGCTGAGTGCGTGAACCGATAATCTATCTGAGTCGAAAATTAGGTTCATTGTGGTTAGATGTAATTTCGACCCGTGCGGGAATCCAGCCCACTGAACATTGAAGCGACACGGTCGCACGCACGGCCACTGACACAGGGGATCCGGCCGGACACCGCTCTTTCACTTGCCAGCGTCCAGAGTGGTACTAAGCCCTTTGACCCTCTGTGCATATTACGTTCGCGGCAGGCTTCCTCATGATTCCAGGAGATCCAGTACAAATTCCACTGGAGTGGTGTAGCTTCTTGGCCAGCAACGTTCAGGAGGGGTGAGGGGTGGCCTGCGCGCAGAGCCCGTCGCCGACGTGCTTTATTTACAAAGGGCCGCCGCGGCGCTTTCTCCTGATGGAGAACAGGGCAAACGAGGAAAACCACGGGCTTGGCTCGCATCTCGCGTCGGGCCGGGCAGGAGGGCAGGCACACACATTCCGTCCAAATGACCGTCCTATTTGGCAACGGCAGGCATCAGGATGGTCCAAGATGGTCCAGGGAGCACCCCTCCCTTTCCCCGCGGGTGGCGCCGCCCCCCTACCACAAACACTCGCCCGTCCGGGCGGCGGGCTCGCGTGTTTTTTTGCGCACTAAGTGGTGTCGGCCGAGGCGAGCAAGGGGCGGGGCAGGAGGCGGGGGTGCAGCGACCGTGCTCCGTCCGGGGCTAGTTGGGCTGCCGCCAGCTCCCGGGACACCGTGGGGGCGGCTGAGATATGGGGGTGGCCTGGCCCGGGCCTGGCCCTGCGCGCTGCGCGGGCACGCGGCACTGACCTTGTCCGCGAAGACGAACAGCTCCTGCGCCGGGTCCGTCCCCGCCGACAACACGAACACCAGCGGGATGGTGGGCGAGGCGTCCTTGAACATGGTGGCCACGTCCGCGGCCTGCAGCTCCACGAAGCGCGCGCCCAGCTGGCGAGTCAGCCAGCCCTGCAGCCCCTCGATCAGCTTGTCGGGGCGCAGCGCGCGCAGCAGCAGCAGCCGCTGGAAGCCGTCGAGGCGGGACTGCCACGGTTCCGGCAGCGGCTCGCTGGGGAGGATGAAGCGGTCGTAGTGCCGGATCCTCGGGACACTGAGCGTGCACGCCAGCACTCACCCTTGGGGGCGGTCCGAGTCGAAGATGGCCTTGTAATGCGCGATGCCTTTAGGGAAGCTCTGGGCGAACTCCCTCAGCCGGTCCAGCTTCCTCATGGCCAGCAGCTCGCTCCAGGCCCGCGGCGAGAGCCACGCCGGCGCCGGGTTCGGCTCCATCTGGAAAGACAACCGACAAGGTGAGGCTCTTGAACCCCATCTGTGCTGCTCTGGCCGTAATGGACTTATAATCCGGGTCTCAGGGGCGCAGCTGTCGCAGGCAGCACGCCGCGGCACAGCGGGTTGGGCACGCGCGGCGTCGGCACGCGCGGCGTCCCTTACCGCGTCGGGGATGCCGGCGGAGAGGAAGAACTGCCACTCGGCGGGCTGGATGGCGCCGTGGTACAGGTGGATGCGCGCGCACACGAGCACGGCGAACCACAGCTTGTGGCGCTCGAACAGCGACCGGCACACATTGCCGTACAGTGAGAAGGTGAAGGCGTCGTTGACGGCGCGAATGCGCGCCTGCAGCTCCTCTGACTTGGCGCTGGACCGAATGGCCGCCACGAAGATGGCCGTGAACCACTCGAGGGAGTACTGGTACATGGGGTCTAGGCGCGACAGGTCGTTGAGGCAGAAGTAGAGTATCTGGGCGCGGTTGGCCACGGGAATGTAGCCGGCCCGAGTGCGGTCGATCTCCTTCTGCGTCTCTTCGCTGGCCTCCACCTGCAGCAGGTCGAGCGGTTTGCATGAAGGCCAAACAGCATCGAGTAAGCAGCATGTTTCTTGCCTTGGCTAGGATCTCGTCCGACTTGAGCTTGGACGCCTCGAGCGACAAAATTAGGTCGATGTCGTCCACAGGCGAGCCCTCGGAGGCGGACAGCAACTCCAGGGTGTGGTCCTCGATCTCCTTGAGCTCCAGCTTCATCTGCGCGTACGACGTGACGATGGCTGAGTGCGCCTCCTCCAGGTCGGGCCGCTCCTCCACCACCACCAGGGCCAGCAGCTGGTCCGTGAGGCCGCTGCAGAGTGCAGAGCAAGGCGTGGAGAGGACCGCACAGCCCAACAGGGAGAGCACGACCAGCACCCACCTCGGCACGAGAGCGAAGTTGACGAGCAGGACCTTGATGGCCACTTCGGGCAGGTAGTGCGGGTTGGCCAGCTTGGTGGTGATGAAGAGCTTGAAGCTTGGATTGTACGGCACCATGGTGTCACCCAGCTTCATGACGACAGACGCGCCCTGCTGGAACGTGGCCCTGGACAACACGGGCTCCAGCGCGGGGTCCAGCTCCTCGCCCACGTTCTCAAGCAGCGCTGGGAACCCGTAGCGGATAGCTGTCTCCAACGATCGCATCAGGGCGCGATCGGAGAGCTTAAGTACCACGAGCTCCTTGTCCTTAAACTAAAACAGGAAAGTTTTGGAGTTTGAATTGCCGAGGGAAGCTTCAGAGCCAGTCCACACAAGCCATGCGTACGCACCGTGCTCCTAATCCAGCGGTTGGCCTGGCCCTGCGGGTCGATGAAGAGCGGCCAGCGCCGGGAGTGCGCCACCAGCACGGCACTCTCGGTGGACAGCGCGTCCCTGGGGAGCCCGTCCACCTGCCAACACCGAATAGCTGGAGCATCTGGAGCGATGGGCCCGCCGGGATGGCCCACTGGGATGGCCCACTGGGATGGCTGTGACTGCCGCCGCGGACCTGCCACAGCCGCACGGCCACGGGGTCGCCCAGGGTGGCGACGGGCCCGCATCCGGGGTTGTGCGGCACGCCCGCGGCCTGCAGCGCCGCCTTCCAGCGCTGCAGCAGCTCGCGCCGGTACCGGTCCGTGAAGACCGTGAGGTAGGCCACGGCACCTGCGAAAGTCAGGCCGTGCTCAACTGGTTGTATTTCAAAAAAAAAAAAAAAAAAAAAAAAGTCTCAAGGTCAACTTGCTGTTTCTGGTGCGAGTGAAAATTAGAAATAGGCAAGTTCATTCCGTCACTTTGGGAAAGGTCATATTAATATTTCAGCGTGTTTAAAAAAAAAAAAAAATTATTATTGCTTCCAGTATTTTACAAATATTACGCAAACGATTCGAGTCATCCGGGCCATCTTGCACACTGTAACACGTGTTGAACACGTGCTACGCAAGCCGCGAATTGGATGGGGCGAGCCGTCAGGGTTTCAGCGGGAAGCAAGCTGACACCTTGATGGGTGTTTTAATGCTTGTTTTAAGGTAAAGAAGCGAGGAATGCTAGTCCAACGAAAGGGGCGCGCAAACTGGGTCTCGCGTTTAGGCCCTCCATCAACTTGAAGGCGAGAAGCGTCCGACTCTTTGGACAAAAAACACACACCCAACGCATGCGCTCTACGCGCAGCCTCAATTTTTCGTTCGCTCTCCCCCCGGGTGGGTTGCGAAAACACCGCAGGCGCCTGGGGCGTTCCATTTCTCGCACCGGGACGGAACCAACGAAAAGAAACATCGCTCTGTCGGAGAAGCGCGAGGGATTGGCGAGAGGCGCGCGAGAGACGCGCGAGCGGGCCCCTGTGCCGGCGCCGCATTCCAGGAATCATGACTGAAAGCTGATAAAGCTTTATGGCAAATGGTAGATTTGGCGCCGCTCCTCGCGCGGCTTCTCGCTTCTAATTTATCTCGGAGAGTGATGGCGCCGGGGCGGTCTGGGCGGTGATCGATCCGCAGACTGATTCCGAACAGTGCTTCGTCGCGGTCCCTCTCACTCCCCACGGCCCGGGACGGCCCGGGCCACGGGACGCGTCAAGAGTGCGAGAGAGAAGCAGGGCTCGGTATGCCGGCGCCGAGACCGACGAGGCTGGCCGGCCGATGATCCATCATCACGGCGGCGGCGAGGCGCGACAGGACGCGGCCACAGGGTCCCACTTACTGCACGAGAGCGATTGAGACGGTCGCGCGGTGCAGCTTGGCGCACAGTGGGCCACACACGCTCTGGGCATGATTTGGAACTTACGAACGATTGGATTGCGAGCTTTACGAACTAAAGCCTGTCAAGATTATGTCCAAGTTACCCCGCTTGCCGAAGTCAAACCGATTTGCAGTGCCTGACGAATTTCTCGTTGTGGAATACCGTCCTGCGCAGACATCCTAATTCGCGTCGGACGTGGAGCTCTCGTGCCCAGAGTTGCCTCCGCTTGGATCTAGTCTCGTTCCCACTGTGCAACTGTGTGACACATCCAGCCATGGGCGCTCCTTATGTCTGCGAATAGCTTCCTCTCCCGTGGAGTGTTCATCCGGGTTCACTCTGGCCATTAAAAAAGTTTTCAAGGAAACTCTCAGCAGAGTGACGCTTGTGCAGGGGAGCCGGCTGATGCTTTGTCTCTCTCACAGGCCAAAGGGCCGCTCCACGAGTGAGGTGTCGCTCTGTCCCTGTCACACGCGGAAGGGATACTCCGTGGGTGAGTCGCCTCTCTGTCTGTCTATCGGTCTGTCTGGCTCAGCATCTCTCTCCCTCTCTCTCACGCACTTCTAAGAGTGGGAGAGAACTAGAGTGACGTGACGGAACTAATATTTGAAATCAGTTTGCTGAGACTCTTCTCGAAAAAAAGGTTTTCAGGGCTGCCTCGGCCGACCTCAGTAACGGCTTTAGGGGCGATCGGGACCAGCCTGCGCGACACGAGGGCCGAACATACCACAGCCACGCCGCCGGGCTGCTGCGTCATGCACGTGAAGGCAGGCGCCATGACAAAGTGGATCGACGCAGCGCAGAGACGCAATAAATCGTCCACAGCAAAGGCCAGCCTCACGTGGGCGCTCGTGGCCGAGAACGCGAGAACCCAGGCGGGAACTCGACGCTCGACGCGCCGAGGCGACAAATGCCGCGCGGACGAGCCCCACGCCGCCGCCGCCGGGGGACCCTTGGGGAGAGCCAGCCGGCCTGCCGTTTTACTGACCAGCGCTGATGAGAACGTCCCCGATGAGCAGGTCCTTGCCGGCCTCGAGCTTCTTGACGGTGTCTGCCCAGCGGCCTTGCTCCGATGCCACGCCGCCCAGCAGCCGCCGCGCCCGGTCCATGCGGTCCTCGCACTGCTGGGCGCGCGCCTCCAGTTCGGCCTTCTTGCTCTCCGTGGCGCGCAGCTCGGCCTGCAGCGCCTCCAGCCCCGCCACGATCTGTCGCCAAGGACACGTTAAGGACGCCGCCGAGGACGCCGCCGAGGGCGCCAGCCTGCCACCCTTGCCTTGGCCATTCGCTCCTGAGTGGCCTGCAGTTGCTTCTGAGTGGCCTGCAGCTCCCTGTTGGCCTCGGCCAGCTTCTGCTTCTTGGGCTTGACATTCAGGTTCACGAAGTAGAACTTGTAGATGGCGTGCGTCCACACGCACAGCGATCCGCACGCCTTCGACACCTGCACACAACCCAAGGCTTAAAACACAGGTCGACACCTGCACACAACCCAAGGCTTAAAACGCAGGTCAGCTCAAACGAAAGCCATGTATCCCAGTGCCGCTCTCACCTTGACCACGAAGCTAGGCTGAAACTGCGGGTTTTCAATGTAGGGCTTGAGCTTCTTGACAACCTCCTCCGTCATGTTCTCCTTGTCGTAGTTGACGAGCGAGCTAAGGAACTGGTCCGGGCTGGCCAGCAGCGCCGTGCCAGGCGTCCAGAAGTCGTTCACTTTCTCGCCGAGCTTGGCCCCGGGCACCTGCAGCAAGAGCAGCGGTGGCGCGCGGGATGAGACAGGGTGAGCCCCAAGGCCCCGGCCCCTCGCTAGTCTTTCCTCCACGCGCTTGAACAGCTCACAGCTTCAGTCCCTTGCAAACAACTCCAGCCTCCAGGAGGAAGAAAAAGCCAGTTTTTCTGGAATCGACAATGGAGCTCGAGTCTGACGCAGCCGGGCGGACTTGCGTTGCGTTTCAGTGAGCGGCTGCAGCCTATCGACCGCGCCCACACTGTGCGGGAAGGCACGGCATGGCAGCGGCGGGCCCACCTTGTTGGGCGGCACTCCCATCGCGATGCAGATGGCCTCGATCACCAGCACCACGCCGGCGGGGGGCTTCTTGAGGGCGCGCACCTCGCTGATGTCGTTCTTGTTGAGCGCCTGGAGACTCTTCTCCGCCTCGCGCAGGGCGGGCATGGCCTCGGCTGGGGACAGGCAACCGGTCCAGGCACTCCGAGGCTTCAGGCGGGGCTTGGCAGGCTAGACCAGTCCGACCGCACTCACCCAGGTCGGCCTCCGCGTCCTCCGCGATGGCGGCGCACTCGGCACTCTTCTCGCTGGCAACCTTCTCCTCCTTCTGCACCTCCTCGCCCGCTTTCTCCACTTGTACCTGCAGCAGCATGACGTCAAACTCCCACTCGCTCGTTGCGCAAAGAAGGCTCTCGACTCTCCCTTGTTGCCCCCACGCTACACCCTCGGCAGCCTCTACAAAGGATGGGTATGGACGCCCCACCCCACCTCAAGAGGCGCTAAGAGTGACAGACGGCGCAATTCATCTGAGTCCTGCCGCCCCTGCCACCCCTGCCACCCCGCAGCCCCCAGCGAGGTCGCGCCAACAAGCAATCTAAGCCCTGCCGCTCATTTCAAACGCTTTTCTTGTGCTTTCTCAAAAGGAAGCGACGAGAACGCGTACGCGGTGGCAGTGGGTTGCCGAGTACTTGCCGTGTCGGCGGCGATCCTGTCCAGCATCACGACGGTCTCCTGCTGCGCCTTGAGCAGCGAGGGCCGCATGGCTGCCAGGTCCTTCTGCAGCTCGGCCACCTCCTCGGCAGTCTTGTGCAGCTTGTGCAGGCCTGTGGACACCGGCACACTTGCCTTCAACCCAAACCCAAAGCACGGCCGACCCTCGCACGCGCTAAGGGAGGCTACATGGCGCGGCGTCCGCATTCCGGCTCTGATCGGCGATTCATCCCGACGCACAGGAACGCGCGGGCCCCAATCAAGGCCGGCAGGCTCAATGGCGTCCGATAGCGCAGGAATTTACGGGCCGGACCCACCCCCACGGCGGGGTGGCTCGCAGGTGGGGCCAGGGGGCGGAGGCGGACCACACTCTGGACCTCTTTCCGCAAAAATTTTCAAATGAGGACTCGAATCAGTCAGGTGATAGCACTAATAAATTGCCCTCCTAACGAGAAATCCGTTGGCGCTTGCACAATCACCTATGGCTGAATCGATCGATGCCCGTCTGCACTCTCATTCCAGGAACGGAACAAGGAACGTCACGTCACTTTCGTTTGAGAACAATCTCAACTTAGTTTCAATGTGAATCGAGGCCTTAGTAGCCGTTGTTGGTCTCGTGTGTCGCAGATTCGAATTGAAACGAGACAAATCATTCAAACGAACCTGACACAATTTGCGTTCAAACGATCGTGACTCCAGGTTCCTGGAATATTGTTAATTTGCCCGCTCAACGCCGCGCCAAGCATGAATGCAAAGTTCTAATACGCAAGGGCACTCAGCTCCGCAGCGAAACTTGGTGACGCAGAGAAGGGCGGAGTTACGCTATACACGGCAGTCTTCATTCCGGGCTGCCCTTCTCGGAAAAGCTCAGACCAGCGAACTTCGTACTACGGGGCGACGCGGGTGTGAGGGGGAGAAAACAAAAATCGAATCAAAGGACGCCAGGATGATTACAAAAACGATGATTACAATAAACACGAAATTCCAGGAAACAGCGACGTGCTATCCGCTCTATCCAGATGGGCATCATGGCCGCCACATTGGCCGGAGGCACACTCACCCTTGCGCAAGCGCACTATCCCCATGTCCAGCTCGGCGCGCTTCCGCACCAGCAAGTCCGAGTAGCTGGTCAGCAGTTCCAGGAAGGACGTCGGGGTCACGTAGCAGTGGCGGGACAGCTCCTGCGGACGTTCGGAGTGGACTCCGTGGCGCGGCGATGCGTGGCGATGGGCGGCGGGACAGAGACAATAGCGAAGCGGAATGGGAGAGGCGCGCGATGCGGGCACTCACCTGGAAAAACAGCTCGCTGGCCGCCTCCACGCTGGTGTGCATGCCGCGGCACACGGCCACCATGCCGCCCAGCACCGCGGGGGACGCGCTCAGGCCGGGGATGTCGGATAGGAACCGCAGCGCCACCGACTGGCGAAGACAAAGAGCGTCGCGAACAAGTGAAAGACCAACGAACATAACAAAATCTTGGGGCAGTACCGCACACCGAGAGTCCCGGGCAGCATTTCAGAGCCCGGCCAGGAACACGTACCTGCAGAGCGGTATCCGGCCACGCGCTGAACCAGTCGATGGTGCAGCAGTTGACGAGGGCGGGGAACATGCGAAGGCGCGCGCGGAACAGGTCGCCGATGGGGCTGCAACGGAGTGGCGAGGTGCAAGGCCATCACAGGCGGATGGGCGCGGCCGCAGGGAAGCCCACCTCATGGCGATGATGCAGTGCAGGTTGGACTTGACGCAGCGCTGGTAGGCCGCCACCATGTTGGAGCGCGTGGCCTGAAGCCCCCGCTCCGTCACCACGCCGCGCATGTGCTGGTAGATCTTGTCCAGCTCCTCGGGGTCGTAGATGTTGGGCACGTCGCCGGCGTTCAGGATGCTGTTCAGGTCCTCCAGGAACGACTCGGACTTTATCTGACGGGACACCCAACATTTAGCGACGAACGGTGCTAACAGATCGGGCAATGCAATCACCGTCCTCAAAGGGATGCATGCATCACTGGCTTTTAATAAAATCGCCGTTTCCGTTTGCTACGCGCCGGCCAATAATATTACATTATATACGAGAATACCGGTTAAAATCCGCAAATATTGCTAAAAAAATTACTAAGAGCTTAGGGTTAACACGACAAATCAGCAAGTGAGTTGACGACCCATCGCGCTGGCATGGCGCTGGCCTACCTGCGTGTCAGAGAAGAGGAAGACCGACTCGCGCATGTGCAGTCCGGCCTTGAGCAGCAAGGTCTTGATGTCGTCCCGCCACTCCGCCAGGCCGTAGGCGCGGCTCAGCTCGATGCTGTAGCACGTCAGCTCCATGGCGAAGGCCGCCAGCTTGGTGAGGCTCCGCCGACCTGCCAGACATTTGGTTCACGGGGCCGGCGCGCCAACAACGCGGCCCTACTCGAGGGAGAAGAGCAACGCACCCGAGCCGCCCATGCCCAGCAGCAGCGCGTTGCCCTGGGGCTGCCTCAGGATCCGCGCGATGCGGCATACGTGCTGCAGGGCGTCTGTGAACAGCACCAGCTGCATCGGCGCCGTGCTCTGCGAGTTGAGGTCGTCCAGCAGCTCTTGCAGGACGTCCGACAACTGCCAAGCGAACACCGCGGCGTCACCAAAAACTTCCGAGCGATTAATCGTTTCGTTCTGGGAGAGACCCCCACCTTGTCCACGTCCATTATGCGAACGTACTCGCGCTCCACGTTGGTCACGTCGCCGAAGTACAGAGTCTCCTGGCCGACGGGGTCCTGGCTGAATCGCGTGCGCAGAACCGACCTGAGCCGCTCACCGAACCAAGAGCGGTCCCTGTCGTTCACCAAACGATCCTGGAAACGGAGCGACGCCGTCAAAGTCAGGTGGCAGTCGAGTACCACGCCCTGGACACCGGACAGTACCTGGTACACGCGCAGATTCTCGTGGAACCAAAGCACGAGGAGCTGATCCAGAGTGGTGACGTTCTTGGGGGAGGCCATGAGCACGCCCTGGAAGACCTTGCTGAGGTCGCGTACGTTAAAGGTGTAGTGGGTCTTGGTGGGCGTGGGCAGCAGCTCCTTGAGCACCACGTCATACACGTCCAGGGTGGCGAGCACGAGGCGGTCCAGCTCCCCCAGAAGACCATCCGTGCGCTCCAGCCACCAGCGAGAGATAGTGCCGAAGATGGTCACCTGGCCACAGAGTATCCATCAAGAAAGACTCAACTCTCATCTAATTTACACTAATGCAAACATTGTTTTAATTTTTTTTAAGTTTTACATTTGAAGCGTGGCACAAGTGGAGCTGTTTCATTGATTGCTTCGTCCGGTTTCGACATAATTCAATTTCTAGCCCCGGCCTGACCTGGCCCTGCCAACCACACACAAATCCACTCATTCACCACACCCATTAAGGTCCCTCTCTGACCTTGCTGTTGTCCTCCATCTCCGGGAACGCCAGGTAGTGGAAGTGCCTCATGACCCGGGGCGTGATGGCGTTCCTGCCGCCCCCGGGAGGCCCCATGGCCACCACCAGGTTCACGTCCACGATCTGTCGGAACTCGCCCACCGCCTTCCGGTCGTACCAACCTGGCAAATCCGACATAAGACGGGGCGGAAGGATCCCTCACGCAAGGCTCGGGCTGTTGGTGCACCTTGGAAATCTAGCCACTGGCGGATCAGCTCGATCGGGGGCTGCGCGCCGTACACCTCCAGGGCAGGCATGTTGAAGTCGTCGATGAAGAGCAGCTGCCGCTTGTTCTGCGGCGGCCCGAACACGCCCTTGCGGCGCCGGTCCAGCTTCGCATCAATCACGTCCTGCAATCAGAGACTAAAACTAGGCCGGGCCGCGTTCGGGCTCGCCCGGCAGAAAAAAGTGTTGCACGGAGAGCCGGGAACCGCCTTCCGAAAAGCCGGTTGGCTCCATCAGACAAGCTCAATCATCTCACTGATTCAGACGAAGTAATTAGAAATGGGGAAAGACAAAAAAAAGTCGCTTGACCGCTTCGTGCCTGGGTCTGGTTGGCCGAGGTGCGCGCCGAGAAGCACAGGCAGTCCGCGATGTACTTGTCGGGCAGGCCGCGGGTCAGCCTGGCCACGACGGTGAGGGTCTTGCCCGTGCCCGTGGGGCCCACGCACGCCACGTTGCGGCCCTGCGTCACCAGCAGCTCCAGCATGGCACCGCAGCGCCGCGTGTCCAGCGTCGGCACCTCGATGTCTGCACAGTGGGTGCGGTCAGCGGCCTGCAGCGGCGCTGGGCCCCACCGCCAAGGGTCGCCGCGCGGACACTCACCAGGGTACAGCGCGTCCTCTGGGATGGCGTAGGGCTCCTGGTCGTGCATCCAGTGCAGCCACCGCGGAGCCGCCGGCTCGCCATCCTCAGTGGGGTCCTGGAATCCACCGTCGTGGAGCCTGGAGAACAACAAGAGCACTACGAAATGACACACTCCCGTGCTTTCCTCGCTCGAAGAACTCCAGCCTTGTGCCTAAACGCGTCATTGGGCCGCCGTCGTGCCGCAGTGCGCACCTGTAGTCGTAGACGAGTCCCTCGCCGGGGAAGGCGGGCCCGTGGCCCTGGGTCGCCATGGTGCGCCGCACCCACTCGGAGAACTTGTGCCGCGAGGCGTTGTCGCAGGTCGCGCCCACGGACCAGACCACGGCCAGCACCACCCACGGCGCCAGCAGCGACGCTGCAACGGTGAGGCGGTCAAGGTCGGCCTCGGCGTGTGGGGCGCGCCATTCAGGCTGTACAGTGCAGCAGCGCGCGGCGGACTGGACGGCTTTGGAGAGCGACTACAGGCCAAGCGCTGATTGCATCCCGTGCCGTCATGTCCCGTCCGTCGTCCACTCACGGAGAAGGGCCAGGATGGGCGCGGCGGGGGGTGGCCGGGGCGGCGCGAGGCGGGCGAGGCGCGCGTCCAACAGGTGCAGGCAGCCCTGCACGAGGCAGATGTCGGCCGAGGCCAGCACCTCGACGACGCCCAGCGAGGTGCGCAGCGCCGCCACGCCGCCCAGCAGGTACGTGTCGAGCAGCGCGAGCAGGTCCTCGGCCAGGCTGGGCAGCGCCTCGAGGCCGTGCTGCAACGGGGTTAGTGGGAAACGCGGTGTAACGCGCTTCGCGCCGTCGCAAACTTCGCTCGCAGCAAGTACCTGCGGCAGCGTGCGCAGCCAGCACTCCAGGAAAGGCCGCAGCCCCAGCACGCCGGGCTCCAGGTACACCATCCCGCAGCGCGACACGGTGGCCGGGCTCGCGACGGCCAGGTCCGCCACTTCGAACATCATCGTCATGTGCTCCGTCATCTTGATGATCTCGCCGCTCGTGAGGCACAGTTTCTTGTTGTCGTCCAGCACCGTGTTCATGTTCTCGATCCACACGGCGTCCACCGGGCCGTCGAACACGAACCAGCGCTTGTCCGAGTCCGCGGCAGCAGCGCCGACCCGCACCAGGGACGGCAGGATGCCGTCCGTCCTGCGGCCGTTTGTCACGTCTCGGATTCGGATGGCGCCCTTGGAAACTTAGCCGACCGCCGGTCGGAGCACCCACCACTCGTGGGTGACGGCGTCGAACTCGCCGTACAGCTGCCCCATGGTGATGGCCTTGGGGTTCAGGACGGCGGCGTGCACCGGGGTGAAGGGCGTCCCGCTGGGGGACTGCTTGCCGGAGAGCAGCGTCATGGCCTCCTTGAGCACCTCGTAGCACTGCAGCAAGTTAAGCGATGGCAAGCGAGCACAAGGTCCTAAAGGAAATCCCTGAGGTACGCGGCGCTGCGCTTCTCAGGCATCTGCAACGTTTCGGGGAGCTCAACGAGGGGAGGGGGTGTACGTCGCAAATGTTGGTCAGGGGGCAGCGCGCGGTGCGGCGAGGGGTGAGGCGAGGTGGGTCTGGCGGGTGGGGCTTGGTGGGGGCGGCGGCGAGGCCCGCCGCCGCGAGGGGAAGCAACACAGTCCGTCGGGGTGCTTCCGCCGGTCTGCATGTACGCCGAGTCGCGCCGAGCCCGCAACGCCGAGCCGAGCCCCCGTGAGCGCGCTCGACACCGCGGTTTTCGATCCTGCGTGGGCGGCCCCCAGCGGAGACGGCTGGCCCGATAGGCCAACACGCCCAAACGCGGCAGCGGGCTCAGTGCCTAATTGGAAGTTTGATTTTGTGTTTGTGTTCGTCGGGTGTCCGTGAGCAGCCTTTCGGATAGACTCGTTGAGAGGTGAGGCGGTGAGACAGACACCCACATTCAACCTACACACTGGCGCTCCCACCCGCCTTGTGAGAATGGAGCAAGAGCTCTGCCAAACACATACCCCATCAACCACCTCCCTTTTCTCACCCCTGCCTCTGGATCCAGGAAAAGATGTTCATTGGCTGAAAAGCCAAAAGGAAAACTTTGCCACAAACACAACGTTGGGCTTGCATTTTCTCCGTTTGTGACAGCTAAAATCTATCAAATGGACGGCCGGGCGCTTTTAGTTGTCTTGAGTCAATTAAAATAATCAGTTCCAATGGCAACGGTAGAACAGTGTAACAAACTGAAGCCCGTGTTAGTCAAAATAACAAGCTAAGAAACACTTCCTTTTTTCTTGCGATAAGCGAAGTTTTGATGAAGAACAAGATTTTCCACGTTTGGTATTCGAGCCGAGTCGAGCCGTGCCTGGCCTGTTAGAACTGTATTCTCATGAAAATACTGTGGTTTTAGATTACGCTTCGGTGGGACCCACGGGGGCACAGCTCGTTGCACATTTATATACTGAGAAAAATATAAAAGGACGTCTGTAGACTTGCAGGAAAAGTATCCTTAGTAAGATACAGTTAAATTCCGACATGGAACCGACATGAATTAGAAAACTCAGACACGGGTCAGTTCTGGGATGCGTCTAATCTACAATTAAGCAATAACTGCCATTGATACCACGCAGAAAAAAATCGGTCTAACTGAAGGTTGGAAAGCAAAACTTGATGTGCATGACGGTGTTTTCTGTGACAACTACCAACGTATTGCTTTCCAACCCGCAACTTAGTTGAACCAACTACATTTCCCCCTTTGTGTTTTGTTGGATATGATTGTGAAACCAGTGGAAGCGCGATGCTTCTGGGTTTTCGCGGGTTTTGGCGCTTTACATCAACATCAACACATCTGCAGTGGCTGCTCTACTTGCTAAGCAATGCAGAAGGCCCGCTTTGACAGGCAAGTGTGTCATGTCGCACTAGACAAGGATCGGGGAGCCAGACAAGGAGGCCTCGGCACAAACACATTAACATACTGTACCCGACTTCCTTCCCCACTTTGCAGTCGTAAGACACGTCTCGAGTCCCGTACAGGTTTCAAGCCATCCTTGATCTTAAATTCCGTTACTGTTCCACTCGTGCTCTTGACACCGGACATGTGGGCTGCATGTCGCAAATTTATGCATTACTGGGAAGCTTTTCGTTAAGTCTTATTCTGACTCAGAGACAGCAGTTTAAGCAGACTCGACATCCGCCGTGATTTATAAAAATTACAGACCACGTGGATTACGGTCAAAAATGAATAAAAATACAAACAAGGGTTCAATTGCCGAGTGGGGGGGGGGAAGTAGTTCAGCCTGTCAGAAACAAAATGTGACCACTATTCTTCGTTCAAAGTGACGATGAATCTTTTTGCAGTGACATCCAGGAGGTGGGTGCACGAGGCGCTTGCGGCAATGTAACACGCTGGAGGACGCCATGACCTCCCTCGCGGAGGAAGGTGGCGGCGGAGGCAACGGGACACACAGAATGGTGAGTCGACAAAGGAAAGCAGGTGATACTTTGTCAGTTTCCGTTCAGTTCAGTTCGGTTCGATTTCAGTCCGTTTTGTTAGGAGCTCATTCACTGGGAATCAATTCAGAAATTGTCATGACAATAGTTGTTGCTGTAAAAAATGTAATTGTAGTTTTTTCAGTACTCCTGGATCGCCACTAAAAACTCATGCTTTCACTCATCATTTTTTTTCGCGCTTCAACTCATTGAATTCACGCCGCCTTCTGACTGACCACACTCCTTCCTTTGCACACTCTGACCCACCACGGGTCGGTGTGCCGCGCTGCGTCGGAGCGCGCCGAGTGAGCCGAGCCGATCGCCGGCGCGCTTTGGCCTCTCTTCACGTGGCAGTGAGGCAGACCACGTCACGCTTGCCCTGCTTGTCGTGCCGCAGGACTTGCCCGACGTCCTGCTTCGCACCCTGGTGCCCCACGACGGCAGCCCCAGCAGCCCCCTCGTCACCACTGTAGGGGGCTCCGTCGGGGGGCGCCTGGACGCCACGGTGCCCAACGCGACCTTGCGGCCGGCGGGGCAGGTGCCGCACCTGCCGTGGTACCTGCTGACCGCCTACGCCGCCATGCAGGAGCACCACCACGACGCGGCGCAGGCCCCCGGCAGCCCCGCTTCCGGCGGGGGCGATCTGAGCTTTGAGGTAGTGGAGTTCCTGCACCAGTACTACGTGCCCGCCATGATCGCCATGGGGTTGGTCGGCAACCTCCTGTCCTGCATCGTGTTCCTCAACACACACCTGCGCCTGCGGTCCTCGTCCTACTACCTGGCGGCGCTCGCCACGGCCGACTTCGGCTACCTGGCGGTGCTCGTGCTGGTCTGGCTCGACAGCGTGCACGGCGTGCAGGTGAGTTTCTCCATTCAGGTCGGTCACTACTACCATGCGCATGCGGCTCCAAGTGGCTGTGTTGTCGGCAGGTGTTCGTCAAGGAGGGCTGGTGCCAGGTCGTGACGTACGTCTCGTCCGTGTGCGCCTTCGTGTCCGTGTGGCTCATCGTGGCCTTCACGGTGGAGCGCTTCATCGCCGTGCAGTACCCGCTGCACCGGCCGCACATGTGCACCGTGGCGCGCGCCAAGGCCATCGTGGCCTGCATCGCGGCCTTCGGGATCATCTCGCACATCTACACCCTCAAGACGAGGGGCATCGTCCGGGACAAGGTGGGCGCACAGCGGGCCTACTAGCGTAGTAGCGTCCACTGCATAATCACGAAGCGCCTCCTGGGAGGCGAGTCCGGCCGGCACGCTGCGGATGCAGCCAAACACCCTACCAACTGTCTCGTCGACCCGGGCTCGTCGAGTTTCAATATTGTACCCAGACGGTGGGTGAGCGGTTCGACCCTCACAAAAGGACTACTCATGTCCGTGGGGATTTTACTCGCGTGATTCTCTGCCCCGCGTTCACGCTGGATCGGCGTGCAATTGCCATAAACGGCCATAAAGGTCCCGTCCCCATTCCTGGCGGCAGTCAGCATTTCGAATTCCGTGTGCCGCCCGGTCGAGCCCTGCGCTGCGTGTCATTGCCTGGTGCGCCTGCCGCCGGGTCGGGGCGTCCCACCCACCTCGCCCACGCAGCCGGCAGACAGAGGGGGAGGCTCCTTACGCCGCAAATCTCAGGAGGCGAAATCAGCGGTTTCCCGCAGGACTGAGGATGAAAGAGTCAAAACCAAGACTAACATACTGAGGTTTAGGTATTCTTTATCATTAAAATGGGGGTAAGAATTATTGTATCGCCCAAAGTTGGCGGTGAATGTTTCCTCATCTAAATTTAGGTGGCGATCTAGCTTGCAGGTAATTAGCAGATTTTCATCGCAAAAATTTGGGATATGAACCCTCAAAACCGAAATTAGGGTACTACAATTATCCTCTCCCACATTTGGTGATAAAATATACCTCGCCCAAGATATGGTATTGATCAAGCATCTTCCATACTCAGCGAGTGTGCATCGTGCTAGCTCTCTTTCCCTCCCCCTGCTTCCATTCCCACCGCACCGGGGAGTAGGGCTCCATGTTGTAACACAGCATTGATTATCACAACCTTTGCATGCCGCCTAGTTCACACGCTGAGGCCTCAGTACCTGCCGACGGGGGCGGAGATTCCACGGGGTTCGCACGGCATTCGAAGAGCTTCCCTGAAATAACAACATCTTCTCCGTCCCCCCAGGAGGGCTTCGAGTCGTGCGAAATGCTGGACCAGCACCGCAGCGTGATGCGCGTCATCACCCTGGTGGACGCCATCGTGACGCTGGTCATGCCCGTCGTCCTCATCATCGTCATGAACACCATGATCACGCGCAACCTCGTGCTGTTCGGGCGTCGCTTCAAGCAGGCCGGCGTGGCGGAGGGCGGCGACACTGCGCCCAACAGCTGGGCGGACGGCCAGCTCGGCGCCGAGGTGAGCCGGACCGCCCTACCGCCACTGCTGTGCGACGGAGCGTCCCCTTTCCCTCGCGCCGCGCTTCCGTGCTCATTACTTCCGAGCCCGGCTTTCATTTCCCTCTCCCGTTACAGAGCTGTGACAGCAGGAGCAGCAACGCGCCGACGGGCGGCCGGTGCCAGCAGAGCGCCCCCTTCGCCATCAAGGTGTCGGCGTCCAGGACGCCCTGCAGAACGCGGCCGGCCCACCGGTCAGGCCTCGGCCTCAAGGCCGGGGCTACTTCAACGCAGGAGACCAACACGCTGCAGGCCGCCGACCCGCCGGACGTCACTCTGTGCCTCGGACCGGGCCTCGGCCTGGGCTTGGGACACAAGGCTCCGGCCGCGCCCGGCGCCCACCCCCACTTCGCCACCTTGCCTCGGACCCAGCACACCATTCGTGAGTTCTGATTGAGGCGGCGCCGCGCCCCAAGTGCCCCTCCTCAGAGACCAAACGAGACCGCATGGCCAAAGAACCAAATCCTTTGCTCGCGAAAACAAGCTTTCCGAGGAACTCATTTTAACAGGAAAGGAAACAGGAAACCTGGCACGAATTCCCGAACTGGGTGGGGGGCAGCGGCGGCCTATTCCTTCGCCGCCTACTCATTAAATTCCAAGGAAGGCCAAAACAGAAAGATGACCTGAAAGTGTTCCTCTTTCCCTTTCCCGAATGGAAATTTCGCAGCGAAGGAAATTGTGATTGCAGCCGTCGCCGCGGGCAGGACGCTGGTCTCCACGCGCACGCAGCAGAGCATCACGAAGATGCTACTCCTCATCAGCTCCGTCTTCATCACGCTAAACCTGCCCAGGTAAGACAACCACCCGCGTTGTTGTCGTTCACTAGCGACCACTTTGGTTGAGAAGCGTCTTCAAGGAAAGATCTGGAGCGGCCGATGAGGAAAAGTTCGTCTCAAGAAGAGATTTGAAAGTTCAAGGGAGCTGATGAGAACGAGGAAGACAGGACTGGCCTTTACTCTACATGTCTTATTTCCCTTATGGTAAAAATTCTGGTGAAACTGCCTTTGAAACGTACCTTTGAAAATTAACTGTACCTTTAACATATTTTGTCGAATTTCTTTTGTATTAAAGACTAAATTTCCTTCACAACGTGTTGGTGCAGCCTTTCACATTAGGACATTTGGAGTGTAATCGTTTCTTCCCCCGCAGTCACGTCCTGCGCCTGTACGTGTCCGTGGCCGTGTTCACGGGCACCAACCTGGACATGACGACCACCTCCACGCTGTGGTTCGGCCAGCAGATCGCCATGCTGCTGTACTACACCAACTTCTCCATCAACTTCCTGCTCTACTCCATGTGCGGCATCACCTTCCGCCGCTGCCTGTGGCAGCTCGTGCGGGGCTGCGGCCGCTCCTGCGGCTGCGGCTCGCGCTGGTCCGAGTGCCAGTTCAGGTGCGTGCCGACGCGCCCATGCCTCGCCGAGGGCCGAGCGGTCGTCCGCTAAGAGACCCCCTTGTTCCAGCTAGTGGTGCGCTCGCGCGGGTCGGGGCTCGCGGCGATGGTGGCGACGCCGCGGCAGTGACGCCCAGACATCCGCGCGAGGGGAGGAGGTCGCCATGCACGCGCTCTGAGGCGCTGTCGGCCTCGCTGTCCGAGGACGCCGCCCTGAGCCTGATAGGGGAGGCCCCGGGCTGCAGCCTGTGCGGCGACCACCCCTGCAACGTGACCGTGCAGGCGGCGCACGCCCGGAGGGTGCAGAGCCTGGACATGGACATCCTGCTGCACGCCGAGGCCCCCGACGACGCGCCCAGCCGCGCCACTTCGCACACGGACGGCTTGTGATTAAGCTGCCTTAAGACTGAGTGACTTACAATGCGTCGCAACGCGCGCGCCCCCCGCTACCAGTGTTGGTGTTTCGATTTGAGTGTGGGTTCCCTACATGTGATCAGTTAGAGAGATTCTATTTAAACGCGTCTTCTTAGACACAAATAAAGCGTGTAAAGCGATTTCAGCAAAGCAGAGTGCTTGATTTGACAGTACACTAGCACATTTGAGTGCATCGGAGCATAAGAGGGTCAAAACTGCCTCGCACGCACATCTTCAACTAACCACGGTGACGTGAAGTTAACGGCCGTTTCCACGAATCACTCCGCTTTCCTAGGCCTGCATGTTGTTCTGACTCACCTTAGTCTTGCCGCTGCCCGTCGGCCCCACCAGCATCAGGCCGTGGCGCACCACCGTCGTGTCGTACAGTTGGAGCACCTTCTCCACGAACCCTGACACATTGCATGCAAAAAAAAACTTTTTTTGTTTTGTTTCGGCGACGAATAATGTACGACTGACAAGGACTTGAGTCGCCATCCGTTAAAATAAACGGTTTAGAACGTCGAACGTCCAATCGAATAGGCAAAGGTTGATTTTCTTCAACACTAAATCACCTGCCACGTCCTGCAGACCCCTCTGGTTGCACACTCTGCCGATGGCTTCGAGCAACACGCCGTAGTCCACCTGCTCCTCCTTCAGCCGCGGGAACAGGTCCGACACGATCCCTGCACAAGTGCAGAGCTCCGATGCCACGAGTAGCAAAAAATTAAAACAAATAGCAGCAGGGGAAATGAAAGCCCAATGAAAATGAAATACTCAGCGGCAAACCGCAAGGAAAGCTATATTTCAGTGAGAGATGTGACTGCCGTCCACACGGTACCGTTGAACAGCTTGAGGTCGTCGCGCAGGAACTTGGGCACGTTGACGTCCCGGATGGCCCTGAGCACGATCTGAGGCTCGCCCATGTCCGGCTTCTCCCGCTTCAGGTTGCCGGCCACCGCGATCACGGTCTTCACCGCTCGCATGCCGAAGTCGTAGTGGTCCTGAAGCGGTTCACTTTGACGAGTGCGCTCGGCGAGTCCAACAGGTTTTGTTTGAGCCGTTGTACCTGCGAGCTGAGCTGCTCGGAGCTGAGTTTGAAAGTGGTGGTGATCTTGTTGGCGAGCTCACGCGCGTCGTTGAATCCAAACGAGAATAGGGAAATCTCGGCGATGAGAGTGTAGTTGGGGACCATCATGGCCACGGGGCGGAAGAGGGCCTTGAGGTTGTCCGGCAGCTCCGTGCGGCCCGCGTACCCGGGGTTCATCGTGATGAACACTGCGGCCGCCGGCTTGAGCGCGATCTCCACGCCCTCGAACTGGAACCTGGCAGCCGGGTGGGGCAGGGCGTGGCCGGGTGGAGTAAGTGGAAGCGGGGCGTGCGTTCATTTGGCAAACTTTTTAATACCTTTGCAATCTGCCGGCCAGTGCTTTCTGAATGGACACGACCTGCTGGGCGACCACGGAAAGCACCTCGATGTCGATCCGATTAAACTCGTCGAAGCACGCCCACGCGCCAGCACTGACAGAATGAAAACAAGTTTTCAGCTTTCCCTTCCCTTGCACTGAACTTTCGCTGACTCACTCGCTCACCTCGCAATGCCTTTGAAGAACTTGCCCATGGCCTGCACGTCCAGCTGGTCCGAGCAGTTGAACACGACGCACTGGATCGCCATGGCCTTGGCCAGGTCCTTGGTGGTCTCCGTCTTGCCCGTGCCAGCGGGGCCGGCCGGCGCGCCGCCGAAGTTGAGGTGCAACGCGCCGGTCAGGGTGAGGTAGCAGCGGTCCGTCAGCGGCGTGATGACCAGACGGCCCGAGTTGCCCAGGTACTCGTACCCGTACTGGAACTCGGCGTTGACGGCGCGCACCTTGAGCGTCGCCTCCTCGCCCTCCACCCAGTAGTACCTGCGCCACCACCAGCCGGGTCGCAGTGAGGCAAGCCGTCAGACGGCCTGCAGACCGCACTGCCGCGTACCTCAGCTGGCTCATCCAGTCGAAGTCGTTGGTGGTGGTGGTGCGCTGCTCTACCAGCCCGTCCAGCACGTCCCTGGCGTGCAGCTCCACCACGATCAGCGCCGACATGACCTGGCGCTCCATGCGCGACAGCTGCCCCCGCACCAGGGCCCGGTACGTGTCGATCTGCGGACCGCGTCGTGAGAAAGCGAACTACACGGCGTGGCCACCGCACTGCGCGGCACTCACGTATTCGTGCATCCTGGTCTGGAAGGCGGCGAGCGTGCCGCCCTGGATGGCGTCCTCCACGTGCGTGGTCCACGCCGTCTGGCAGCCAGCGATCACCACCTGCCCCGGCCAGCGCAGCACCCACTCGGCCCGGCTGCGGCCCTCCATGTCCGACAGGGCCTGGCCCAGGGTCTCCTGCACCGTGCTCTGCATCGTCTCCTCCACCTGCAGAAGCGGTGCTTTAACATTAAGTAACAAAAAGAGGGGGTGGGGGGTCACCTCACAGGGTGTGGTGCCCACCTTGCAGAGCCAGTCCTCCACATTGCCCTTGGGGTACATGTGGGGAATGAGCTCGACACTCTCACCCTCGGCGGAGAACATGGTGGTTATCTTGAGGTCGGCCTCGTCGAAGTGAAGCTGCAACGATTTGACCAAAATCAACCCGGCTGAACGAACGAGGAAAAGTCTCACAGAGAGGTTTCCGGTAATCTGGCGGACCTTGTGTATGTTTTCGAAGCACTTCCGCAAGTGAGGCTGCACGGCCAGGGGGTTCCGGTTCTGGGCCAGGATCTCCAGCAGCTCGTCATCGGACAGGAAGTAGAAGCGGGGGAACGCCATGCGCTTGTCTTCCAGGTACTCGGACAGGCCCTTCAGCACCTGCTCCAGCAGGGCACGGTTCTCCTTGATCTGCTCCAGCAAACGCTTGTCCGGGCAGATGGCCAAGACCTGCACACGCACAGGTAAATACTCGATTTAATTTATATGCTAGCCTGAACTTTTGGCCTAGAAGGCAAGGCGAGCACTGCCCCGGAGCACGTAATAAGGCCAGCGGGTGAAGTTAAAGGACACGCGGCACGAAAAGAACACATAACGTAAAAATCGCCTAAAAAGTTAACTCTTTGGGCAGCCGCGGCTGACCACCTTAGGGTATTCGGATGCCATCTTCATGATGCGTCGCCAGAAGCGCTCCATGGCGCCGTACTTCTTCATCTCGGCCGGTAGCTGACGCGCGATGTCCTCGCTGCAGAAGATGGGCTCCAAATACATCCACTGACTGCCAAAAGAACAACACAGATCAATCCCAAATTCCGGTCGGAAAATGTGCCTTAACAGGACAGACATGATCTACATTTGCAGCTGGATCCACTCCTCCAAGACTTCGGCTATCAGACGCAGCTTGCCCTCCCAGTCGGCCACCGGCTTCCCGAACACGCCGACGAAGGGGCTGAACGACATCTGCTGCACGGCCAGGATGTGGTCATCCAGCATCTGCAGCTCCTCGTCCGTCACCTTCATGATGTACGTGCCCGTGCTCTTGTACGGCTGCACGTCCATCGTGACGGCCTCCCACTCCCGCTCTATCTTCTCCAGCGCGGTCTCGATCGAGTACTCCTTGCCCGCCGTCTCCGCGATCACCACCACGACGTCCTTGTGCGCCAGCACGCCGGCCTCCAGGCACATCTTGAACGTCAGGTGCGGCGCCGCCTTGATGCTGACGCCTGCAACGCGGACGACGTGTCAGGCTGGCCGCGCATCTGGGAGTGCGTCCAGGCCGCGCGCAATCACTCACCCGTCTCCTGGCGCAGCTCGTCGAAGTGCCGCTGCCGCAGGCCGGGGTTCCTCAGCGCGACCAGCAGTGGTACCATGGGCCGGAAGTCGTCGATGGCGTCCTTGACGTCCACGGCCACCTTCTGCACGAGCGGGATTTCGGCGAAGGTGCGCGTCAGCTTGGTCATGGTCTTGTACGAGTCGCTGATGATGCGCTCCACTGAGTCGCCGTCGACGTTGGACAGCGGGTTGTCCATCCAGATCTCTCTCGCCTGCATCCAAGACGCGCGTCACGGGGTTGTACAAGATGATAACACATATTTCACATTCTGGCGGCGGCAATTAGGGTAAAAAGTAGAGTGAGCCATCACTCGTTACACGCCCCGGGTCGATTTGATTCGACTCAGTTTCGAATAATTCGCAAAGCCCTCGCCACGGCCCACCCACCTGCACCCACTCCGAAGCGGTGGTCCACAGGTCCCGGTAGGGCTGAAACTCCTTGACCAGGCGATTCAGATCGTCGTAGGGCGTCACGGGGAGGTCGAACAGCTTCTGCCGGCGGTTCAGCACCAGCCCCTCTTCCTGCTTCTCCTTCATCATCTTCCAGATGCGGCTGATCTCGATGGCCAGTTCGTGCACCTGGACAGCGTGACAAACACTTTGAGTTGGAGGTTGTAATTTGTTTTTGAAAAATTGGGGAGTAAACATTGCCTTGTCGAAGTTGGACTCGCCCTGCAGGTGCACCACGCGCTCCGTCAAGTACTCGATGTCCTCCTGGTGCGTCATCTCGTCGCCTATGTGTAGCGTGAGGAACTTTTGAGTCTCTTCGATTAAGTTCTCGGTCGTGTTGGCTATGACCTTGGATAACTTGTGGGGCCAGGCCACTGCCTCCCACTTGGCGTTGAAGTCGTCGTCCGAGAGCGAGAACCAGAAGTAGTCCAGCACCTCGTACTCCTGGAGGAAAAAGCGGCATGAAATACGGGAGAAAAACAGCCAGCTATAAGGTTGGTAAACAGAGCGTGGTTGGAGAAGTGTCGTTAAGCCCGCGAGTTGCACCCAAACCACTCACAAACAGCAGTTTCCGCGCAGTGTCTTCCAGAGTGCGGATCAGATGCGCGGCGCTCTCCATGAACTCCCTGATCTCCATGACGTGCTCGATGGAGTTTGGCTTCAGCACTATGCTCGTCAAGATGTCCGCGTACTCCTCAAGTACCTGAAACCAACAGGCTTACGAAACTCATGGCACTATCAATATTTTACCTTCAAAAATGCGTCTTATAGCCGACAAATTATGCGGTGAAACGCAAGCGAAACGAGGTGACTGCTAAATATTTAGGAATAAGAGACCAAACGCAGGCAAAGTAACAATCTGGCTCCCTACCGTTTGAACACGGAGGGAGGGGGGTTCCTCGTTGGATTTCAGGGGAGGCGAAATCGCTCCCCCCCCCCCCTTCCCCTGCTTTTCCCCTCCACTACTGTACCCTTTTTCCGCGGTCCCATCCCGCTGTGACAAAAACGTGGCGTTTTTCCGGAGGTGCACGACGAGGCGCCATCAGGCAACTTTTAATGGCACTCTCGCTTACGGGTTCTGGCCTAGCGCAATTCGGGTTGAAAAAAGTTTGGATGCCTGCCGCTGTCACTGCAACTAGATTAATCGAACACAACGCACGGCAGTCCCATGGACCGCTACAGCGACCACCATGAGTGTTATTCGAGTCCTTCCTGAGGGTTGCAGCTGGGACGGGTCTGCTACTGAGGATGGCCGCGGTGTGTTCGCGGCGCGCTCACCGCGTCCAGCTGCGTGCGCAACACTTGGCTGTACATCTGCAGCATCTGGTCGATGAGGGCCTGGCTCTTGGCGAGCAGCGCGTTCCGGGCAGGCGCCACGTTCACGAGGAAGGGGCCGATGACGATGCTCTCGGGCACAGTCAGCAGCACGTTGTCCCTCATCTTGACGCGCTCCTTCACCTCCTCCTTGAACTCGGCCGCCGTGTGCTCTTCCTCCTTGTAGCGGCTGCGCCATCACAGTGTCACTCGAGTAGACCGACAGGCAGTCGCGGCGGCTGCCTTCTCAGAAAGGGGTTGGCCCCAAGAAGCTCACACCTGACGTAGTCGGCCACGTTGAGGTTGTAGAAGTCGAGGAAGCGGTGGTACTCCTCGCGGTAGGCCTGCAGGGGCACGGCGGCGCACTGCAGCCCCGTCAGCAGCAAGTCGCGCTGCTTCTCCACCCAGGGGTCCATCAGGCCCACTGAGGACAGCGCCAGGTTGTCGGGGTACACCAGGTTGGTCATGAGCATGGGGTCCACGGGTGGGATCGTGTGCGCGCCCAGCACCGCGTCGTCGAATATCTGCAGCAGAGGAAGGGGGTGGGAAAGCTTCTCTTGGTCGGGAGGAAATTCCTCGTGCGCTCTCGCAGCCCAACGGACTGGATGCGGGTCTAATTATTCGCGCGGTAGGGTTTACGAGAATCTCATTAGTGGGTGCCATGACGTCGACTCATTTCCGAAGGTAGTTGATCTCCCTCCGTTTGACACGCAGCAAGAAACAAAGCAATAGTGGTAGGAATACACTCTCCAGATCCTACTGAGCCTTTCCTCCGTAATACAAAGAAAAAGCTTAGTATTATGACAGCACAGCGAAGGTAGTAGCTTATGGTGAAGGATCCTGGGTAACTTATAACCAATTTCTTCGTATTACGCACAAATTTCTCTGCATAATGATACATTTGTGTCGTAGAGTACTGAGAATCAGCTTCGTATCGGTTCCTTCCTGACCCACTTACCTTCTTGAGGGCTTCCTTGTACTGGGCGGGGTCGGTGGTGAGCTGCGGCCCCGACACATCCAGCTTGAGGCTGAGGTGGAAGATGGGCGGGGTGGCGGGGCAGAAGGGCGACTCCACCAGATTCAGCCCCCACACCATGGCGTCGTCCACGCCCAGGCAGCACTGGCACGGGCCCTGCACCATGGGCACCAGCAGCTCCAGGGAGTGCCTCACCAGCCGGTGCAGCGTGGCCTGGACAAGGAGGATCTTTGTGGCGTGGCGCCCTTCGCCTTCTGCCGCACGTTGGCGCGGCGGCCCGACCTCCATGCGCAGCCGGGTGAGGCTCAGCAGGCGGTGCATCTTGGACATTAGGTGTAAATCCCACGACTTTTCCTTGAGGCTGTACCAGCCCTTGCCCACGTCGCACAGTTTGAGGCGGATGTTGTCGGCGACGCGCTGTAGCCACTGCGTGCGGAGGCTCTGGATCACCTAGTTAAAAGTGCACCAATCACGTCAGTGTCGGCCGCCAGGCGCGGCCCGCCGAGGCCGCCAAGGCCGAGGCCGAGGCTGCGTCGGCAGCGTCAGCGAGGCTGAGACGCGCCTTTCATCTCGAAACGGCACTCGAGGCAGTGGCAAATGGACTCTGATTCGGAATAAGAGGGAGCGTCGATAGGCAAGAGTGGTGGGGTGGTTCGGGAGACTGAAGTTTTTAATTAAATAGGAGAGGAGAAAAAGGAAGAAATGCATTGGCTTCAGTGGTGTGCCTGATTTGACGAGGGAGTGGGCGAGAACTTGAACTGTGTGCACCGGAAAAACTGAGGCATATATGCTTTGTTCACTTGTGGCCCCCTGTGTACCTATGGCATCGGCCCGTTAAAACCACCTCCGGAATAACAAGGCGTGTGGCGAATCCACGGGATTCACGCAACGAGGGCACAACGTTTATACCTTAGTGTTTTAGAGTGTCGCGGTCAAACAGAGTCAAGTGGTGCGGGACAGGGGAACACATCGTTCACAGAGGAATCCAACTTACTTTGGTGGTGGTGTGCGTCTGTTGCATCACGAACTCGTCCAGGGAGACGTTCCGCCCGAAGGAGCTGGTGAATAGCAGTTGTTCGCCCACCTTTTCGCACTCCTCCACCACCTTGGACATCCCCTCGCTGGCCTCCTTGATGGCGAAGAGGTTCTCCCAGTAGGCGTGGGACCGACGCTGCGGGAAGTCGGACACGTCCACCGGCACCGCAGCCAAGACGGGCACCTGAGACAAAGAACGCATTGATTCGCTTAGCAAACGTCATATTTCGTGTGATATAGCTACCCCCTATTCCACCTTTTCTGGGGGCCGCGTCGGCGCCACCAGTAAATCGAAGACGTCAGGATGGCGCTCCATCTCCGCGAGCAGCATGAGCTGGCACATGGTGCGCTTGTAAGAGTAGCGCACCTCCTGCTCGATCTGCAAGCAGAGTCCGCAGAGTCAGTCCCAACGTGTGGCGCCACCCACGCCGCCTCGCGCCGAATTCCACGCGCGCTTTGAATTGAAAAATTGAATTGACACCTACCTTCTCAACGCGGTGCTTGTAGGGCACGAGAGCGCGTCCCGGCAGGGCTCCTGCCAGTATGTTCATCTCCAGCCCTCCCTGGTCCATCTCGTACAGGTCGTCCACGGGCATGCAGTCCACGAACAGGTTGAACCTGAGGAGCGAGATGCCGGCTGGGCGGCCCGTCCAGCCCCTGGCGATGCCCCAGCCACTGGCGGTTCCCCGAGGGCTGCGGTACTACTCGCTGCTCACCTTATGGCCGCCTCTGCCTCTTCTCGCGCCTCCACGGCCTCCCTGACGCGCTGGCAGAACAGGGCCGGGTCCTCCGCCCTGCGGACATTCCAAGACTTCACTTCACTCGGCGGCATGGCATCGGAGACCCCGCTTGCGCTTCGTTGGCCGATACTGCACCTGAATCGAACGTACAGCCTGGGCAGGCGGTGACTTTTCTTGGCACCGTCCAGCACAGTCCATTCCAGAAGCTCTGGGTCGTAGTCGACGGCGCCGGCGTCCACCCAACGGTATCCCTGCGGGTCAGGCATGACTTATCGTACATTGACTTGCCATGGCAGATACTTTTTTTTACTGCTTTCAACTTACAGCCAACTTCAAAAAATTGTCCTCATAGGCAAGAAAACATCCACAAATAAGAAAAACATCAATAACAACTAGACTTATTTCTTCCTGTTTCCTGTTGATTTCCCGCAGCGCTTAGAGTTACCTGAGAGGGCCGCGGCAAGAACGCTTCAACCGGCACCGGCTGTTGTTCGCCGTTGACTTCGCCCAGCTCGAGCCATTCCTGCCACGTCCTGCAAGCAGCACAATAAGCACCAGCAGGTGAGGCTCCCCGGGCGCGGCGCGATTCCTACAAGGGTTTCGCTTCAGCACGTACCTGCAGTCGTACTCCTCGTCGTCGAACACGTGCAGCGGCAGGAAGGTGTGGGCGTCGGCCAGCCCGCCGTCCTGAGGGCCGGGGGCAGGAGGCTCCAAGAGTTGGGCGGGCACGTCGGCCAGCAGGGGCGCCACGCTGAGGTGCGCGAACTGGCGCATGTAGCGCTCCACGGACACGTGCCTCGGCAGGCGGCCGGCCGCTGTCTCCGCCGCGGTGGGCAGGTGGGGGCCCCATCGGTCCAGGGATACCTCCTGCACAATCAAGCGCGTGTCGTTTGTCTGGCGGTGACCACATTCTCAAAGTGTCCAACTTTACACCTACGTAGGCCTTTTCGGCCTCGGCGAAGGCCCAGAAGTCCTTCCGGGGCGCGTCCGCGTCGCTGTCCCGAGGCGAGGTGGGCGGCGTCGGCGGCGGGGCGATCCGGGCGATGACGGGGGCGTACAACTCGGTGCGGACCTGCAGCGCCAGCATAGGGCGCTTGCACGCACCGCCCTGCGCGCTGGCGCCCTGGATCTGCGTCTTGTCGTCCTCGATGAGCGGGGCGTTGGCCACGGCCTCCGAGTAGAAGCCCCGCTTGGGCGCCACCACGCGAGGCCGCTCGCTGCGCTTGTCCAGGAACGCCATTGTGGCCGGCTGGGGGCAGCACGACAACACCAGGATGAGGCACCGAACACGGGTACGTATTCTCTCTTCAAACAACTTTCTAATTGGACTTGGAAAATAATTCAAGATTAATACATGGGTAGAGACTTTAAGTTCTAGCTTTGAAACGAGCCCGTCGAACTTAATGTGTAATCAAAATAAATCAATTCTTCATTCAATCGGCGATTACTCAGCACAGGGCCGACACAGCCTGTCAACAGCGGCACCAAAAAAATTTGAGTCTGTGGCTTGTTGGCGCGGCTCGCTCCGCGGGAGGCGAGTGCAGCGCTCGTGCGGCGCAATGTCGAAGCAGCTCCCGCATTGTGAATGAATCGTGAATATTTGACCGTTTAAGCCCACACTGTGTTCCCTGGTTGATCGGGTGTGCTGATTTTTAATTTTTTATAAGCGTTAAGAGAGGCATTTCTCTAGAATCATTGCGATATGGCACACGACCTTGACCCAACTAAACCCTGGCCGTCGAGACAGGAGTCCACTGTCCAACCATCAATGTCAACATGAACTAGCAGCCAAGCAGACGGCATTGTTACCGTAAGTTAGTTATTTAAATGTTTTGGCGTGCCCATCTGTGCCAAACGTCTCATAAATCTGAATTTTCTGTCTCGATCAAACAAAAATTTAGATTGATTCATCCATCTGACTATTAAGCTTACCAGCGAATTATTATAGGTTAGAGTTCCCAGTGACATCACAAAGCTATTTTTGTTTAACCCAGTTTAGTCGGTCTAAAAAGGATAATGTCAGATGTCAGCTTTGGCGTACATGTTTGTTACGTTGAATGAACTGTGTTACGTACTTATGTATGCACTATAATGTACCTTTTTCTTCTGCTCAGGTTTACTTGCTTCTCATCAACGTCTTTCTGGTTGACAATGTCTTCAACTGTGCCAGTGCCTCCGCCTCCTCTTGCACCTCCAAGTACCTTGCAAGGTGGCAACAAAAGGGTGTCCCCTCTACCAACTCATCAGGTAACAGATCCAAAAAAAGGAGTATTTTATGAGCCAAATGCTGAACAAGAATTGGTAGACACTCGTAACCGATTATGGGAGCTAGAGGGATGGAAAGACACTCCGCTTTTAACTGTCTATCAGTACATCCCATCTATTCTGCAAGAGGGACCTCAGTGAGTAACACTCAAAATTACTGATTATTGGTTGTGTGTGAGAAGGACTAATTCTAATAATTCTATATTTTCCCTCTGATCGCCAGGTGCGGTTTGGTTGCATTGGCAATGGCAGCGGCAGCATATCAGACATTTATACCTGTTCAGAAGCTTCTACATGAAGCTCAGATGAGAGGATATTCCTACCGAGGAGAAATGTTTAGTGTTGATGACATGGCAAGTCTTGCCCTTGCATCAATTCCCAACGTTAAAATTCAAATCATTAACGGACTGTCAGAGAAGAGAGATGCTGTTGTACACAGTCTTGCAAGAGGAGGCATTCTTCTTGTTCCGTATCCTTAATATGCAATGCCACAAGACTAAATTGCTGCCACTTTGTGATTTGTTTTTCTGGGAGTAGTTTTCTTAACAGCTTTCAGGTATGATGCAGATAGGAACCACCAACCCTGTTGTCGTAAGGGACACAAAGCACACTGGGCAGCTGTTTGTGGGGCGTTAGTTTGTTCAGACAAATGTCTCCTCACTGCGAGACAGGGAAAGTCCAGACGTTTAATGATGTGGGACTTTGTTCAGTTAGCAGCATCAAATGACAACTTGATTGAGTTTAGTCCAGAAAGGGGTGAGGATAGCAGTAAATATCTTTTACCTGAAGGAGGTGTCCAAGCTGGTCTGTGTGGACGAGCGATTATTCTGCAATGATTGTAACTTCAAATCACCTCACAATGGAAACAATATCTAAGAAATAATGTAAAAGAGTCTTTGGATGATGTTTTGATGCTCTGAATGTGGAACATAATATTTTTCTGTCCTATCCCAAGTTACATCTTCTATCTTTTATTGTTTATACTATACTATTTGTATCATACTTTTTGTTCCCCTGTGATAAAGCATTATTAGCACCTGTGATAAATGACCTATGTATATACAGTATGTTTATAAATATGTACATACTTTTCAGTTTGTATTATGCAATCTTCACAAGAACTTGCTCTTTTAACGCATGCCATTTTAGGTGATAGTGCTGAAAAATCCCTAATTATTTTTTGTGATACATACAGTTTGGGTGTAACCCAAACTGGAAATATGCCCCAAAGTGAAATGGTCACAATTTTTATTTATTTTTGTTGAGATTGTATTTTTGAAAATAAGTTTTATTTTTCTGTTACATTGATTAATTAGGCTTAGTATGTAATTGCTTTTCTTTCAGGTCAATCAATATTTCCTTGAATTGTGCCAAAACTGTGTTCCTACTTATGTACTGGTATTAATGATATTGTGATTTTTCTATTACCTACGGAAACAGATATTTAATTGGTTCAACAGAGAAAACACAATTGTGCCATTAGGATATGTAATTATTTGTTCCTGCAGAAACTTTGATCCTGTTCAAATAGCTGAATAAAGGGATCTGCTGCAATTTATAGCACAATGTTTCATCACTGTAATGAGGATGAATCCTAACTACTGTATTGTACTTTCACTGTCAAGACATTTCCATTTTATGAATTAAAAAGCTAGCGATTATCTAAATGTGCCTTGTACTTTTCTACATATGTTAAAGGTAAAGGCATCATCTGCTAAAAAGTTTATACCGCATGTAGTGCTTTGTTGTTATTGTTGTCTTGCCGTTTGGGACGCCGCGCCCTACATTTCCCGGGCACAATGGGGCTGTTACGGCCTGTTAGGTCGCAGAGGCAGGCTGCCTAGGCCGACGCGGCCGCTGCCCTGCTCTGCTCTGCCAATCGCAGCATCCTGCTGCTGTTTGGACCCTCGGCCAACGGCGCGCCGGTAACGTGTTGCCTACTTCTAGAGGGATGCCTCTCGGATTGCCTGCTTTGCTGAGCGTGGGACTGGTGGAAGAAAAGGTGGTGAGGGGGGGGGGGGGAAGAGTAGTCGGGGGTTGACGATTGTTTCCGCCTTTCTAACTCTCTCGACCCGTCCCGCACGGGAGCGCCGCGTGCTGCTGCTCCGGTCCTTGCAGTTCTAGCAGAAGACTGATTCCGCACAGTGCTTCGTCGCTCTGTCTCTCTCGCACCCATACGGGACGCCCCATGAGTGCGACAGAGACAGAGCGACGAAAGCGATGTGCGGAATCGCTCTGCCTGCAGTCGGACCTCGCAAGGCAGGAGGCAGGGCGAGTGTCAGGGCAGGGGCCACGTCGTGTCATGTGTTCTACACGTCGCGGTGCCGCCCGCCCTCCCTCCTCGCCGCGCTGCCAGTATCACTCGCGCGGTCGCGGGCTCTGGACGGCTTGCGTGCGCAGCGCGTTCGTGTGTTTGTTGGCGTATGTGTGTGCGTGGGAAATACGAGTGGGTTAAAGAGACAGCGCGTCTCTTCCAGTGTGTTTGGTGGACGCGGCCTGACTCAACAAGCGGCTGACTGCTCTGCGCCGTAAGTAGGGGACGGCACAATACCGGCAGGTGCTCCTATGGGCTGTCAAGGGCAGCGCCGGCAGCGCCAAGCCAAAACAGCCTTTACGCAGCCCGCTTGAAATATTGGCATGAGTGTGCATGGCCAGCTTCCAATATCAGCCAGGAGCAGGGTCGGCTCCAGGCTGTTGCGAACCACTTTCGAGTAAACAGCGCGCGATAGCGTTTGCCAGCAGCTTGGACGACCCCCCGATCCCGGCATCTCAACCAGCGCGCCTCAAGAAGTGCTTGTTTCGGTGGCGCAGCTCCCGAGCGATTCGTTTCGTCGCTCTATCTCTGTAGCGCTTCAACGGAACGCCCCATGAATGCGGGACAGGGGGGTGAAAAACGGTTCTCCGGAATCAGTCTGCGTCACGGGAACTCTCATAGCGCATGAGAAGAGGTCGCCGGGGCCTCACGGCGTTCATGGCGCCTCACATTTGGGCGCCCCATGTGGCGGTACCGCGAATTTGCTGAAAAGCCACGGTCGGGGCAATCAGCAAGAAAGGCGTGACAGCGCCACCCGCGGACAACTCGCAAAAAAGGCTCTGCTGGCTGCCTCGGCAGAAAATTGGAAACCTGACAGTCCTCGTCAACCTGGCTGAGGAGCTTTTGCTCTGGTAAGGACTTATTTTTGAGGCAACGACTCCGTGGTCATGAAAATAAAAAATTAAAAGCACCGACCGATTCACCTGCGCTCGTTCCATTTGTGTTGGGGGTATTGGTAGGCGATTTTCGGTCGCAGTAATCGGCCGGTTTTTTTTTTTATCTCTGTCTCGTTCTCTCTCTCTCTCTCTCTCTCTCTCTCTCTCTCTCTCTCTCTCTCTCTCTCTCTCTCTCTCTCTCTCTCTCTCTCTCTCTCTCTCTCTCTCTCTCTCTCTCTCTCTCTCATTTTTTCCCTTTCGTTTTGAGAAGACCTGCGTGACTCACTCAAGGTGCCTCCGGGGGCGATGTTTGTGCCCGCCGGCATCTCGCCAGGCGTCCCTAACAACCACGTCAGGTGACATCGGTCTGAGCATCAGTTGAACCATGGAACCCCGTCGCCCCGCGGCACCGCCTTGGAGCCGAGCCGTGCGCTGGCGATGATTCAGTTGGGACCGTCGACAAACAAGAAGCAGGCTCTAATGACGCACCATTTTGGGCAGCTCCCCTGCCACAAGAGTGATGTTTTTAATTGTTTTTTGTTTTTTTTTAATTACATGTGCGCTTGTCGCGAGCCAAAAGATACAGCCGCCGCTCGAAGCAAGGTGTTAATATGCTGATGCTAGCCGCCAGGGGATCGGCGCGGCCGACAACAGCCGCAGAATTAATTTGGCGGGAATACGCCAAAAACAAAACAGACAATAATGTCAATGAGCCCTCGGAGCGCACTCGGATGAAACTTTTGGATATATCAGTAAAATCCCTGTTCGGAGGAGGATTCAGCGGTACCGTCGTGTGTTGGCTTCGAGTCCCAGGGTCGTGCAGCTGTGGCCAGAGTAGTCGTGCCAAGCAGGTCTTGTCTGCCGATCAAAGTTCGCCACCAGAGCGGCTAATTAATTGGTCGATGCTATTTGGATGCTCATGCCGGATGTGATTATGAGGCAAAGTGGCGAGACCGATATCCGACGATAAGCTCTCCTATCGCACGCGCCACTGGAAGCCCAAGGTGAAGGGAAAGACGGGGAGAGTGGCGCGTTGCGCGGCTGTTTCCCGCCCGATCCGCGCCGCCTCGCTTCGTAGCCAAAGCGCCTTATCGAATAACCAAGGCAAATTGCACAACGGTTGCCATGCAGAAATCGGATGGCATGCATGGAGAATGGCCGCATCTTCTCCTCAAGCTGCTCCTCGTGCTTCTATCCCCTCGAGAGGGTGGCCAGACTCCGCCCCCAACCCCACCCCCGCCCCACCCCCGCCCCCGCCCCGGAAAGCAGCGACGGACTCAATTTGTGCTCGTCGCTGCGGCGTGGCCGGGCACTCGGCTGGAACGGAACATTAGCTTCCGGGTCGTCGGAGATGAGTGGCTTGTTTGTATCTGATCCAAAGCCCCGCCGACAAGCGTGCCCGCCGTCCGCCATTCTCTTGCATTGAGATGATGCATCGGAAAAACTCTTGAGTAGAAAGCATTTGACCTGCCTCGAGGCGTGCCCACCGTCCGTCCGGCGGACGGCACCGGCAGGGTAAATGGCCATTCGACGCCGTGCGGCCATGCCGGGCCATGCCGGGCCATGCGGTCTCGGGGTCATGACCTCCCTCTAAGTTGTTGCACCGCGCGCCGCCCAGATAACACTGACTTCCAAAGTGATTCCGCAAACGCCGTCGCTTGTGCCCCTCTCTTTTTGTCTTCCGGACCGAAACAAAATGAAGTTGGTTTATCACGGTTTGCCATAAATACCCACAGACGACTTGATCGTGGTGACAGCGGAAAGGAACATGTTTCTTCACGGTCATAGCCGTGAAGGGACTCGGCTGCTGGGACCGATAAGGAACCGTCCTCAATGTTCATGAATTCTTATTCCGCCCATTCACTTTTTTTTCTCTCATCCAGCCCAAGTCAACCAGTATTAACATAAGTGGCAATAGCGTAGTTTTTAGAAAGTGTGATGAGTTTGCCTGGCCACGTCATGCGGAAGATGGATGCGATGCACGAACCGGGCCATTTTCGCGATGACAGGGCAGTCTTTTGTTTGTTGTTGTTGTTGTTGTTGTTGTTGTTGTTATTATTATTATTATTATTATTATTATTATTATTATTATTATTATTATTATTATTATTATTATTATTATTATTATTATTATTATTATTATTATTATTATTATTTTTGGACACACCCAACCCTGCCACCCGGCCGGGCAGTGCTGTTCTGTTTACACTGCAAACCAAATTGATGATTGATTTTCTATCTATATAAAATCGCAAATTAAGAACCAGCGAACAGCTACTTTTTTTCAAAGTGTTTCGTGAGGCGAGTAACAAGGAAGAGCTTACCGACCCAAATTTGGAGAGTGTGATCGATAGTTATGGACCCCCGAGCCCTCTGTCCACATAACAGAGCGATTGTTGAAACTGACACCTCGTCAAGTGAAGCGAGAGCAATGTCCGATCAAAGTTCCATCGCTCCCTTCCCAGTGTACCCGGGCTCGAGCCTGGGCTGGTCACGCCGAGGCTGACTCCACTGCCGGCACACTCCAGTTCGGAAAGATTGTTTGGTTTCCTTGTGTGAGTCAGCGAGGCTGGGCCAGCCGCGTCGGCACTGTCATGGAGATGCATGCCGACGGCCAATTAGCAGTGTTGAAAAAAAGAGATAAATGGAGAGTTTTGATTAGGAATCCGTGAGGCGCGCACTGCGTCGAAAAAAAAAAAAACTTATAGGAATTACCAGGAAGGGTAGTGAATCCCTTGCAATGAGATGGAAGGCGGATGGTTAATATCTGTTCAGGCCCAGCGGCGTAGCCAGACTGAAGAGGGGACGTGTTTCATCGCAATTTCTAACTTCGTCCCTTGTGGAATTGTCTACCGCTTTTGTCTCCGGCGTTTTGTGATGGGCGATAGAAACACCTCCCCCCTTCAGGGCTGCCACGCGACTGTTCAGGCGGATGTAGCCCTGAAACGTACCGAGCTCTACCACCGTCAACTAGAATCATGCTGGTCAACTTAATCGAGCCCCGTTTTAAGAGTTGTTCAGCTCGGAACAAAGTCCCAAGAGAATGTGTCCGCTGCTTCTGTTCCGGCGTGGTCCCCGATTGGACGGTCCACCGCCGGGGCGCTGCTCGCACGCTCCGCTCGCAAACAATCCCATCGAGGAGGACTTTGTCGAAACGAGACGTCAGCACACATGACGCAGACGATGCCGCCAAAATGTAGTGGAGGTGCTTCGCCCCTCCTCGCCGCTCGCGACTCCACTCGTGTCTAGTTATGGTGCAATGTCAGGGCTGCCCCCTCCCCTCCGCTCCGGACGTGCTCCCTCTAGGCCGCGGACACCAGCCGCTCACTGGCTCGCCGACTACCGGCCGCTGCTAACCCCATCTCGTGTGCGCAGTTGCGCCGCGCACGTCTCAGCTGGTCTCTGCGATCGCGGCCGACGACGCCATGAAGTGCCGCGCCAAGTGCCCCGCCCCAGCGCTGCTGCTGCTGCTGGCCGTGGTGGGCGCGCAGGCCGCCCAGGCCGCTGAGTTCTTCCCCTGGCCCGACGGCACGTCGGAATTTTTCGCCAAGATCTCATCGGTGCCGCGCCAGGATGTCGGTGAGTGCTTCGTTATTCTAATGATGCGTGTGTATTGTAACTTTGGACTGCCAATTAAGTCGATAATCACAGTTTCATATAGATAATGTTCAAAGTTGCCGCGATAAGAAGCAGATTGACAGTCATAGCATATTGTTTTGTTGGTACCACCGAGGCCGCCTGCTGGTTCTCAGTGACATAAGGAAGCAATCCGTTTGATGTTTAAGTAGCGTGCTGTCCCATAGGACAGCCTCAAAGTACCATTTTTCCTTTCGACAGCCGGTAGAGTTAGAGTTTGCTTAAAAATTCCTGGCAGTTGGCGCAGATCGACCGTCAAGGCTGCTCCAAAATATCTTGCGATACCTCTACAACACGGCGGGGCGGGGCGGGGCGGTGAATTGCTAGAGTAGTGATAATCGCGTTAGGCAATGAGGTGATAAGGCGAAACGATACCGCCGAAACGGTCTGCATAGGCGGCCTGGCGGCTCTGGCAGTGACATTGGCATTGCCGTGCTTGGCCTTGGAAGGGCTGAGGCGGTGCATAGCGGCCGGTGGCGGCGTGGCGGTGACCCGCGCTGCGATTGGTGAAGCCACCGCCCGACCGGCCGGCGCGGCGATAGCCGTGCTGCACTACGGCGCCACGTGCTGAGACGGACAAGAAGGGCGTGCGGTGGCCGCGAAGGTGGGAGACGACCTCCCACTGACCTGGTGTCGGTCGGTGTGGTGAGTTTCCAGGGGCGAAGAATCAAAGAGGCTGATTGGACGAGAGAGGAGGTTTCCTGCCGTTCAAACAGGGTCACTGCTCCGAGAACCCCGGGTTGAGGCCTTGATTATTCATTCCAGTGGCGCAGATCAAGTCGGTGGTTGAGCCCATCACGAAGGAGGCCCTGAGCCAGCTCACGCCCGAAGTGGTCCGCCAGGTGTCCGACATGCCCAAGGAAACCATAAGTGAGTAACACGTCCTAACAGATGAGGACCAACTACTCCGGGCAAACTCTGCCTCAACTAGTTAGTTTCCAGCCAGTCGCATTCATGCGGCTTGGTCCCATTGTCGCTAAGCCTGACGGCGCGCTCCGCAGTGAAGTACGTGATGGGCGTGCTGGAGCCGGCCACCAAGACGGTGGTCTCAGGCGTGTCGGGCATCGTGGAGCCCGCCACCGCGTCGCTGCGCCGCCTCATCCAGGGCACGCGTACCCACCTCAAGGGCGGCGTCCGCATCGTGCTCAAGCCTGCCGCGGAGGGCCTCGGCGCCGTGGCCGCGCCCGCCCTGGACGAGATCATCTACCTGGCCGTGGACGCCGTGCGCATGTTGTGGCGACAGTCCTTCGAGCCCCTCAGCGTGGAGCACATGGAGCTGCACTTCAGGGATCCGCTGCTCACGTGAGTTGCCCGCGGGACCGAGTTGCCTTGCTCGCCCTCGGATGCTTTTATGAAACCGCACAGAAACGCTTGGCGGAAACTTTGGATGCATGAGGTTTAGAGTGTCGGCGGCATGGGCGCCGTCCCGTTGCAGGGCTGACCTGGAAGTGAGCCAAGTGGAGGTGCACAACGCGTCCACCTTCGTGCTCGACGACGTGCAGTCCGAGCCGCAGAGCATGGCGGCCAACTTCACGGCGCACGTGGACGCCTTCAACGTGACGGGGCTGTACGACATCGACGGCGTTGTCATCAACGGGGAGCACCGCGTCTTCGGCAACGGAAGCTTCAAGTGAGTGCCGGCCACCGGCCACGCATTGAATCGAGATGGCATTAAATGCAACCTTGCTTCCCTGCTCTTCCAGGGCCGGCATCAGCGGCCTCAAGGTGGCCGGCCGAGTGGAGATCGGCCTCAAGGACCTGTTCCTCCACGTGGACGACCTCAAGCTGGACATCAGCATCGCCAAGCTGCAGGTAAGTGCGGCAGCGCGCAGCGCGCTTTGGCGCCGGCGGCGCATAGGACTCGCCTGTGATGAGTAACGCTGTTCCCCAGGTGAAGCTCGAGGGGCTGCTGGGCGACGCCGCCGTGGCGGACCTGGCCAGCGGCGTCATCAGCGACGTGGGGCCTGACTTCTTGGAGGAGTTCCGGCCCGAGGTGGGCGCCATGATTTCGGGGCAGATCAAGGACTTCGCCAACGAGCTGTTGTCGTCCTTCAGCGTCAGCAGCATTCTGGACCGGATCCGACAGCATACCGAGGAGACGGCCTCCAAGAGGCTGCTGCTGCGCAACAACACGCACTTGTACCACCACCAGCAGCTGCAGGCCGAGGCGGACCGCCTAGAGCGCGAGGAGCAGCGGCAGCGCCAAGAGCAGCTCGCCGACAAGCGGCCGTGAGGCCCCGCCGTCCGCCCAGGACCCCGCGATCACTGCTCGCGGCTCGATCACGTCACGGCAGAGACGGCCTTGGTGACGCGCTGCCGGCTACCTGCCTCTGCCGCCAATCCCCCAGTGAGAGGAGACACCCGAGACTTGCGTGTCGAGACCAAAACTGCTCCGACTCGTTGTTCCCCAAATCGAGGCAGAGGCCGTCTCCCAGTTAACAAACGAACTCTACACGGCCAGGTGTGCAGCTAGTGTTGATTTGTTGAACGACCATCACCATTCCCCACAAATCGACGTTCTTCTGTGATATTTAAAATTAAGGTTTGTAATTTAGTGAATGTGATATTGTAATTAGGTGAAAGAAAACCATATTAGAGTCAGAATACAACTGAAGGGGTTGTAGAGGGGGTGATACGGCGCAATTAATTGATCCTTAAGGGAAGAAGGCTGCAGAGTCCCGGCCCAGGCCCCTGCGCGGGAGCTAAAAGCCAGCCCGCCAGATAGGTATGTTGAGCGGGACTGTCTACCCGCGACTTAGCGGGCGCTCGGTCCAGGCGCCCTTCTATGCAAACCACCTTCATTTTTTGCCTTTGTTTTAGTCTTTTGAGTCGAAGTTCACATTTATCACATTCCTCTCGCAGACACTGCTGCAATTTTTGATTCGTCCTTCAGACCTGCGAGGCGCAGTGGTCTGCTCTGCTAACATTGATGGTTCCTACCCCACGTGGCAGTATACAATTGATATCCACCTACGCTGAATGTGTTTTAATTAATTATCTTGTTGAATAAAACAAAGAAATAACAGCTAAAAATAAATAACATTTATTCAAATGCAGTGCATTGGAATAACTATCGAACAATGGCAGTGACACAATTAATTCAAGAAATACATAATACTACCAGTCAGTTTAAAAAAAAAAACATACAAAAATAATAATTTTTTAGAATTGCTTCATTTGATAAAAATGTGATTATTTTTCATACAAACAAAACACAATGCCATGAAGTTCAGTGAGGAATTGTCAAGATAAAACTGTTTTATCAATATGATCAAAATACAACTCTAAAAGATGCCAGGAGTGTCAAAAATCTCTCCAAGTGATAGTTAGCCTACAAAAACATAGTGCCTAAAATATAGACATCTTTTTGTTTCCTTTCCTTAAACTTTGTTCTGCATTTATTCTGTTTTCAGATTCCTGCAATTGCCTTATTTCCTTCTCTTTTATAGATACTTTGCTAGCTATAGCAGAATATGCTGGTGTCCCAACCGTCTGCCGTCCCAAGGATTCCTTGAGATGAATAAGATCTTTTCCTGCCCGCTTTATATCTTCACCTACTTGCAAATTTGCAAGATTTAAGCTTTTACTGGTTTCACCTTTCAAGGCCTTTTTTACTTCCACATCTTTTCTGATTGATGGACCCTTTTGCACACTTGTGTCTCCTAATTTGCTATTTAGAAAATCAAAAACATTTACACGTTTCTTTTCTTTTTCATATTGCGCCTTCTGTTGCTCTAATTGTTTCTTCTTCCGTCTCCGTAGTTTCTTCTCAGTCTTTAAAAGGTTGTCCTGACCTGCTTGCTCCTTCAGCCTCATACAATGATCTGAAAATATTTAACAGTATGTTAGCAGTAGTTAGCATGCAATAGCAAGAGAAGAAAAACATACAAACAATACATATTTGAAAACACACCTAGTGATTTTCCTGGGGGAAAAACAACAGCCTCTACAGGCTCAACTCTGCCTTCCCCTGATGGTCCCAGGCCTGTACCAACAACATAACCCATCTTTTCCATTAATCTGGAGCCGATGCCCTTTGAGACACAAACAAATATTATTAAAATAAATTTTAAAAAATGTCAAAAAAAAAAAAAAAAAAAAAAAAAAAAAAAAAACCTCTGAAAACTGCATTACCTTGGTGTGTTGCTCCCAAGCACCAAGAGCTGATGCTGAGGCCTTGTTTAAACTCAACTGCACCATTGCGGAATGGTGGACTGTTTCATCGTCATTATTATCTTCACTGTCATTGTCAAAACTATCATCCGAGGATGATTCACCTCCATTCTTGGTATCTGCAAAAAGCGTAATTTTTTGAAACACCACTACAATCTTTACTAGAGATTAACAACAAAAACAATAATCCTTACCGCCATCACCTTCTAATGGCAACATGTCCTTTAATCCAACCTGGATTTTGCTACCCCCTGAGGATTCTAGCTTAACTTGCCAGATGGAGTTCTTAATTTCATGTTGAACAATAGCGCGGTGCCACAATTTATCTTTACCTTCAGTAAGAACCAACACTCTGGAGCCAGGCTTGATTGCCTCAAAATTTGGTTCTCTGAAAACATATCAGAAATTAGCAGCTTTCTCAGAAGAAACAGGCAGAAAAAAGGATTAATTAGAAGAAGAAGAAAAGATAGCTATTAAAAATTCGTCTTACTTATATTCTTTTAAATCAGACAAGTGTGCCAGTTCCCCATGAGAAAAACGGCATTTCTTGTCATCAAAACGGCACTCTCCTTCCAGATAGTAGGAGCAGGGTACCATTTTTATATCTGTTGGATTGGTAAACATAACACGAACCTGCAAAAGCAAAAACAGTAGTTAATAAAACACAAGTTCAAACTTTGTCAAAAAAATCTCTGATGGGTCTTGATTTAAAAGATCTCATACCTGAATCTGATCCATTCCTGTTATGTTCTTGGAAGGCTCAACATGAAAAACTAAGGCATTATGGTACGAAGTTCCCCAGCCATGGCAAAAAGGTGCTTGGCACTTCATGCCTTGAAGTGCCTCAAGCTCACTCTACAATGCATAAATTTGGCATAATTTAACAAATGCAATTAAAAATAACAATAAAAAACATGTTTACCTCACTTATACAAACACAACTTACAGCAATGTCAGGGGTAGCTGAGGACTGACATTCATCTGTATTAGATGAAGAAGGCCCATCTACTGCATCTAACTCCGCCTTTAAGAGAGCATATTCTTTAGCGAATATGTCATCCTCATTACTTGGTTCAGGAGTATCAACGATAGAATTATTTGATGAGCCCTGAAGCTCAGAGAGATTTTCTTTGGTTAAAGTTATGAGTTGTTCTATGTCTTCTCTCAAAGATGACAGCGTTTCCTTCTCTGATGCATTTGATGCAGCACTGATAGTTGCATTTACCTGGTGCAACTGCACAGGACACATGAAAGGTTAAAAATTAGTAGGATGTCATAAAAACGACCTTATCAATGTTGTTCGTTTCATAAATTTCTATAACTTTCTCCTCTATAAAACACTCACAGATATGTTATAGATTTTTCAAAATTTAGGTTAGTAAGAACCATTTATTTTGAACTTACTTGAGCTTCGTATTCTTCAAGAGAGTTGAGTAGCGTCAGAACCTCATTTGCTGCCATTTTGAAACAGAGCAAAATGGCATCATAGTTCAAATTCCATAATTGGTAAATATAAACAAATAGCACGTCAAAACACTGAAATGGACGGCAAGACTAGCCAGGAGAACTCGCAGCAGACATGATGTCGGTCGACGTCATGTCGTCGTACACCTATCGGAGAAGCTTCGAACTCTCTCCGTCTCCTAGTTGGCAACTCTGCCGCGAGATGGCGCGGAGACTGCGGAATTCCCCGTGGTCCATGGTCGATGCGGTGAGGGCGCCAAAAGTTTGAATGGCGACTGGCTACTGGCTCTGTCTCCCTGACTATTTTCGACGAAAAGACTACAGAAATCATAATTTCAATTATAGATACCATTTGAACTCAAGCCGATTTGTTTCTCATGGGTCCACGTCCCTGCTCGTGACCGCAAAGTTGGGCGGCCCCGTGAAACATAGTCGTCCTCGTGTGGTTCGGATGGAGCACAATGACGATCCGGCTATAATCGTACTTCAATCACTCTTTTCTCCCATCCATATCTTTCTCATGCTCTTGTCGCCGCGAAGTGCGTAGCAGTTGCTTGATCCGACACAGACAGGCAAACCTTCTTCCTGTGCGCGAGACGCAGGCTTCCCCGCAGGACGCAGGGCCCAGTAGAGCGCATGCCCACCCCCGCTGCGCTGCGCCCCTGGCGGCGGCGGCTCGGCCCCAGCCCCCAGCCTCAGCCCCCAACTCCGGCGACACAGCACCCCCGCCGCTGCCGCCCCCCACCTCCCCTGAGATGTGCTGCGGCCGCCCCGCCAGTCGCCCGCTCGCCCGCCAGTCGCCAGTCCAGTCCGGTCGGCGCCTGTGGTCGGGGCAGTCGGAACGTAGTGGCGGCCTGGGCGGGCCGTCAGCGAGCACCGAGGCGGTGGCGCGTGGTCCAGCTCGTGCCTGCTCGTCGCTCGTCCGTCTCGCGTCACGCGGCGCGTCGCGGCGCTCGGCCTCGTCACGCGCCGCGTCGCCGTGAGTGCGCGCGTGAGCCGCGGCCACTGCGGCGAGGACGCCGGCCTCCACGCCGGGACCACCTGTTGGGGTGCGAAGGGCCTCATCGTCCGGCCGGCCGCTGCCGCCAGGACGTCGCGGGTCTTGACCGCCTCTCCAAGGGAGCCTCCTCGCCGAGCAGACCGGCGGACCCTGGCAGCGATGGCGCGGCCCCGGAGGAGCCGGAGGCAGTGGCAATGACGGGCCGTGGCAGAGGCAGAGAGAGAGCAAGAGGAAGGCCTGCGGCGAGCGAGCCACGTCCCGCCCGCCTGCGCGTCGCAGGTGAGCTATGCATAATGTGTCTCTTCATATACGGTGACGCGTGTCATCCCCCCTCCCCTTTTCTTATTCCCCACCTCCCCACCCGCCCTGTTGATTACTTGCACACTTGCCCCCGGGGGGATTCATCACAAGGGAAAGTGGAACCCAGCTCGGGCGAAACAACGCCAAAGATTGAGAGGGAGGAAGTGGAGGAAAAGAGAGGATTGTTTACCAGGTGGCTGGACAATTACTCTCTTTTTTTTCCTCCAACTTCTTGGAATCTGTTGTCATTGCCTGCACAAAAGCGACCACGGCGGGGAAACGGCGGTCCGGCATCCTAGTAAAACTCGTTCCAGCCGCTCTTAATTCAATATTTAAACCGTACACGGGCCGGGCTAACTTTGTAATTTCTTGTTACACGCCGCGACCGCCGCCGTTGTGCAAATGACAGCGGAAAGTTTGCGCGCGCGGTTGCGAGACGCCGTGCGCAACCCCAACGCACGCAAGGGAGTGGGAGGGTGGGCTATAGCTACTCCAGAGAGATCCTAGAGGACCGCCCCGAGGGATCCTCAAAGACAAAGCAGGGTCAGAGGAGGGTCAGAGGGACCTCTTGGATTACCTAAGAGTGGCGAGTGTGACAAGCATCCCTCCACAAAAAAAGTATTAATAAAAATAAAAATCTTTACAATATCCATTACGATATGGGTGGTTTGCCTCAGCTTGGGCTGAGGCGTTAGTCGTTGAAAAGAGGCCAGCAATTTTTTAAAAATGTAATTTCAATTTTTTAAAAATATGCCGCCATATGCACTGGGGCGGGGCCCTTTGGCTCGATCGTGCTATGCAGCGGGCCAAGCTTTCCCTGTTTACTCCACTTGATGCTTGTTGTGGATCACATTACAGCGCGCATTAGAGCGTCTCGGCAGCGCGCGCGGCTTGAAGCGCTCGCCGCGATAAGCGCGCCAGCTAATCATTGTTCTTGCTACAAGAAAGGGGTGGCAGGGCGGCCTGCGAGGGGATAGCCACACGCCCTGCCTCCACCGCCGCCGCCACCCCACCACCTACGCGGCGTGCGGTGCGATATGACGTCCGACATCTGTCGTCCGCCCCTCGCCTTGTGGCATCGCGACACTATTCGGGTTGCTATCGAACAAGACTCGTCCTGCCCTGCCCCCGCCGCCTCCGCGCCGCTCTCCGCCCCCGGCGCTGCATCCTGCCCGCCGTTTCCCACAAGTTATCGCCCCCGGCGCGTTAACCCCGCCCCTCCCGCCCCCGCGCCCCCGGCCTTCCGGCAGCTGCGTTATTCGCAGTGAACAGTGCGGGGGCGCCTTCCTGCCGCTCACACCTCTGTGTTGTGGTGGACAGGCGGGCTGCGCGGGGCGCAGGGGGCGCGGCACCAGCGACCCGCACCCCGCCTTCATTCACGGTCAGGCATCCCGCTCTCGCCCAACGTCCGAGTGGGACAGTGGAACAGAGAAAGCGGAATGGCGGCCACGACGGATAAAAGATAGAAAATGGCAGTCCGGCGGCCGAGGCCCGGCCCACTGCGGTCCCATCGGTCCATCGCGTTCTCGGCCGCCGTTTCGGTGGTTTCGGCTCGACGGCAGTGCGTTGCCCCTCAGCAGAACCAGGGGGCGCCTGTGGCGGCGGGGCGTAACGGGGCGTGGCACGCTAATTCCGAGCCACGATGGAATTTATCGCTGGGCCCCAGTCAAAGCCACGTGTCTCACGATTTGCGAATGAGTACAGGCGGAGGCAGCCTGCAAAAGGGGGAGGGGCACGAAAATTCGGAGGGAGAGTTATGGGGAGGGGAACTCAGTTACCAACGCTCTGTTTCGGCATGTGGCAGAAGGGGAAAAAGGGTCCAGGAAAGTCCAGAACATAAAAGCAGATGATTCGGTCCCTTGTAGTCAGTGCTCCCCAAGATAATTTTGAACTAACCAAAAGTTTCATTTTCATACGTGCAGCTCTCTATCTCTCAAGTACGATTTGCGGCCCTCGGCATGAGACACGGTGAGAGCGTCGGCAACCCTCTATCAATACGAGCCCAATGCGACATGTCCCTCAACAGCTCCAGGGCTTTGCCGTGCCTAACCCTCCCCTCTCCTGGACCTCCTGGGGCTGCAGGCCACTCTCCGTGACAAGACGCGTCGGTGGGGGCAAGGGTGGGGGCCGCGGCGGGGGCCGGTGGAGACCGCTCCTTGTCGGTGCTTTCGGGGCAGCCTGACCGGGCGCGCCGTCAATGCAGTGGACAGTGTGGTGATTTGGGGCGGGTAGGGCGGCACCCGCCAGGACGGCAGGACCCGGCTCCGCTTGCGGCCAGGAGGGGCAGGGGAGGGGAGGCGGTCTTCGCAGGCCATAAGTGCGACGTGCCGGCCTGCAAATGGCTCCCGTAAATTACTTTAAGCCTTGCCCCCCGCCCTCCTCCCCAGGCTGGCACTGCTGCCACGTAAGGCTATGATTAACACGTCTGGGAATTAATTTCACGCGTCACCTCATCTCACTGCAGCCCGGCCTGCGGCCTTCCCGCTCTCCTTCAAGAACAACAACCGTTCTTTCCTTTTCTCCACTTCCTGCGGGCGCTCTGCTCCCAGTAGGAAATACTATTTTTGCCAGTTTCAGTTGACCTACCTCTCAGTTGACCAGAAATAATGAAATGAAATCTATAATTGGGTAGATATCGCATATTTCTGTTCATTCTATTCTATGTGTCAATTCATTGTGTTCACCGGTCAACTCAGTGGTAGGTCAACTACCCTATTTTTATCTCGGCTACATCTTTCGTCCGCGGGCCTGCCCGATGAAGGAGTGCTCTCGCGAGGCCGCTGCAGGCAGCTGCCGCCTCAATGGCACTCTTCTTCACCTGCGACCGCAACCTTGGAGGGGATTAAATTGAAAGCAAACACGGGGAGTGTCCCCTTCCCTCTTCCTTTCGACCCTTTTGGCGAGATGAGAGAAAAGTAAACTTCATTCCGGTCTCGTGATTAAAGCGGCCCGCCCTGCCCCGCCCCGCCCCGCCCCGCCCCGCCCCGCCCCGCCCCGCCCCCTCCGTCACGGCTGATCCCGGCCAACAGAAAGCGCCCCTCTTGGCGCAATTTTCCATTCCCGATCGGCCCATTTGCTCTGGTTTGCCGGTTGCCGCGCTTTGCTTCATGCCGCGGTCTCCGCGGCCGCAAAGTGCCGCCCGGCCCTGGAAACGGGTGCTGTCCGAGGCGGTCGTCACCCGGCATCCCGCGGCCAGATTTAAAAGTGGCTGCTGCTGCTGCTGTGGGTGATGCCGGTATTGTGTTGTGCGCAATCAGTCCCACTCGGAAACGCGAGTCGAAGTCGAGTCGGTACAGGAGTCTTTGCGGCAGCAGTCTCGGACGGACGGCAGCAAATAATTTGCCTCCGTGTTCTACAGTAAGGAGAGAAGGGGACGACGAAAGAAACACAAGACGGAGGGAGGGCCAAACTGCGTGGGAGGGAAAGGGGGCGGGGAGGGGGCACAAAAGAGGAATATATATCACTTGGCTCAGTGAAAGGCGAGGCCGTGCGGCGGGGCCGCGGTCTGCGGCGAGGCTTGGATGCTCTAAGACATCTTGGACCTTGGTAGCGAGCCTCTACCACGCCCGCACTCCTACGACCGGCAATAAAAAAATTTGCCATTCTCTCCCCGTTTTTTTTTTCCGGTCTGTGCTGGCCGGCGATTCTCTGCTATAGCGGAAGCGGCAGAGTTTCTGCGATTGCCACATTTTTGAGCTTGTATACTACAATACAACAGCTTGGGGGTGACACCAGGCGATGAGCTTGCAGGGGACTTCTTTTCCTTCGCGGCACCCCCTCTTCTGCGCGACCTTCGCGCCGGCGAAGCTGGGCATCGTATTCAGATGACTGACCAGGTGTGGCTCCAGCACAAGCGCGTTGCCCTCGCCCCTCGCACTTCGCGTGGGCGAGCTTTGCGTTAACGAGCTTCCTGTCGCGTCTGTTCCGATGTGCCGATGGTCGCCGACCCCCCTCCCGCCCCCACCGCAAGCACCCCGACTGGTGCGTGGCGCGGCGGCCCTCGCACAAACACGGGACCTCATTTGCACAACTTTCACTATCCCCTCCCCCTCTCGATGCGCGGCCGCCATGTTTGGCCCGATGCTAATTAGCATAGAAGAAGAGCAGACCTAGGGGGCGCGTAAAAGAGCGGGCTGCGCAGGAAAGCTTGGGGGGGAGGGGGGAGGGGCCACAGCACAGAGGGGGTTGAGGAATAGGCGGCAGTGCAGCGGTTCCAAGGAGATGTTGGTCCTGCTTGTGCTGTGGGAATAAATCCTCGCCGCATTCAAGAATTCAGAGGCCGAGAATGACGACGAGGCCCTGCCGTGGCCGAGGCGTGAGGCCCTACCGGCCGGTGCCAGCGCGGCTGGCCCTCCCCGTTGTTCTCTTCTCGCAGAGCAGAGATTGTATTTTTGCAAAACGCTGGACCGCAATTTATGGCCGACACTACTTCCTCGCGGCGGGACGAACTGCGGCGTCCCTATTGCTCGTTACTCCCACGCCACGGCAGAAGCGAAAAAAAAGAAACAAAAACACAATACATTTACCCAAAATCGACAAATCGCGCGTGACACACGTGTGGCCGCATCCCAGTACAACTGGAACCGCTGTGATATGATTTGAAGTGAAGCTCAGTTCACGTATTTAATTGTTTGGGGTTGGGCTGGAGGGGAATGCCAAGTGCAAAAGGTGTTTTAATTTATTCGGCGGTAAAAATGTTGGCCCCCATCGGCCAGCCACGCATTAAGCCCCCCTCCCGCGGCGCGGAGCCTGTCACCGTTCGCCGCCTGCGGCTGACGGCCGTCAACCCCCCCCCCCCCCTCTTTCCTCCTCGCGGCCCTCGGTGCCACCCCGCGACATGTCACGCGGATACCGCTCGCGATCTGAAATGAAATCTCTTAACGCTGTTGTGCCGTTCGGGCCTCGCGGCCTGCTGCAGCAGCGACATGGCGCGGGCCGCGCGGGCCCACCCCCAGGCCCCTGGAGGACGCCGCCGAGCCCCCGACAGCCTTCATCTTCATCGTCGTCGATAATCGGACCAGGCCGCCCATCAATGAAAAATGAAAAAAAAAACGATTTTATTTCTATTCTTTGCCGGCAGAGCGTGCTGGCAAGCTGGCCATGCCGGTCACGCTAAGCACCAACTGCCAATCCACTCTCCCCGCTTTGCGCCACCACCTCCGGCCGGCAGACACATTCCAGTCCTCTTTTTACGCGCTCTCTCACTGTGTGCTTCTTTTGGTGCGTGGCGGGGGACGCGGCAACTCGCGGCACCACAATGAAAAATTATGGCAGCATGACCAAACGCATCAAGGGAGTGGCGCATTACTTCCAATCTGCACGGGGGACGGTGTCGGCCGGTGTCGGCCGTGATTCTGACGGCCTGACAGTACAAGCCGTACACCCGGGTGGGGGAGGGGTGCGAGGAGGGCGGTCCGGGGGCGGTCCGGGGGCGGTCCGGTGGCGGTCCGGGGGCGGTCCGGGGCCGGTCCGGGGGCGGTCCGGGGGCGGTCCGGTGGCGGTCCGGGGGCGGTCCGGGGCCGGTCCGGGGGCGGTCCGGGGGCGGTCCGGGGGCGGTCCAGGGGCGGTCCGGGGCCGGTCCGGGGCCGGTCCAGGGGCGGTTCAAGAGGGCCGTTCGAGGACGTCTGGCGAAAAAAAGGGCGCACAACGCCAAATGATCCGCCGAGTGAAACTGTTTATTGTAAAAGCGAGTCGGGTCGCGGCCACGCCAGCAGCCACAATAAAAGGAGGAAGACGTTGTTGTTAGGCGATGTTCCAGCAAACGGGCGCTGCGTTCGCGGAACTGCTTTTACCGCGCGCGTCATTGCGAGAGTCGGTGCTTATCAGACGAGTGGAGTGGATGGACTGACCCGATGGTCATTTACAGGCACTCACCGACTTGAGGACGCTGTGAGCGGCAATGGGTGCAATACGTTAGGACCAATTTTTATCGCACTGATTGGTGAAAATGAATCATCTTCATGACACGACCAGAATTTCGCTTCGAGTGCTATTTAAGGGCCGCAGAGCTTGAGACGCGTCTAAGCCAGCCATCCTGTCCCGTTGCGGGCCCAGCGCAGACCCCTCCAGGGATCCTCGGCCGGAATGCGGGGCCGCGGGGAACATCTCCAGGCGGAGCGTCAAACGCGGCGCGGTGTTATTTCGGGTCGCGGCTCGTAAATTCGCCGACCCTAGATACGGGAGTGGCTGACGGAATCGCAATATCTCAAATCGTCTCCACAAAGGACACACGCCGGTAGAGCGGCCGGGGGGCGGGGGCTGGCGGTGGCGGCGGGGACCACTATTGGCGGCGCTGCTCTTCTTGATTCGGTCTGAGGCGGGCGCGAGCGAGGCGAGGGCGCAGAATATGAGAAACGAAAAAGTCGGGGCGGCCTCGCGCGAGAGGGGAAGGGCAGGGTGCAGAGTGGCTGGTTGTGGTGAAAGCGGGGAGCAACAGCACGACGGCGGCGGAGCGGCAGCCGCGGCAGCCGAGCCGCGCGGAATATTGGAGCCAAGCCCTCGGAACGCACAGCGCCCATCACCGAAGTGCGAGATGCGCCATGCGAAGCGGTGTAGTCTAGCGACTCGCCGGGGCGCTGTCCCCGCTCCCTGTGCTGCAGAGCGCAGACGAAGCACCTGTCGGCATCCGGTTGGCACGTCCAGGACACGTCCAGGACTCCCAACCTCGGGGATTGGGGTCTAAAAGAAGAGCGGACCGAACGAGGGACCGAATCAGGAAGATTGCCTTGTACGAGTTATGGCACCGGAGGAAGATAAGGAGACGGCATGATGTGCCTGGCTGGCTGCCTAGCTGGCTGGCTGCGCGCCTACCCGAGTGCTGCTGGAGCTGGAAAAGGACGCGGACTGGAACGCTGATCTTATCTCGCAATATTTGCTGTGCTGCCGCTGTGCGTGCCTCGCCCCCTCCTTGCGGCCCCAAAGTTAGCCCGGACGCCTTGGTTGTGTTTCGAAACGTTTCGGTTCGGACAACAACGTTTGGCGGCAATCCACGCAGCCAACCAGGCAGCCAGCCGGACCGTAAATGGCTCTGATGCTTTTATTCTGGCCACCAGCGTTGCTGACTCGTGCCACCGAAACAGGGCGGTTTCCAATGAAAACTGAGCCGGATTCCTGGCTCTTAAGCCATTCTCGCACCACCCGCTTTGATGTCCAGGAGTGGCCTGCCGTCCCTCTACCCTGCCTTCTCTATGTTTCCCAGCGTGACCGTTGCCTCGTTTAAAAAGCGTTTGCACGGAACGAGAGCAGAGCCGGCGGGAGGGGTAGTGGGGGAAGGAAGCCCACCTGGAGGACGAGGTGCGGGGACGCTGCGACGCGCCGACGCGCCGCCACGTCGTTTCCCGATCCGGGGCGCGCTGCACGTCGCGAGGCGAGGCAGGCGAGGAGGATCGATCACGCGTCCACTTATTTGGGCGCCACGACAGAAGACGCAGGTCTAATCCTCCCCATCCCGACGGGGACGCTGGTTCTCCTGTTGCAGCAGCCGCTCCCGGGCCGACGATCCGCGACGCTGTGTCGGCGGGGGCAGTGTTCGTTTTCTTCCCTCCCGCAGCACTCTGCTCGGCGCCGCCGTCCGCGTGGGGAAGGTTCGCCCTAAGGCGGCCGGAGCGGCGGCAGTGGCCGCACTAAATTAAATATACCGAGCTGGCGTCAAAGCACGGCCTGGCGGGCGGCGAGTGGGGCAGCGAGCGGCCACCGGCACCCCGTTACCCAGTCTCGGCCCCTCCCCCCTCCCCTATCTGGCCCAAATACCCTCCCCAAAAAACATTCATCCCCCGAAATGACCCCATAAACCTGGCCACCGCACCCGCGCGCCCCTCGCCTGGCCAGGCCGTCCCCAGACCACACATCTCGGCCAGACTCGGCCATGCCTGGCCGTGCCTCTCGCACAAAGCGCCACGCAAAACCAGGAATGTGGCCAGCCGGAAACGGCAGCGCTCGGCGACTCGCATCAAGCTTTTGTCGTCGAGGCTCGCGGAAAGGAAGGACGCCGTACGGGCCGGGCTGGACGGCTGGAGCTCGAACCCGCATCCAATCCGCAGGTCGATTAAAATGTCCCTTTTCTCTTTAGAGCCAGCACGAGAAAATACGATTATTTCGGGGCTCTTTCTATCTGGAGATGGGCGCGATGGGCTGGCGGCCGAGGCAGGGCGGCGGCCGGCGTGCCGCGCCGCGTGGCTCGGGGCTCGGGTCCGTGGCGGCGATGGAGCGGCGATGGAGCGGCCCGGCCGCGGATGGAAGCAGCCGCGTTCAATCACGGCGCGGGGCGGCCCGGCCAGGCCCGGCCAGGCCCGGCTGCGCGGGGACGGCCTGCGGGGACTGCACTGCGGGGCGGTGCCGGCCAAGCCTCGCCTCCAAGCCAGGACCTGAAGGGATGTGCTGTGCTCGGTCCTGGGCCGTGACAGTCGAGTTTACCGCTCCACTGACAGCCGCAATCCCCAGGAACCCCTAGAAAATCCCCCCCCCCCACCCCTAATCTGGCTCACCCCTCACCTCGCTCCCCAGCGACCTCCGCCCCCACCGCCCCCGCGCCCCGCGCAAGCTGGAATGGGTCCCCGATGTGCCCCTCGTGGTGTTGCCCAACGACTCTGTGCGGCGCGGCTTCAATGCCGGCATATAATATTGAAAATCCGCGGTCCGCGCCGTGGACGCGACGCCAGCCGGCCGAGATGGCGACAAAGTCGTTAACTCATTTTCCAAGATCGCGAGCCTGCCAAGTGCCGCGTGGCAGCGGACGCCTGGCCTTGTCTCGCCGCATCGTGGCGTGCCGCGCCGAGTGGGAGGGTCTCTTTTATGGATCAGAAAGCGCTTTGCGGTGGACTTTACGGCAGTCTCCACGCCATGCCGCGCCTGCCGCGCCTGCCGCGATGTGGCGTGCAGCGGGCTGCGCTTTGAATTTCAAACGACCTATCCTCCCCGGTTACAGCGCAATCCGGCCGAGCCGCCCCGAGCATCAGCGCGGCATCAGCGGCGCGTCACTCTCCACCGTGATCCGGGATGCCGCGCAACACGCTCAGCGCTAGAGCCGCACGCCTCAGCCGAATTTGTTTCGAATATTAGAAATATAGCAGCAGCGGCAGCAGCGTTCGCGGCGCGCACAAGGGCATCGGTTTACGAGCCGCCTGGTTTACTGCTGCGTTGCCGGCACTCACCACCCACTTTAATATTGCACTCTATGTAGTCCGCGCGGCGCGGTGCTGTGAAATCGGTGGCCCGCGGCGCCCCGCAGCCCTGCAGCTATGGGATCTGGCGGCCCCCTTTCCTGAAATACGCGCCGCCACAGCTCCGCGCGCAGCGGAGCGTCGTGAGGGCCACGACGGAGAGGTTGTTGTCGCCCTTCGAACAGTGTGCCTTGGGACCTATGCTCTCCCTTCCCGGCCCGTTTTGACAACTCCTCTCCGTCAGACCGACGTCTCCCGTCCTCGCCGTTTTGTCGGTCGGCGGGCCGGCGCGACGGCGGCCTACGGCCATGACGCACGGCCGCCACTCAGCAAACGGATCGGGTTGGCCGCCATCCGACACGCAGTCCGGCCTCTCGCTCTGGCCGCGTCTCGAGTGACTCTTAACGCCACCGTCGTTCATCCACGTCATGTGCACTGCCCTGCCGACGCGTGTGGTGCCGATCCCAGGGAGATATCATCGCCACGTATGTGCCAGAGCAGGGCGTCGTCACCAGCCGACCGGCCTCGCCACTGCATTATTGAGCCACTCGGTGACGCCCTGACGACGCCCCCGACGACGCCCCCGACGACGCCCCCGACGACGCCCCCGACGACGCCCCCGACGACGCCCTTGGCGACGCCGGCAATGTGGTAAGTTTCGCGGCACTCATGATTATGGCCAAAGCCGGCCCGCCAATTATTTAGCGAGGGAGCGGAACGGGGAAGAAGAGACGAAGCGCCCGCACTGCAAACACACTTGACGCCGGCGTTCGTCCGCCAGAGCGGCCTGAGCCCGACTGAGTGGCGTACAGTCCCGCCATCTCTTTGAACGCTCGGCCAGCGGCCACGCAGCGCCGCCGAGACGGTCGTCATGGCCGCGGCCGAGTGGTCTCCGGGGCGAGACGAGGGACTGGCGGGGCCCGCCGGGGCCGCGCACTCGATGGAGGCGACTGGCTCCACGACTTCCAAAGGACTTTACTGCTCCATAATGGGGGCAACGGCGTGCGAGCTGTAAGCCCGTCGGGCCGTGGTTCTGGCCTGTGAGTTATCATCCGCGCCACGCTAATGCCCAATGCCGCGAACACGCCCTCCGCGGTGGCCGATGATGACCGCGGGGCGCCCGCGGACGGCGGGGTAGGCAGCGCGCTCGGCAGCCCTGCGCCGCCCCCGCCCGCTGGCCTACCCGCACAGGCGGCCCCGGCCTCGCTGAAAAATGATCATTATTTCACGGGACTACGACTTAATGGTCATTATGTCAGCAAATTGTGTTTGCTGACTCAACAATTTTGTCCATATCAGATAGCGGAAATTGTCGCCATACTCCGCAGGGACCTAAATTGAGATAAAAATGTTAGCGAATTTACTGAACGTATTGTCTGTGCGGCCGGCCACAACCGCGCTGCGTAGGGCAACGGAGGAGGGCAACAGAGAAGGGTAGGGCTGCCTGATGATATTGACACGGAGACCAGTGTGCCACTTCCGTTCTGGTGCTCAGGGAAAAAGACGGCCAGGGAGTGTGGGCGGGGTGGGGTGGCAATAGTAGTGCTGGCGGGCTGCTGGGACAGGGGAGGGGAGGGGGACCCACTCGCCACGAAATTGGACACGACTGTGGTCCGGGCCGCCGGTGGGGGCGAGCGCTCCACACAGCGAGCGCGCAGCGCAGCATGGCGCGGGCCAACAATTGGGCGTCTCGCCAGCAGCGCTCGTGTCGGGCGCGGCGGCGCGGTCTCGGCAGCCCCTCGAACTCCAAGAAGGCCGTCCCCATCATAAAGCGACTCTTGCGCGCGCCTTTCAATTTCCGTCGGCATTAGAACTTGTGCGCCGTGGAAGAGGCCGCGCTGGGGGGCTGCGGCCCGTGCGCCTTGCGTGGTGCCGGGAGGTTCCTGCTCGGGGGCAGGCTGGGGCAGGCTGGGGCAGGCTGGGGCAGGCTGCGGCAGGCTGGGGCAGGCTGGGGCAGGCTGGGGCAGGCTGGGGTAGGCTGGGGCAGGCTGCGGCAGGCTGGGGCAGGCTGGGGCAGGCTGGGGCAGGCTGGGGTAGGCTGGGGCAGGCTGGGGCAGGCTGGGGCAGGCTGCGGCAGGCTGGGGCAAGGCTCCGCCGGGAGGCCTAAGGACGCCTAAAGGGTCGCCAGGCGGCCGGCTACCCCTCGGGCCCCACGCCCTACACCCAACGCCCCACGCACGCGATAGAGCGCCGCCATAACCCAACGCCAATCAACTCTGGAGGAGAGGAGGGATTCTGGGTCGCTACTTTGTACGCCGCGCAGGCCGGCCGGAGTGTTGCTGCCTTGCCTCGCTTCCGGGATGGGCTGCCCCGCACATTATCATCCGGGCCGGAAACCCTGCCGCCTCCGTTGGCAAAACTTTGGCGTGACAGCAACAGGAATGATGGTGGTTCGTCCTTGGTCCCGGCGAAGACTCGCCCAGAGCTTTTATTGTGGCCGTGTCCTGCTCGGGCAGCTTTCTTCACCGCCGGACGTACGCGCGACCCGCTCGCCGCACGCACGCGATACACATGCGTGGGGAGACTGCCTGTGGCCGCTCGAACCGCGTCGACACACAAGTGCCGAGCAAATATTATCCTTCCGCATACTCCAAACTGGAGCGGGGAGCGCATGGACTTCAAGGCGCGTCCTCGATCTTGGAGGCAGTGAAGGGAGCAAGCTGCAAACACATCCAATCTCGAGCTTCTATCTGGAGTGCTAAGTTAACACTCTGACTACTGCGCGTGTGTACGTATGTGTGGCAAGAGTGCCAGAGTCTTAACTCCTCAAAGATTCATGGGAACAATAGTCAAGTGGAAAGGCGATGAGAATAAAGTTGCCGAGCGAAAACAATATTCCCACGCTGGCGAGCCTTTTTCGTTACTGAAATAAGTTATACGATGATCACCCTTTTAACTGCGCCAAATTTTGCAACCTTACCCCCCCCCCTAAAAAAAGTCTGTCTCCAAAAAAAGATGAAATATCCTCGTGTGGCGGCTGGCCCGGCTGATTCTTGGCGCCGCGTTGCCTGGCGCTAATCTGGTGCCATAAAGTTGATGGACAGCCCCGGCCGGGCCCAGCGGCCCTGCGCAGCCCCACCCCGGCCAGCCCATTTCGGGGACCGCCTCCTTCCACCGCTTTTTTTCGGACGCCGCCTCGCGGCCCGGCCGGCCCGAGGCTCTTTAGTGAGAAACTTGTCCCCGGCTTGGCCGCGGAGCGGCACTGCGTCGCGGTTGGCAGGTCGGCCGATTGCTGGCAGCCCGTCGGCGACTAGTCGGCGCGGGCGGAGGCCGCGGCTGGCTCGATGCAGGAGGACGCTCCTAGACTGTTTCCGTGGAAATTGAGTGATGTGGTCGGCACCCCATGGCACACGCGCAGCCGGTCCATCGTCTTGACGACGTGCGCTTCACTCTGTCGAAATCGACTCTCTCTTCCAAAAGTTGTAACCCTCGAATCGGATAGAATGTTGCTTATTCACGCGCGATAGTTTTGTGCGCCTGGCCACTCGAGACCCCCCTTTCTTCCCCTTCCGCCCTGTCCTCGCAGAAATTCATGAATTTGGAACGATTCCGGTGTTTTCTCAGCTCCTTTCCTCTCTGTGAGTTATGTCCTGCAGAAATACGAAAAAGTTGCGCCCCTTCCCCGGTTCCACCGCCTCCCTGCCCCCCTCTAGCCGTGGGGCGGCGGCCTCGCCATGTCCCTTCTCACCTGCTCCCCCTACTGCTCCGCCCGCTTGGACCTCGTGGGGCGTGAATGAGAAAATAATTTCTTTCTAACGTGGGGACGTGGCAACTTTCGCATCCACACACTTGCGCCCCTTCCGGCATCCATCTTTCTCGGGTCCGCGACTTCGCCTGCCTGCCCGGCTCGGCTCTCTCGGCTCAGCCCTGCTCGGTCCGGCTCCGCTCGGCTCGCTTCGCGCAGTGCTCAGCTGAGTGTCATCCCGCACCGCGCAATTTGTCAGGGCCCCCCTCCCCTCCCTCCGGTGACACCTTAGGACCGCGTCCGAAGTCTGGGCGCACGTGACGCGCTGCTGTCGTGAACGCGGCGCCTCGAGGGTCTGCCTGCCAGCCTGCCTGTCTGCCTGCCTAGTGCACACCATCAGTACTCGTCTGTCTTGCTGCTGTCACTAATCAGAGCTGGCAGCGCGCCGCGGACGTGGTTGGCGGCTTTGTTCTCCGCGTGCATCGCGAGGCGCCGAGCCCAGTGGAGTGCCTTCGCGTTGTACGTTCCACTGTTCGCGTCACCTTAGCGAGCTTTATGTTGATTCACTGCGCGTCATCCACCGCGCAGATTCTTTCCGGAGTGCAGCACAGGAGATGAAAGGCGGTCACTGGCTTCCTCGGTAAATGTGCGAGAATCGATGGGAAGACTGCAGACCAACCGATTTTCGTTTGACAGTTACTTTGCGCTCAAGCATTGGTAACAAAGTCACAAACACTCCACCAGTTTCGGTGACATTTTTATTCCTGGCCAAGCAGATTTCTGTATTTTGCCGCGGTGGCGGCGGCCCCGGCGGTGCGGCGCGTTTATGAATCGCGTAATTGGCTTCACTTTGCGAGCGACGGCCGCGCGGCGCGTTTCATTTGCAGCGGCTGTCCCCCTCCCCTGTGTCGCACCTCACGGACCGCCTCCCCCGCCTGCCCCGTCAGCTCCCTGGCGCCGCCGTTGCTTTGTAAAGGGAAGGGCTGGAAAAATGACGCGACCCGCTGCTCTCCAATGTGGTTTGCATTCTTATAAGGAGGTCGCTGACTCTGGCTGGCGGGGGGCTGTCTGCCCCGCCGCGCTCCGCCCCACCCCGCCTCGCCCCGCCCCGCCTCGCCCCGCCCCGCCCTGGCCGGCGGCGCGGCGTCAGACCCCTCGAGGCTGGTGAATAAATCAAAGCCGGGATGCCGTGACGCCGCCGCCGGAGTTTCAGGTTTATGTCAGTTTCGTCTGGGTCGTCGGGCCGTGAGGCGCGGGCCGTAGGCAGACAGGCGCGGCGTCCTACTTATCGCCGCGCTAACGCGACGCCTCGTCGGGACCGTTCCCGTTTTGGCGGCGCCGCCAGCGCGCTCGCCGCCACCGCCGCCCGAAAACAAAAGCCGCCGACCAGGGAATGCCACCGTAACCCTAAAATGCGCGCGGGCTGGCTGGCGCGGTGCGAAACTCGCGAAACCGGGACCGGCAAATTTTTCATCCCGACATTTGCATATCTGGCGCTGCGCTGCTTCCTGGAGGTTGGAGGGACAGGCAGCGGTCGCGGGCCGCGGTCTGGCGGCTGCAGCGCTCCTGCTGTAATTTCCTGTCTGGTCTTTTCCTCTCGGGCCGCCACTACTGCGGCCCTCCATTATGCAACACGTTTAAAATGTGCAGCGCCGCAAAACAACAAACAAAAAGCAACAGCAAAAAACGGCGCTTTTATACGTTTACCAAAGTGACTTTGTGACCCTAATGATCTGGGGAACGCAATAAAAAAAAGGGCGAATCTCGGCCATGAAAATAAACAAGAAGGAAGACGCTCTGCCAGGGGTTTGGGGGAAGGGGGCTCTTATAATAAAGCGCTACAATATGCATGCAGTTAATTCCCAGATTTTTTTGATTTTTTTTTTCGCGACGCCGCGCGCAATATAGTGTATATTGCTTTTCGCTGTCGTGGACAATTGCGCTGCGCCGGGATCGGCGCTGGGATTGGTGCCCTTTGGCGGGATGCAGCGTCAGTTTTTACTAGAGTAAATATTGTGACGCAGCTCGGCAGCCCCGAGGCGGGGTGCGCTAGCTGGCCGGGGCCACGTACTGCGGTGGCACGTATACTAGCGGGGGAGGGGTGCGGACTGGCGCGGCCCCCGGGGGTCTGGCAGGACCAGCCCCCCTCTTTTCCCAAACCCTTCCTCTGGTGGCAGCGAGCAACACCTGCACCAGGAGTTGGGCGGGGGGGGGGGGGGACACATGGCTACGCATAAACATGCCCTGCTGCCTTGCTTTGCCAACCCCTTTTTGCAAACGTTGAATTAATGAAAAATTAATGCGCACACATTTCAATCTCCAGGCTCTGAAAAACGCGTCCCGAGGTGGCCCTGTCCTCACCAAGCCATCATCGGGGCCTCCACATGCGCCTGTCGCGGGAAAGGAGAGGGCGGGGTGGGGAGCCTCCATTCTCCCTGATTGCTCTCCACGATGTTCCCGAAACGAGATAACGAACGTTAATAGGCGTTGTAACGACGTAGGGCAAGGGGAGAAGGAATGGGGAAAAGGGGGTGGGGCGTGGACGCGCGGCGATCCGATCCATCAGTCAGGCTTCGATTAACCGCACTGGCTGCGATCGCGGCCCGCCATTGATAGAGCTGTCTTAAGACTCCCTCCCGACGGGGGCCTCTAATCTCTCTCAGCCCCAACGCAAGTGTCGGCGGCGACGGTGCTGCTGCTGTTGCTGCTTGCAGTTCAACTCAAAACTAAAATAAATAAATAAAATGGATATTTACAAACACTAAGAAATTAAAAACACCGAAGGCTCGGTGAAGGCTGCGCGAGCCACGCAGTCTCTACCAAGGCTCTGGGAAGGCTCGGTGAACGCTGCGTGAGCCACGCAGCGTCCACCAAGGCTCTGGGAAGGCTCGGTGAATGCTGCGTGAGCCAAGCGCCTGCAAGGTAGGCAACCGACTCGAGTATGGGCAAATATCCGTCACCCACGTTGTCAGAAATTTTGTTGTTAATTAACAACAAATCTATTGCTAATTTTTTTTCTGACAACAGTTGTTTTTAAACGACAGCAGTCGTTTACGAACAGAGAATGTTGTTGATAAATGACAGTTGGGTCATTCTAAAACAACTTACTTGTTGGAAGACAACTTTTCCGTCGTTTCAGTTTTAAACAAAGATGTTGTAGGAAAACGATCATGTTGTTGACAGTTTTGTTGTTTTCGAACAATCGTTACGGACAGTGCAATGTCAGAGGAACCCAGGCAACTTGAGGGTAGGCAAACGCCAAGTGTCTGAGCAAAAATCTGCGACCCCAGTGTTAGCCAGGCAGCTAGACAGCCCCTTGGAGGTAGGCAACAGCTACCGTGTACTAGTTCTACTACTCGTGTGATCCGCAGTGGCGGTCACCGCGGCCCCTCGCCGCTGTTGCACCGCCAACAGTCGCCGCGCCTTGTCGGCCTGCGCGTCCGTCTGACGGCGCGAACGCAGCCACGCCCTGGGCTCGCGGAGGGAGTTGTTGGTTGGCCTCGCCCGACCTCGCAGGACAAGGGTGGGTGATCGCAGGGACGCGGTGAGAGGAAGGGTGGACGTGCCAACCTGTCGGTCGTGTGTCGCGGTGTGTCCACACAGGGAGCCTTTGATCTCTGTCTATTTCACAACTTTGTGTCCACCTTGGTTTTGAGTTTTTTTTTGTTTTTTTTTTCTTCGCCAGTTCTATCTTGCGCGCCTTTGTGAGCAATGCGCGACAACACACACGGTGTTGTCGCGCCGGGGCGGCGGGCCGGGGCGGCGGGCCGGGCCGCGTTGTGAGGCTGACAAAGAGTCCCTCCCCCTTCCACCTCGGCTTTCAATCCGGCTGGTCCAGGACGCTGGTCCGGACGCTGGTCCGGGCAAGCTGCCACACTCCGCTCTCCTCGTGGGGCCGCCCCGCCCCGCCCCGCCCCGCCCCGCCCCGCCCCGCCCCGCCCCGCCCCGCCCCGCCCCACCCCGGCCCGGCCCGCCCGCCCTGCCTGCCGGGGCCACGGGCCAACCTGTGCTGTGTCAACGATATATATCCCGGCCGGGTGGAATGGGGCCACGCGGGCCACGCGCCCTGCGCCCCGCCGGGCCGTGTCCTCATCTCCCGACGGAGTGCTATGGCGTGTCCGCTAAAAGAATAATGGCCTGGTGCGCGCCGCGCCGTGCCGCGCCGTGACGCGATGACCATTCCGCTGCGAAGCAGACGGACTCCCTTCCCTTCCAGACCTACATGCAAGAAGAAAAGCTGCGCATAAAGGTACAAAGAACCTCCGGAACGGCGGCAAGGCGATCAGAACTGGCGGCCATAAATATGACAAGATAAGACAGGACCTCCTTTGCGGCCTGTTAGAGTCCTACGAGCCGTTTCGGTTCCTATGAGGCTCCAAAGTCCCCAAGAATGAATTTTTCCAATATTTCGTACATTTTCTAATTGTTGTAAAATTTTGAAATCTTTAGTGAGTTTTTGAAATTTTTGTGAATTTTGAAGATTTTTGTAGGATTTTTGAAACGCTATTTGTTATAAAAATATCCACGTTACATCTTTTGGGATCGATTTTAGCCGTTTTTAGCTACAAATCCCAATATTTTCGAGACCTGCTTTCTCTCAGCAAAATTTCTGCGCGCGGATTCCCGTTGACTTGGAACGGCGACCCGAACAGGAGACTGGAGGCAGCAAACGCGTCTTTCCAGTAGACCGCCCTCGTCGCGTGGGCTTGGCTTTCGACGCGGCGTCCTTCAAGCGCCGTGTGCGGAAATTGGCAGTCGTCGCGCCATCGCGCCGCTGGAAGAAGGAGGAGGAAGAGGATGAGGAGGAGGAGGAGGAGGGGGTCCGAGTGACGGCTCGTAAAGTTTTAATTGGCGAGGCCGGCCGGGCCAGAACGCGCGCGGCACCGCGACACCCCACGACCCCCACGGCTTCCACGTCCCGGCCGAGGCCCCGGCCGAGGCCCGGCCCCCTCTGCTGCTGCCGCGCGATCAAGTTTGCATTAAACATTCGGCGTGCCGAACTCGGCTGCCGCCATTCAGCGCTTACTTCAATCGTGAAACGGCCGTTGCAAATCTTATTATGAAACGCGCGGCCCGGCCGAGGCGCTCGTCCGATGGGTGGCGCTCGCGGGCCACAGGATTAAAGTTTCAATCGGGACGCGTGGCGACGTGCGACGCCACCGACGCCGCCGAGGGCCAGCCGGGCACACCAGTGGAGCCAGCCTGGGAAGGCGGCCGAGGCCCTGCTGCGAACTGCGAAGTTTCCCTTGTGGTTTCCGTCGGTCCGCCCACGCCGGGTTGGCAGGTTGGCAGGTTGGCAGGTTGGCAGGCTGCACGGCGGACGGTGGACGGCAGAGTAATGACGGCCGCTTCTCGTGCCGACCGGAGCGCAGCAAGCGCAGCGCACTCAACATCCGCCGGGCGAACGCGACTCTTGACACGTTTTGATCTTATGCTCCTGAAACAAACACACGATGGCGTCTGCAACATTATCCCTTTGGTCGAGGAACCCAATGGTACTATCACGTGTCTGCTTTTAGCCGCACGTGTAATGAAACCGCAGGACTCCCAGGCCGGGTGGCGGGTTGAACCGGGGGGCTGGTCAATCCTCCCCAGCCGGGTGCATAAAAAACAGTGGCAAGAAGAGGACCGAACCGGGGTGGGGGTTGGGGGGGTGCCGTGCCGGTGAAGTGTCGGCCTCGGTCGGAACCAATTTCAATTTGTCATCACTTTACGCATGAGGGTGTCCAACTAAAGCGAGCGGCGAGGCGGCCATTTGTTGCTGATTGAATCCAGCTGCCGCTTCCGGGCTTTCGGGGCCATCGGCCATCGGCCGGCTAGCCGCATGGATTATTAAGGGCATCGAATGGCTGCGCATGGCAGCGCATGGCAGCGCCAGCCTGGCTCGCACTGCTCTGCTTCCCTCGGCTGCGCTCGACTCCTTCGAAGCGACTCCGGACGGCACGGCGGCCCGCCTCCACGCAGCACCCCTCGGGGTGGCGCGCCTGCAGCCGGGCGCCCCGTTGGCTAGTGGCTGCCGGCCAGTAGTGCCGCGTTGCTGACAATCATTGGGTGAGGAGCAGAGCGCGGCCCCGCCGGGCCCCGCCGGGCCCCGCCGGCCCTGGACGCGGAGAGGGGGTGGGTGGGGCGGTGATCGGACGAGTTATGGAACGGGCCGCACTGGCCACACTTCATTTGCGGTGTTTGTCCTGTATCTCTCCGAATATCGATGGGGTGCCGCGCGGAGCGCGCCCGCATACACACAAACACGCCCTTTTTTGTGGGCCGCTGCTGTGATTTACGAGGAATTAAGTGTGTGAGTTTGCGCGCGTGTGGGGCGTGTGGGGCGTGGCAGGGCGGCGGGCGCGGAGCGGCGCGCATGATAGCCGTTCCGTGCTCCCCACGCATGTCCTCCCCGCCTTGTTGGCGTGGTCACGGTCCTGTTTTAGTGGGGGCTTGGATTTCTCTTCATTCCTCAGAGGTATTAGCCGCGGTATGAGCCGCGGGGCTCCAACCAGCGGAACGAGAATGAGGAATGAGAGATGAGATTAACGAGAAACGAAGAACGACAACAAAATCGCTCAGTCCACGAAGGAATGCTCCAGGCGCCCCATTCTCGATCCCGGCCAATTTTATGGATAGGAAACGTGCAACAATGCACCGCTAGTTTTTTTTTCCTGGTTTTTGTTTTTTGTTCCGATTTTGTTTGTTTTTTTTTTTTGCGCGCCGCCGATCACTAAAGCTTTGCGTCGCGCCCGAGCAACAATATCGGATCTGCAAGCCACAGTTGATGATTATCTGATCTGCAAGCACCCCTCTGTAGAATATCCAATGTGCACCCGCCCCGCTGTAGAATATCCGATCTGCATTCAGGCCGTTCTTTGAGTAATCACGGTAACAAGTTCTGACTCATCCCTATAATTCAAATCAATACAATTTTTGCGATTTATTTTAGTCTAGGAACACTTCCTGGACCTGAAAATAGCGTCGGATCGCAAAAATTGTATTGATTCGAATTATAGGGATGAGTCAAAACTTGTTACCGTGAGAGAACGGCCTGAATGCAGATCGGATATTCTACAGCGGGGCGGATGCAGATCGGATATTGTACAGCGGGGCGGGTGCACATTGGATATTCTACAGAGGGGTAATTGCAGATCGGATAGTCATCAACTGTGGCTTGCAGATCCGATATTGTTGCTCGGGGGCGACGTTTGTTCCAGGCTTTCAGATAGCGCGCGCGTTAAGCCGGCCGCACGAGAAAAATAAAACGCGCGCGCGCTTTGTGAGTGATTTTGAAGGGTAGGCCGCGGGCATTGTTCGCCTAATCAAAGGAGAACAGAACAGCATTAGCCGAGCGGCAATGGCTGCTCGCAATATTAATATCGGGGAAACAAGGTGAAAACGGAGCGCAATGGGAATAATAGGAATAATGGTCGTGGGGACGAGCCGAACCGGGAAGCAAGTTCATATCCGGTGTCGCACTGCGTCCTGCGCCCGAGGCACATTGTATACACACTCTAGTGATACACGCTGCACCACACAAAGCTCTTTAGTTTCGTTCCTTTCCCACTGACGCTAACTGGACGCGCTAATTTAGTTTTCGTCATGCTGTATGCCTTCTCACAAAGCGAGCTTAGTACATACTTTTTATAGCATATGCGATCTGTTTTAAACCAGCATATGCTAAACGCTGCGACAGAGGTGGACGCTGCGCGACGCTGCGCGTTGTGGAGTGGGGTTGATGACGCGGTGGCTCGCGAGGGAGACGCGGGGTACCTCATGCAATATTTATAAGACATGCAAGAAATCGCGGGCCGCGTGTCGGGCCGTGCGGGCCACGACGAGGGGGCTGGGGAGGGGGAAGGCGGGATGGGGGGAGGGAGCGGGTGAGGGAGTCTTGAAGTCGCCGGCTCGCTGCTGTCGCCTGGATTATGCCGCCACTGGGGGCTGGCTGGGCTGGAAGCTGAAAGTCGCCGAAGTAGGACCATATTTACAAAACTGCCGAGGCCCGCGGGGAGAGGAAACTTTGGCCCACTCCTCAGCAGCCGGTGGCACGGCGCGGCACTGCGTGGCGAATGGCCTGGAAATCCACACCCCGAGGGCCACGCCAGGCCTCCAGGCAGCCAGGCCGCCAGGCAGCCAGGCCTCCAGGCAGCCAGGCCTCCAGGCAGCCAGGCCGCCAGGCCGCACGCCACCGCACCGTGTCCCCGGCGGCCGCCTCCCTGAAAGTGAGTCGTCAAGCTGCCGCGGCAACAAAAGCCGACCTGGGCCGGGAAGTGGCGAGGACGCCGTCCCTGAGTGGGCAAATTGTCTCCCAGGCCTAGGTGGGCACCGTCCCCTCGCCCCGGGCAGGGCGATAATCAGCGGCTTGGACGCTGGGCTGCCGCACTCCAACTTGGAACGAATTTGCGTCCATTGTTTCGTCGGGGGATGGGGCGATCCCCCGCTTGCCCTTGGCAACTCGGGAAGAATGACAGAGGGTGGTAATCCAGGGCAATAGTTTGCGGTTCGATAAGTTATGCCGATTGGGGCAAGTTGGCGAGGCCGCGCGGCAATGACGGACTCCTCACGGCAGCGGCCCGATTCCGACCAGCGCTTTCGTCCAGTCTCTCTCACACCCACGAGGCGCTCCGTGGGTGCGCGAGAGAAACACAGCGACGAAGCACAGTTAGGCCCTCAGTGCGGCGGCGTGGATGGCGTCGGCCCTGCCTGGGTGTGAGGGGCCTTGACAGACCTCGCAGTTTCTAGACCGGCCCGGCCGCAGTAAGCCCGCTGCTCCGCCACCCTCGGCCCACGCAACGCCCTCTCGAAGAATTCCAACCCGGAGACGTGGAAGGGAATTTTCTTTCCTGCCTGACTGTATACACAGTCCTCAGTCATCGTAGAGTAATTATATTATTAAGAACATTGTCCCCACTCGTTCTAGCCCATTTGTCTGCCTCCCTTTGCTATAAGCCGGCTCACCTGCTTGGCTATGCTTGGATTTTATTAAGATAACTAGGGGACTGTGAACTTGTAAAGAAAATAGTTTTTGGCTGAGCGATTAGCGAAGCTAGTTACACCACTGACCGTATACACAGTCCCCAGTCATAAGAAGGTAACGTACAAAAGTATTTTTTTACGTTCACAGTCCCAAGTCATCTTAATGCAATCATTTAATAAAAACACTGTCCCCACTCGTATCATTGCCCATAAAACAATGAAGGTAAAAAGTTCACAGTCCCCAGTCATCTTAAAGTTTTCCTGCCTTTCAACCAACCTGCCTGACTGTATACACAGTCCCCAGTCATCCTAGAGTAATTATATTATTATTAACATTGTCCCCACACGTTCTGGCCCTCTTGGCTGCTAGCCTTGATATCAGACGGCCCACCTGCTTGGCCTAACTCATATGACTGGGGACTGTACTCATATGACTGGGGACTGTAGTTTTGGGTGGCCAAGCAGGTGGGCCGGCTGATAGCAAGGCTGGCAGACAAGGGGGCCAGAACGAGAGGGGACAATGTTAATAATAACATAATTACTCTAGGATGACTGGGGACTGTGTATACAGTCAGGCAGTTTAATTGAAAGGCAGGAAAACTTTTGGATGACTGGGGACTGTGAACTTTTTACCTTCATTGTTTTATGGGCAATGATACGAGTGGGGACAGTGTTTTTATTAAATGATTTCATTAAGATGACTGGGGACTGTGAACGTAAAAAAAATACTTTTGTACGTTTCCTTCTTATGACTGGGGACTGTGTATACGGTCAGTGGTGTAACTATCTTCGCTAATCGCTCAGCCAAAAACTATTTTCTTTACAAGTTCACAGTCCCTAGTTATCTTAATGAAATCCAAGCATAGCCAAGCAGGTGAGCCGGCTTATAGCAAAGGGAGGCAGACAAATGGGCCAGAACGAGTGGGGACAATGTTCTTAATAATATTATTACTCTACGATGACTGGGGACTGTGTATACAGTCAGGCAGGTTGGTTGAAAGGCAGAACAACTTTAAGATGACTGGGGACTGTGAACCTCTATTGTTTTATAGGCAATGATACGAGTGGGGACGGTGTTTTTATAAAATGATTTCATTAAGATGACTGGGGACTGTGAACTTGTAAAGAAAATAGTTTTTGGCTAAGCGATTAGCGAAGCTAGTTACTCTACTGACTGTATACACGGTTCCCAATCATTAAAAGGTATTAAACTATATTTTTTTTACGTTCACAGTTTCCAGTCATCTTAGTGAAATCATTTTATAAAAACACTGCCCCTACTCGTATCATTGTCCATAAAACAATAAAGGTAAAAAGTTCACAGTCCCCAGTCATCCCAAAGCTTTCCTGCCTTTCAATTAACCTGCCTGACTGTATACACAGTCCCCAGTCATCCTAGAGTAATTATATTATTATTAACATTGTCCCCACTCGTTCTGGCCCGCTTGTCTGCCAGCCTTGCTATCAGCCGGCCCACCTGCTTGGCCACCCAAAACTACAGTCCCCAGTCATACGAGTTCAGCCTTTGGAAAGGTCTTGCCGAGACCAATCGAAATCTGCAATAAAAATTTTTAGTCGGTCGATACGTTACCTTTTAATGACTGGGAACCGTGTATACGGTCAGTAGAGTAACTAGCTTCGCTAATCGCTCAGACAAAAAATCTTTTCTTTACTCCTTCACAGTCCCCAGTCATCTTAATGAAATCATTTTATAAAAACACTGTCCCCACTCGTATCATTGCCTATAAAACAATAGAGGTTCACAGTCCCCAGTCATCTTTATGAAATCATTTAATAAAAACACTGTCCCCACTCGTATCATTGCCCATAAAACAATAAAGGTAAAAAGCTCAGAGTCCCCAGTCATCCCAAAGTCATCCCAAAGTACATTGCCGGCCTTTCCCCTCCGCGCGATCGTGGGCGGGACGGCCTGCCTCATCAGCAGGCGTGGATCCGGGGGGGGGGGGGGGCTGAAAGGTAGGCAACTAGTCGCACTTAGCCCCTGTAGGTAAGCAACTTTGGCGACATCCCCCCCCCCCTGAACCCGTCACTGGATCCGCCCTTGCTCATCAGGCGCTCGTTAATTACGGGATCGGGAAGGTGTGGCGGCCTTGTCCGAGGCCAGTCACTCGCAGCACCCTGGCAGGGGCGGCGGCGGAGGCTACACGGCAAGGCCGCGGCGTGTACATCCAGAGCCCCACTTAATCTGGGATTAAATGGTGAGATGAGCTGGCTGAGGCCAAAGCTGGAGGCGACGCGGGACGAGGCCAAGCCCGGTCCGGGGGTTGCTGCCGTAACCCGACCTCAATCGGGCGTCCTTGTCTGTCTGCAGGGATGCTGGCGCTGCTGCTGCTGCTGCTGAGCGGCGTGCTGGGCGACACGGTGAGCGGCGCCACCGGGCGGCCGGTGGACGGCGCGGCGCCGGTGGGGAGGGGCGTCACACCGGGGATGCTCAACGACCGCCCCGCGGCCCCGACCCGGGTGCCTCTGTCCGACAAGCTGGGCGTCGAGGAGACTGAGGACGCGCTGGCTAGTCAGGCCGACCCGGACCCGTACGGCGTGAGCGGCACCATGGGCACCAAGGAGCGCCTCGACCTCGTCAAGAAGCTCCTCAAGCAGGAGCCCCTCATCGACGGGTAAGTCTCGCACCGTCGTGCCCACTGTGCTCACGCAGCCAGGTGCGTTTCGAACGCGTTTACTCACAGGCTTTTTGTTCCCCCCAGGCACAACGACCTGCCCTGGAACATCCGCAAGTTCGTGCACAACCGCCTGGCACGCCTGCAGCTCGAGGACCTCCGCCAGGGCCCCGGCCCCTGGAGCCGCAGCAAGTGGAGCCAGACCGACCTGAGCCGGCTGCGGGCGGGCTTCGTCGGCGGACAGGTACTCACGCCGCAGCCTCGCCGGCCGCCATGCCGGGAGTCTGTTTGCTGTGGACCCAATTAACGTGATTGAACGTGCGAGTGGTCAGTGCGATGCGACTGCACCTGTGATGGGCAGCCCCGCACCACGACACACACGGCGTGTTTGAGCGATATGCGGCGGCGCTGCCGGGGGAAGGGAGAGAGGGGAGAGGGGTCGCTCCGATTCCACATCATCCACTGCAATGCGTACGGACATGGCGACCAGCCGCACAGCCCCACACACAAACACAAACTAACTCACACAAACGCACACGAACATATACTTTATACACACACAGACATGCCCACGCCCACAGATACGCACAGAGGCGACACACGCGCTTGGCGGTGAAAACACCCAGTTTACGTGCACGCGGAGCGGCAACTGACTCTACCCCTCCACCCCCAACCACCGCCGCCACCGAACCGACGCGAAAAAAATAAAATACAACAGGTATGAAGGAAAAAGCATCAAAACATTACCAAAAAGTCGAAAAAAGAGAGTTTAGTGTTGCTTTTCCGCCGCACGCTGATTCATGCCCTGCCACGGCAAGGCGCGGCGCTGCCGCTGCTCCCGACAAGAGAAGCGAGTGCGCGTTCATGCTCTTTGCACCTCCATAACGAGTTGTGCACCGGCCCGACGCCTGAACGCATCGCGTTTCCCTTCGTGCCCCGATTTGCATCCCAGGGTCGAGTCCGTTGCAGCGGGCCGCGTTTACAGCCGGGCCTGCCCGCCAGCAGGGCCCAATCTGAATCACAGCCTGGCCTCCCTGCCAGCCGGGGCCCAATCTGAATCTGAATGGCGACTCGTTATCGCCCCTGTCTCGCCACGGTAAAAAAACTACAGCGAAATGCGGCAAACAAATCAGCCGACCTTTTTTAAAAAAATATCGTCCATTGACGCAGCGGGTCGGGAAGTTGCCACCTCGCATCGACAGCCTGAAGCACGTGATCCTGGTCCAGCGGTTCCCAACCTTCCTCGTCTGCCAAACATTTTCGGGGCTCCACAGCCAAACATTCGCGACCCCACGACGTGACTCCCCCCTCCAAAATAAAGGTTTAGTTTGACCTTATTTAATAAGTACAGTAGCTTTGGTGTCGAACCTTGGCACCCCGGACTGAGAGTGCGACGCCTCTGCGCTTTTTTTTTATCTTCCGTTAAAGACCAGATGCCTCACCCCCAGTCCTTACTCCTTTTTTTGTGTCATTCGTCCCACCGTTCGTTGTCACACCGAAGCAATTCCTGGTTTTCCCTGTTGGCAGTTCTGGGCGGCGTACGTGCCGTGCGAGTCGCAGTACCTCAACGCGGTGCAGCTCACCCTGGAGCAGGTGGACGTCATCAAGCGGGTCATCGCCAAGTACCCGGCCCACCTGCGGGCCGCGGCCTCCGCCGACGGTGAGTCGGAACAACAGCCCGCTGGCTCGGCGGCCCCCCTTGGCGGCGACGGGCAGGCACGCCCCCGCCTGGCATGAGGCCTTGAGGACGTCCCCCGGGCCTGCCATTCGCGGTCGCTCGGAGTTCGCGAACCAAAACACAGCAACAACTACTTGCTGCAGCGCCTGGAGGGGACGCGGCCCGCACATCCACGCACGCTCGCTCACACACACGCAGGCACACTCCCACACCCGCCCGCCCGCACATGCAGTTACGCCTGGTGCGGTGCGGCCCAAAGGCGGCCCCACCTTGCCTGCGGCTGGCGTGCGCATACATGTATAGGGACGCGCTGCTCGCGATGCGGGTGGATGCGGGCCAGACAGGTAAGGCGTCCGCCCGTCCGTCAAAGTCTCCTACACTGGAGGAGGGAGGAGAAGGTGGAGGCAGCCGCTGCCGCCGGGGCCTGCAGCATGATGAGCAGACTGGATTGAAGTCAAGCGCCTCTTGCCCCGCACCGCACCGCCCGCGCAGAAAAGTCAAGTGCTTTTATACCGCCGTTGCTATACGGCACGTAAACATTACGAGGTGGCTGCCGAGCGACAGGGGAGGGGGTGGATCTCTCCTCCAGCGAACTGCAGGTGGCTTCAGGCAGTGCAGGCAAGCCGGCAATGCCGTGAAATAACGGGGAGGGGCGCGGGAAAATGATGTTGTTGCCCCATGGGTTATTGTATATTTCGTATTTGTCCGCCCCGCCATCTTCAACTCGCGTGGCGGCGATGATGGTGATGGCGAGGACGCGCCATCCCGCGGCTGTGGAGCGCGTTGCCTACCCATCCACTCACAGGAGCCCGAGCGCGGCGCGTTGCCCACCACCACAGGCGCCCTGTGCTGTGCGCGGTGCGGATCCTCATTAAAACGCCGCGGCGGGCTGGAGCCGAACGAACGAGGCCCCCCCCCACACACACACCCTGCCACTGCAGCGTATCGAATCGAATCGCCGCCCTTCCCCGCGGCGCGATGTCATTGCGCCATTCACGTAAACGAGGGCTGGCCGGCCCCATGTGCCGCGGCGACTCGCCCGTGTCTTTTCCTCCACTACTTCGCGGCGAAGTGGCTTCCGCTGTGACCGCCAGCAGTGACGGTGAGCAGCGCGACGGAAAGTGGCGTCGCGACATTGTTTATTCTTTTCGATTCGCACGCGGAGAGGGAGTGGGACGAGGGGGGGTGGGCGGGGCGGGGCGGATCCGTCTGCAGCTGAAGAAGTGCCTCGCGCGCTCGTCGTCGGGCCAGAGAACTAATTGACACTCACTGACTGCAAGATGCAGGCCACACCATCTGTCCGACAGTCCAATATTTCCTCTTACGCTACTCAAGACAAGGCTCCCCCCCCCCCAAAAAAAAAGCTCCTGCCGCGCCGGTGAGGGAACTCCGGAAACTGCGTTTATGTTTAGGTTCATAAGGCTTTAACTTTTTTCTTGCCGGTGCTCCGGTGTCTCCGCTGCGGGTGGATTTGACCGTTTGTTGGATGTGGCCCGCGGCCGCCGTCTGTCTCGGAGTGGGAGCAGCTTGTCTGCCGGGCGTCCTGGAGTCACGGCCCCAAGGCGGGGCGCTGTGTATTTAGACGCGTTGCCAGCGTGTCAAAGCGTTCGGGCTGATCGGGGAGGGGCGGGGTGGGCGGACACACTCCGTGTGACCTCCGTTTTGTCATGTAAATCGCGTGGTGCGTGCGTCCGTGTGCGTGCGCGAGCGGCAGGGGTGTGTGTATGAGGGGGAAGGTTAGTGGGGAATGTACATGTGTCTGGCTGCGCCGTCGCACAGGTAAACCGACGCTAGCGTCTGTGTGTGTGTGTGTGTGTGTGTAAATATGCGCATGCGTGTGTGTTCGCTGCCTCACAAAGTCCTTGCTGGTGCTGCTCGCCCGCGGCGTTCTTTATGTTGACGCAGACGTAAGGCTGGGCGACAGTCGTCGGTGCGGCGCGCAGCGGACCGCCTCCGCTTTAATATCCGTGAAACGAGGTGCCAGTCTTTTTTGAAGGGCGCTGAAAGGGGACAGTCGCCGGGCTGCCGCTGGAGAGTGTTTTTGTTTTGTTTTTTGAAGGGCCCAAGAAAGGGGTGTGAGTTGGAGCGTCTGGCAGGTGGCGCCGTGATGCGCGGGAGTGCGGCCGCGGCCAGCTTGCGAACGCTTAGCGGCCACTTTGGTCTAAGCGGATCAGCGCAAGCGCCGCGGTCCCGGTACTCCACTGCGCACTAAGGCACACATACGAGCGCGCGCGCACACACACGCACACACACACGCTCACACACACACACGCACACACACACACTCGGCTGCCGGATTAACGCGCTGGATTTGCCCGCTGCCGCGCGGGGGCGAGACTGGAGAGGAGGGGGTCAGACGGACGGCGAGTGCACTGCACACAACACTAGCTGTGGCGGCCGTACTTCCTAGCCACGGATTCCGCGCTGGCCTCGTCGGGCTGCCTCTCTCCGCCTCTCTCTCGCTCAAACGAGACGCTCGGTGAGTGCAAGTGAAAGAAGCAAAGACGTACACATCATACACACACTCTTTTATTTTGCTGGTTCGACGCGCTGTAACCGACATACGCCATCGAGTGCCCTGCATCCACCCCTGCCCCCAGCCCGCGCGCGCGCACACACACACACACACACACACACACACACACACGGACATACACACGCAAGCCGCCAGCCGCGCTTATCTCGCCGCTGCGCATTACTTCGCATTGCTTCGCATAGCTTCACATAGCTTTTCCAGAAACTCACTGGATTAAGAGCAGACCGCGGGGAAAATAATACGTGGCAGAGCCCAGAGCGGAGCGGAGCGTGGCTGGCGGGGCTGGCGGCGCTGGCCTGCAGCCACTGCGGGGAGCACCGCGGCAGTGTACCGCTGCGCGGGTACAAAGTTCGCCCGCCAAATTTCCCTGCGGTCTTTAGCCTCATTTGGCCACATCCTCGACCACACCTCGGCCGGGCTGTTGCCCCCCCCCCCCCTCCCTCCCATCTCTACCGCACCGCGGCTCCTGCAGGCTGTGTCGCTCTCTCTCGCGCTCGTGGGGCGTTTCCAGTCGTCCCTTGGAGGGTTGACGGATCACCGTGCGGCGCCCTGCAGCTGTTTTGCCGAGGGAGGAGCGAGACTGCTGGGTCGACACACACAAAACCAAGTGATTTTTCAGCGATGCCGCCCCGCGCCACGCCGCTATGGAATAAGATATGGAGTCGGGCCGAGCAGGGCGCCGCGAGCAGGGCGAAATGGAATTGATGTCGCGGAAGCGCGCCGCTCTATGACGGTGTCCCCGCGTCGGGGTTGGTCGGGGCTGGTCGGGGTTGGTCGGGGCTGGTCGGGGCTTTGTAATACAAGGTGTTTTGTACTGTTACAACCATTTCAGAAGCGCCGAAAAATAATAAGTTTACATGATATTACTCAAAATGAAGTAAAAAAACTAGATTTTGACCGACAAGCTGTATCGCAACTGCCGCAATACCGTCCTCAAATACTTTTTTTTTTTAGAAACAAGACACAATTGAGAACCGTTTTGGGCCGTTCAGGCCCCTGCAGGATTTTTCCCCGCCTTTTGGCATTTCTGGATTATTGTGCCCCGCAGCCACGCGGCCTACAACCTCAACCTCAGCCTCCAACCACGGCTCAACCACGGCACGGGCCGCGTGTATGTCGCTTTGACCTCGGCTTTGACGGCCTCTGCACGCATTAGCCAGGATTAGGTTGGATTACAGGGCGGGGCCACCAGGCCGCCAGTCCAAACGGCAAAACGGGAATATTGTGCAAGCCACGGGCAGCGTGCCCCACTTGGTGCCAAGCCAAGTGACAGTGCATTGAGGCCCCCTTCCCCTCCCTTTCCCATTGCCACCCCCAGATTACGTTGTAAAGCAATTGCAGCGCTGTGGTCGGCGTACTGTGGCGCGCTGTGGGTCCGGCTCATACCTCAACGCACCAATAAAATTCATCGCCAAAACAAAAAAAAAAGAAAATAAATAATTCGAGGTTTGTTGTCCCGCGGTGGATCGGATTACCGCTGTTGTAGTGAGGCCGGCGGGGGTGGGGGCATTGTGTCGCGGCCACTTCACTTCGGGACTTTTCGCATCACCATTGCCTCTTCATTCCCTTGTATTTTGTTTCCCGGAGTGCCGCTTTAAAAGTGAAGTTTCAAAAAGGTTTTCACGAGAGGCGACGTGCAGGCCGCTCGCTATGGGATCAGAGTAGTTCCGCTCACGTCCTGAACATAAACCAACATGTAGCGGGGATCCTCAGATCCGGGCCTCGGTAGTCGGGCGAGGGGGGCAGGACGTGCCAGGCCGCGGCGGGGACGGGCGCCACATGATGTAGAGAGAGTATGGCAGATGTTGGGTGGTGGAGGGAGGGGATGAGGGGGAGAGGTGGGGAGTATTCGATAAGCAAGGCGCGGCCTCGGCGGCCTTTAAGCCGTTCCAGCTACAGCCGAGGCTACGGCGGGCTGTGCTTCATAAGGGCGCTTCCACAATAGATCGGCCGCTCCGCGCCCCGCCGCGCCTCGCCGCGTCCACTTGAGTGACTGTGACAGCGGATGACGTCGCCGGCGGTCCTCACGGTCTTGACGGGCTCGTCGGGGGCTTTGTAGAACAAGGCTTGCGACATCGCCTGAAGCGAGGCCTTGAGCCTCGTCGCAACGGAACGACAGGCGGACCGGGCCACCCTGAGCCAGAGAGAAAGGGTTCCATCTCAAGCATTTCAAGCGGTAGAAATTCGTCGCAAAAAAAGAGGAATGCAAATTCTAAAATAAAGTAGTTCTTCAAACAAGATACGTAACTTTTGTTGACTCGCAGGCACTCTTTCTCGCACTGTGGTTGCGTGACGCTGTGAGGGCTTTTTGCTTCTCGAGCGTCTCGATCGTTTGTCTGCGCTGCCCGCCGCGCTGCCCGCCGCGCCGCCGGCCCGCCCCAAGTAGCGCAAAGTGCGAGCGAGGGGCCATCCGAGCCAATTACGGGCCTCCCCAGAGATCGACGGACTGGGCCTGGGATCGGGAGGCGGCCACTTTGGAGTCCCTGCAGTCGGAGTGCCCGAGTGGCTGCCGAGCCGTGTCTGCGCGGAGAGTCTGGCTAATGCAATGCAGCAGCGGCATGGCCCTCGTCTCAGGTTGGCCGTAAGGTCGCTCGACCTCCTTGGTGGCGTGCTGCCTGCCTGGCTGGCTGCCTGACCAGCCGGGGCGGCCCAAAGGAGGGGGGGGGGCGGGGGGGGGGGAAGCCGGGCCGGGCAAGACCCTTCCCCCAGGAAATCAATGTCCTGGCCGTGTACTATCGGTGTATTGCCACCGGCGGCAGCCCTCAGCGCCAGGCACGTCGAAGCCCGGCCGTCGTATGACGTGCTCCACTGAGTGCATTTTCCAATCCCGGAGAGCTGCTGCCGCATCTCAGCGAGTGCCAGGAAGGGCCTCGGTGCAGCAGTGCAGTGGCGGGCTTTGATCCTGTTCCAGAGTTCGGCGAACTAACAGCCATATTGGACAGCCAAGACACGAGCAGCGTCTTCGAATGCTTCCTGGAAAGGCTGCCCCTGGCAGCAGTGGATAGTGCCACAGAAGCGACCCTGTAGTTCGACTCGCAGTTTCTGTAGATGCCACTCTTGTGAAACACGAGAAAAAGGCGTTTTTTTTTTTCGTTTTTTTTTTCGCGTGACGATACCTGAGTGGGCTGCGAGCAGTGCCCTCCCCGTTCGAACCCGGCCGTCTCGATCGGGGAGCGCCTCAATAACTCCCGGAGCGGGCCGGCGGGGCCACGGCCACGGCCACTTACGTACGCTCCCTGGAGGCCGCGCTGGCCCGCGCAACTAACGGGGACTGCGGGCAGGAGGGGGCGGGGGCTCCCTGTGGATCGTTCCCACCCTTATCGAGTGGATCTCATCAGGCGCCACCGGAACGATAAGGACACGGGTCTCTTAATCGGTCCGGCCAGCGACTTCCTCGATTGGTGCGCGGCCCCGGCCCGGCCCGGCCCTGGCACCGGCCCTGGCACCGGCCCCGTGGCCCAGCAGGGAAGCAGGGAGGTGGGGGAGATAAAAACAGCAACAAACTTTTACTGGATGGCTCGCAACTTCCAGAATGAACCTATCGGCAGAGCAACAGGGCCTAGCTGCCGGCCATGCTAGGCGGCTGCGCGGAAAATAAGGCGCGGAAAATGGAAAGCGAATCAAGTTTCCCGACAGCGCATTGAGGTGGTTCACGCGGCCAAGGTGACAGTGTTGTTCTTCACTCTGTTTGCCCGACGGCTGGCGTCGAGCTCCGCTCCGTGAAGACAATATTTGCGCGACACAAAGAGCCTGCAAAAGCAGAAGCAGCACTGGCACACTCCCATCAAACTCATGGGAACAAGGGACCGTCGGACCCCGTCGGCAGTGATAATATCGCCCTCGGAAGATTTGACAGTGCAATGCCTTCCTTTTGAGTTGATCTGGAGCACTCCCTTTTTCTGTCTCTCTCGCACAGCAGTGGGTGAGGACAAGGACAGCACTCGCTTCATTTTTTTCAGAATGTCAGAACCATATGTCTGAAATCCTGATCTAATTTCGCGCACCTCTGAAAGCTGAGATTCTGAAAACTGATATTGATGGCCTGAGTTCTGGAGAATGTCAGAACGAGTTTCCAGATTTCAGAGGTGCGCGAATTTCTATCAGGTTTTCAGACAGGTTTTCTGACATTCTGAAAAAATTTACACGAGTGAGCGCGATGCATGTTTGACAAGTACGCGACTGACGAAGGGCTGAAGGGCGTGCTGGTCCGCGATCGCATGCGATTGCGTCGCTCTGCCTTCGCCGCGTCCGCACCTTACAGCCTGCCCACCGCCCCACGCTGTCGGTTCACTGCGGCGCCGGGCAGCAGGTACCTAGTGAATCAGGTCTGAAAGGGTGAATAATGGATGGTCTGGCCGTGCGTGGCGCTTTGAAGCTGAGGCTCTGCAGATAGTCTCTCTCCGCCTCGTCTGGCTGCGAAAATGCGTCGCCTCGGCAAGGCGGGGCTCGGCCCTTCGGCCCCGCGCCGCGCCGCCCTGCTCCGCTCCGCCGCTGGACGGGCCCCGCTCGGCCACGGCACTGCAGGCGGCCCCAGTTAGCCAAGTTGGAGGCCAAGTTGGCTACTTTGGTAATCGACTGGTTTCGTCTCGTGCCCGCCCCGCCCCGACCTGCGACGCAGCTCATCAAAACCTTATGAATTGTTAAGTGGCTTCGGCACCGAATCGCGGGGGGTGTGGCCGGCCCATCCTGGGGGCCATCCAGCTAAGCCGGTGCCTCGATAATTGGGTCATGTTTTTAAAATGGCGTCCGTCCATTTCCGGTCATCGGCCCGGACGACCGGACGTCGCATCCAGCCGAGGGTCGGTGGAGACACGCCGTCCTGCAGCTGCTCGGCGGTCCAGAAAGAACCCTCGTGGAGGCCTCATCAAACCGACGGAATGGCCGCCCCGAGCAAATCAGTTTATTGGCTGTCTGCGGTCGTCCTCGACCCGACAGGGGCTGCACCGCAGAGCACGGGGCGAGTGCAGCAACAGCCAAAGCACATGAAGAGCATCCAACCACCGCTATTCAGGAACGTGATGTCTCGCTTTCAGAATGCCAGTGATTACATTGATCGAATCCTCTTCCTTTAATCGAGGCGAAAAGTTTCCTCCTGGAACGAGACACGTCTACGAGCGGTTTTAAAGTACGCGTGTTGCACTTGTAAAATTTATTTTTAATATCCCAACAGTGCATTGATCCGTTGACGCGAGCGTGCATGGTGCACTGCGATCGTGACGAGGAGCGCGCTCACACTCACGGCCTGTTGATGGAGTCAGTATTAATTAAATCCTGCCGTGTTTGTGACGAGCACCCGGACGTAGGGCCGTCGGCGCAGGAGGCAAAGGGGGGGAGAGAGGCTCATTTCCATGCTTCTGATCTTCAGCGAGAGAACCGAACCACCAGAACGGAACACTGCATGTTCCGCCGCACCGAGCGCTGATAACAATGCACGTTGCGTTGAAGCTTATAATTGTTTTTATCAATATTATTGTTTTGTCTGGAAGGTTTGCGGCGTTGCGTTGGCGTATGGTGGTGCAAGGACAGTCAATAATTACTCGACTAGCCAGCAAGTTTCTATTGAGTCGGCGAGACCATGGCGTGCGGGAAGCCTCTGCGGGCACGGTGTGTGCGGGAGGGCGTTGTGCGCGGTGCGGTTATTTGGCAAGGCGCACCTACCCTGCTCCATAGAGGCGATAATACGTGATTTGAACGGAGAATTGAAATACGATTCTACCTGGCACGAGTAGCACAGCGGATTGCGATCTGTCCAGCGCTGACGTTCGCGGCAACGGTGGCTCTCTGGTTCGCATCGACGGCTGCGACGCCCATGATTCAGTGGGCACGGCAATGTGCGCGCGTGCATGATGCTGAGAGCCCACAGTGTCTGGTGCAGTGGGCAAACGGCGCTTCGCCCTCGCGTTCTCTCCGGTTCCGACACTGTTTGGGCCTTCGTCGAGCGTTCGGCCGCCGCGCCCCGCTCCGTCGCCTTCTGGCCCAGTCGGCCTGCCGCTGCTGGGACGGCCGGCACAGTTAATTCAATCAGCAGATGAAAAATTGAGGCGTCGCGGCGCGGCGAGGAGGCGACGCGCAGATGCTGGCCGAAGTTGGCGCGCTAATGCCGCGCCGCCTTGACCCCCTCCCCCACGGGCTGGCCCACCCCTCACCACCGAGAGCAAAATTTAATATTGTAAGGTATTCTATTGGGCGGGGGAAGGCAGGGGGCAGGGGTGTTAAGATGGTGCGAACTTCGTCCACCATGGCGAGCCGGAAACGCCTCCCCCCCCCCTCTCTCTCTCTCTCTCTCTCTCTCTCTCTCTCTCTCTCTCTCTCTCTCTCTCTCTCTCTCTCTCTCTCTCTCTCTCTCTATTTTTTTTTATCTCTCCCTATCTCTCTTTCTCTGCTTGTTTTTCATTCATGTCGCTCGTGCCCTGGGGCAGAGCGTCTGCGCCATTTACGCATGCCTTCCGTCTTCGGACGAAATATTTGAATGCCGGTGATCGTGCTTTGTTTGTTTGGGTGTGACGGGATCACAATGTAGCCTCTCCAATATCTCGCATTCTGTCCCGCGTGTGTTTGTGCTCAGCGCGAACGGCGTGTCGCTGAAACCATGACAAGGTTTGAAGACTGATGATTTTTTTTCTATTGTAGGGTGTCTTATTTTTCTCTTTGCCATAGTGTCTGCTCGAGTGTTTTGTTTCGCCGTGATGAGCGGTCTGTTCCTCGGTGGAAACGCGAGACCCAACGCAAGACGCAACCCACACCGCCTCCTCGGGGGCGTCGGCGTGACCGCGGCGGGCCTCGACACGACACGGCCGGCGCAGCGCGCAGCGCGGCCGGGCCCCGGCCGCAGGTCGTTGGGAATACCCCCCGCTGTAAACTTCCAAGCCGCGATATTGACGGCCCATCGGGCGCATATGCCGCGAGGCGGGCAGTGGGGTCGTCGGGGCGGACTTGTTGCTCGGAGGGGAGATTGTCAAGTGGCGATATCAACTTCTTGAAAATGACTTGGAGGGCATCGCGGTCGGTCGGTGGGTGCCGTCCCTGTCGCCGCCCGCCAGGGCCAGGACCTGTTGCCAGGCCGACCCTGCCGGGCGCGGCGTGCGAGCCGCCAGCGCAGTGCGCGCTGCGGTGGCCTGGCCGCTGCGAAATCCTAATTTATGTTTCATACAAGGCATCTCTGTAATGCCCGCGCCGCGCCGCGCCCCGACACGCCACGCCACTCCCCGCCACACACCGCTGCGCCACGCCTCGCTCGAACTGTTCTCCTACCCACGTGACTTTCTCGCCTTGCTCGTTTCTTACCCCTCTCTCTCCCTCTCTCTCTCTCTCTCTCTCTCTCTCTCTCTCTCTCTCTCTCTCTCTCTCTCTCTCTCTCTCTCTCTCTCCCTTCCACTTTTTCTTTTAATAATCTGCTCGTTTAAGTCGCTGCGAGCATCGCGCATTGTGCCCGCCGTGATATCCCCACCCCCTGCCGCGAAGAACGCGCCTGCCTTCAGAAAACCGTGCCGGGAAAGTAAATAGAAGCAAAAAAAAAAAAAAAGAAAAAAAACACCAGCTCCTTTCCGCCGCACGTGACAGGAACATTTCCTTTTCCCGAAGCGAGATCCCTCGGACGTTTGGCAAGCGGCTTGTCTCGGCCGACCTGCATGCCGGCGAGTGCGCACCCGTCGTAACCGCGTCGGTCTAATTCCATTGCAAACTACTTTCCAGATTGGATCCGCCGCGCGCCGCACCTACAGGAAGTGAGATGGCGGGGCGGAACGGGCGGGGCAGTGCCGCCTTCCTCAATTACAGCGTGGCCGTCGTGCGTCGTTCCGCGCGGCATCGGTGCAGAAATGGAGCCGGCAGCCAATGATGTGAAAGCCCGGCAGCAGTGGGGGCGGGGCGCGCGGGCAGGGGACACCGTGCACACCCACGGACCGCACGGACCTCTGGAGAGAAAGGGGGAAAAAATAGAAAGGGAATAGGAGCGTCGGACACGGCGGAGAGAGAGAGAGAGAGAGAGAGAGAGAGAAAGAGAGAGGGCTCAGCTGACGGTGAACTGGGCCAACGGTGGCGGCGCGGGGCCCAGCCAAGGCTGCCTCGGGCAGGGCTTGGCGGCTACGGGGCCAGGAAAGGAGGTGGGGGTGTCCGTCGGCACGACACTGGCTGATCCTCCGCCGCTGCCCTCCGCGTGGAGGACGCGCCCCTCTCTCCTTTCAAAAAGGTTGGTGTGTGCGGGCTGCGGGGTGCGGGCCGGAGCGCCCGGCAGGCGGGCCGCGCGCTGGCGGCCGTGTTCGGCGGGAGGGTCTAGCGCAGGTCGCGCGGGCGGCGGCCAGCCCGAGCAGCCAGGCCGTGCTTCGTGCTGTTGACAGCAGCAGTAACGGCCGCCCAATCGCGCGTGAATGTGATTGCGATACTGATTGCGAACGCGACGCTGCATTCCCCTCCCACGCCGGTCTGTGTGTATGTCTCCCTATCTCTCTCTCTCTCTCTCTCTCTCTCTCTCTCTCTCTCTCTCTCTCTCTCTCTCTCTCTCTCTCTCTCTCTCTCTCTCTCTCTCTCTCTCTCTCTCTCTCTCTCTCTCTCTCTCTCTCTGTGTGTGTGTGTCTGTAACGTGCTGTATACTTCAGCCAACAGGGATCAAGCCCTTCACCGCCGGAAAAGAATTTCTGCATTAATGACGTCAGACTGGAAGACTTGTTGATGTCACCCGCGACTTCCCCCTGTTTGTCACACATTGAAAGAGAGCGACGCAGGGGAATAATGTAGTCCGGATCGCAGCTGGGTTTCCAGCTCTGCTCGCTCCAGTGACGCCAGAATGCCAGAGCGCCACGCCCGGGTGTGGAATCGAGTTGAGTCCGCCCCGCGCCGAGGATTTGGCTGGCTCGCGCCGAGGATTTGGGCGCGTCGAAGCTCCACAGCCCCACAGCCTCTCCTGGCGAGTTGGTGGCGTGGAGGACGCAGTCGACGAGGGCGCCGCGGCTTTGGCGTGCCTTGCCTTCGGTCAAAGTTATCCCGAAGTGCCGGCACCCGGCGGCACCGCGGGGTAGCCACTCGCTGACAGAGAAATGAGTATCTATTGTTGTTTCGAACACCAAGATTACCACTCATTTCACATATTTGTATAAACACTAGTGCTGGTAAATATTAACCGGTTGCCGCAAAGATTAACAAAACTGTGACAAATGTCTGCAAAATGGTGATTTTAGCAGATTTTGGGCGGCTTTTGCGTTTGACCCAAGGCGGGGAGATCGCACTCTATGGGTGCTTCTGTCCTTGCACCGTACTTTGGCATGCCTTAGCTTGGGTGTGCGATTTCCTGGCTGGGTTGGGGCATATGACCCGGCCACCTCGCGGGGTCCGTCGGTGCCCTTGGCGGCAACGGAATCCTAAACTTTGGCCGGGAGGGACACTTCTGCAACTTTTCGCGGCGCGTTTTAAGAGTGAGTAGAACCAGCGCGCGACCCGCCGGCCCGCGCTGAGATAAGTGAGCCGCGCGGCGGGGGCGGGGGGGGCGGCGGGGGCGGCGGCGGCGGCGGGGGCGGCGGGGGCGCAGGTACTCGCTAAGGGGGCGAGAACGCGCTGAAGGTGGTGCGGCGGCGGAGAGTTCCCCCGACCCCTCGGCCCTCACGGCCGCAACGACCTCCTCCAGGACTGCGGGCGGCGGCCCGCACCGCACCGAGTAGTTGTAAAACGAAACGACTGCCGTTCGTTGGCCGTTCTCACCTCGGCAAGGCCAACCAAGGCCACCGGGACCGACAGGCAGCGCGGTCACGGTCAAATAACCTTTTATTTTTATTATCTTTTTTGCGTCGAGGAGATACTCTGCGCTGCCGCGATGTCAAGCCTCCTTCCCACCCCACCCTTTTTCGACTCTATGGCGACATCCCGGGCCGGGCCAGGCCGCCCCTACAATCAACAATGGCACTGGAAATATGGCACGCATGAAACATGCAGGAGCAAAAGGGGTAGGGGGGGGGGGGCGTGCCGTCCGCGTCGGAAGTATGGTCAATTTATTCTGCCGTGCCCACCTCCCCCTCCCCCTTTCGGTGCCGTTTACGCACGTTACGCGATATTTGCACACATAATAATGGCCGCAAACGCCGCCAAACATTCTTTTCCACATCCCGTGGAGTGGTGTTCGAGTTTCCGTTTTATTCGTGTTTTTGTGTTTTGCCGTTCCCCGTCAGGGCGAGCTTGGTGCCAGCAAGGCTAGCAGCGCCTTATCAATGCCGGGTTATCAGGGCAGGCCTGAGTGGCGCCGTCTGGGGCCTGCAGTCAGGCGGGGAGGGAGGCGGAGTGGATTTCGACCCTGGAGGTCCAAAGACAGCCATTTGCACTACTGGCAACCCAACCCGTTCCAGGGTCCGTGCCGGTCCGTGCCGGTCCGTGCCGGTCCGTGCTCCTTGCGACAAGCGTTTTCTGCAATCTCTCTTGCGATCGACAGACCCCGGAGTGGCGCCGTTGGCTGGCGGGATAAGCCAGAGCCAGGGCCAAAACTTTGTTTTTGGTGGTCCATGCAGGTGGAGTGGCCCGAGTGGCGCGGGTTGCTCAGCGCACGGGGCCGGCCAGGGCGCCCCTCGCGCCTCAGCCAATTATGCCGTTTAAGTTCGTTACTGCGAAAGTGGCTTGTAAAACGCACCGGCCTGACTTTGGCTCCGAATCGCGCGCGGTCCCTGGCCAGCCCAAAAGTGCATTTCTCTGTACACGCCGACCTTCTTTCCATTAAGCGCATCAATTCAACTTTTTGCGGCGGCCCCCTGCTGTCGTGAAGACCGCTGGGGCAGGCGCGGCTCGGCGCGGCGGGGCGGCGGGGCGGTGGGGCGGCGGGGCGGCGGGACGGGCTGGCTCGCGATGCCGACGTTATATAAATGCAAAACCCGATACAGCTATATCCACACGCGGGGCGGCGCGGCCCGATCAGCAGTTGCAGCGCGATATCCCTTCGCACGCCGCATAGTGGGCCGTCGCCGCCGGGATCGTCGGCGGCCACTACTGTTGTTTTGTCTGGATCGGGGAAGTAATAAGCGAAAGACGGGAAAAGGGAGGGGGCAGCAGCCAGCAGAGACGGCGGAGAAGTCCTTTTTCAGTTTTGCGGCGCCGGCCGAGATGTGGAAACCTGACTTGACTGGGCGTGGCGGGCGGCGGGCCCACACCATATCCTAACCACACTCAAACTGTCTCTGTGTGTTTGTGTGTGTGTATGTGTGTATATGTGTGTGCGCGCGTCTATCTGTGGTGGACGCTCCTGGGCTGGGCAGGGCCAGAGGACTTGTGGTGAATTCTTAATCGAGTGCGGGTGCGGCGGACGCCTGGACCCTGGTTCCTGCCCCAGCCACTCGGCCCGCTCTCGGCCCCCACTCCGGATGGCCGTGGGGAGGCGCTGCACTCGCCGCCGCGCCGCCGCGCCGCCGGCCTGCGGTAGCCTGCGGGGGGCAGCACACCTCCGGTGCACATTCCGGTGAGAATTCCCATTTTGATTTCCCTCTGCGTCCGCTGTCTGAGTGGCACTCCAGTGGCGTTGAGCAGCATGCTCGGCGCCGCCTCCACTGGCGCGGACCCTGCAGTGCTGCAGCCTGTAGTGCAGGCGATTCCGGCTCTGAAATGTGGCGCGGCGGCACGGCCAATGGCGGCACTAATTTTCCGGTGCCGCGCCTACGATAAGGACGGCAGGTGGAACGGCCTGGCCGTGTGTCTGCGGCCGCTGCTGCAGTCGCGGCGCGGGGAGCCTCACCTACCCCTCTGCGGACAAAGAAGTCATCGGCCAGCCAGACATCCTCATTGCTCAAGCGCCACGCCGGGCCCGCCCCGCTTCCTCCCTTCACCTTTGCCCCGCCGAGGCCCAGGGCCGCCGCACACAAGGGCCTGACAAATTGGCCATCGTTCGTGCGAGGTCTGTGAGTCGTTTTATAGGCAGCGGGCGGGAAAGGGAGGGAGGGGGAGGGGCCGGGGGTCTCCGGCGTGACGGCGAGCACGGGGTGGAAGGGGCACGAAGGAACAAACGCAGTGACGTGTGATATATTGTTTCGAGAATGTCCGCATTTGCGACGTATGCACGGCCACATCCGTCGGTACGGACGTGCCCGGTCGGGGCGGTAGGGGGCAGGGGCGGCCCTCACGGAGGAGGAGGGGGGGAGACGGGTCCGACAGCGCCGCACCGCAACGCACACAGAGCGGGCCGGCGGGCCTGGCGCGCCCTGACGGCACACAGCGTCGGAGCGACACGTTCCACCCGCTGCTTTCCACTCACCACATGGCAAAACAAAGTTCGATCCGGGCAGAAGAATACATCGGATACCTCTTAATGACTGCGTCGTTTGCAAACGGGGAAAAAATGGGTTGATTTTTATTATTTTTCTCCTTTTTATACGCCAATATTATGGAGCCATTCGCAAACATGGCGCGCGCTTTCAAAGTACCGGGCAGCGCTGCAAGCTTTCTTTCTTTTTCCTTGCCCCCGAGCGCGCCGCGCGCTACATTGGGTTTGGAGGTAGGGGCGCGGGTTGGGGGCGTGGGACTGAGCCGGGGTCGTGGCGGGTGGGCGTGGCGGGGCGTTAGCAGGTTGGCGAGGTGGGAAGCGGGCCGCTCTGATACAGCCTCCTCCTCTCGATCCCCGGAGACCACGGCATTGTCATTAGGACGCCGGTCTTGGATGTCTTCCCTTTCAATACCTAAGGCCCTCAAGGCTGCTGTAGACACTCTTCGGCAGGCATCACCGCCGGGCCTGCTGGCCGGCTGGCCAGCTGGCGGGGAGCTAGTCGGCGGCCGGGACAAGCCGAGCCGCACGACACAGCGTAAACGGTGCGACGATGCGCCCTCTCTTATCGCCCGGCGGCACGTTCGGCCTGTCTTCCCCGGCCAACGCCCACTCGAGGGCTGGCCAAGGGTTGGCCAAGGGATGCGGCCGAGGCAGGGGGTGATGAATTGTGGGCCCTCCCTGTGTTGTCCACCCTGCGCCTTCGAGGGTGGCCGAGGGCGGCAAGGTAGGGCCGGCGGAACACGGTCTAATCTAGTGAGGGCGGCCACCCCGGGCAGCACGGCCGGCACGGCAGCGCACGGCGTTAGCACCCCTGTCTCCACAACACTCCGGCCGGCCGTGCGTGTGGCGGTGTGCTGGCTGCGACGATACCACAACTACAATCGAATTCTTTTGTTGCAGAGATCGTGGGCGCGCACAAGGACGGCCTGATCGCGTCGCTGATTGGCGTGGAGGGCGGCCACTCGCTGGGCTCCTCGCTCGCCGTGCTGCGGGCGCTCTACGACCTCGGCGTTCGCTATCTCACGCTCACGCACACCTGCGACACACCCTGGTACGTCCAAGAGTGCGTCCACGACACGTTACGAGCTCGAAAACTTCCTGAAAAAGGGACACAAACTGAAACAGTGCCGGTGGATTTTTCGTTCGAACGGCAAGCCTTGCCTCTGCTACGATTGTGTTTGATTAGAATTCTGTTTGAGGACCACACCACAGAGCTCGAAACGTTTCCAGAGCCTTTTTGCACATAGTGCGTGTGTGTCCGTCCTCCGCTCCGAGTCATGGGCTTGTTTGCCTGTTCCAGGGCGGAGACGACCTCTCCACAAACCCCCGGCACCAACAGGACCAAGGGACTCACAGAGTTTGGCAAAGTAAGTTAGAGTGCGTTGCACACATTTTTTTCCCCTTTGCGCTTTTACCGGAGCCAAATGCGCGCGGCGAATAACACGACGTGGGGAATTTTAACAGGCCTCTATGTGCGTGCGTGAGATTGTGGGCGTGTGTGGGAGTGTTGGCGCGCGGGAGTGTGTGTGGAGGGGGAGGGGTCTCCACGAAACGCGCATGTCTGTGAGGAAACTTTTTGCTACCTCACAATTAGAGGCGACTTTCCCTCTTTTTGCTAACTGCTTCGTGTGCCGCAGCTCGTGGTCAAAGAGATGAACCGCCTGGGCATGATGGTGGACCTGTCGCACACGTCCGTGCGCACCATGCGCGACGCGCTGGCCGCGTCCAGGGCCCCCGTCATCTTCAGCCACTCGTCCGCCTCGTCGGTGTGCAACTCTTCCCGGAACGTCCCCGACGACGTCCTCGACAAAGTGGTGCGTACCATGCGGTGCTGGCGGCAGTGGAGCGTCACTGCTGACGTCATAATCGCCGCGTTGGTGTTGCAGAAGGAGAACGGCGGCATCGTCATGGTCACCTTCTACAACTACTTCGTGACGTGCAGCGAGGTGGCGCGCGTGGCGGACGTGGCAGGTGAGGATGCGGCTTTCCAGTGCTTTGCAGTGGCGGCGACCTTGTCAGCTGCCTTTTTCGGGTAGCCTTATCAGCCCACTTTTTTCTTCTCCCCCCTCCCCCTGTTTCTGCCGGAGTTGCCTCCACCGCACTGTTGCCTCCAGCATTCCAGTGCACCGTCATATCAGAGGGGCTGCCCCTCCCCGGACGCCGAGGCCCCTCCCCGGTCCCCGCAGCGACCCGGGGGCCTCTTTAATAAGAGTCTAAAAGGGGTCCGCTCTTTCGGCCACCTCGCCCGCCCGAAAACAACCCCAACCCCAGCGTGCGGGAATTCGCCGCCGGAATGACCAGGAAGAGAGATAAAGAGAGGTTGGGTAGTTCAGTTTTAACCAGCGCTCCCTTTTAAAGGAATAAATGCCACCAGCAGCCTTTACGACATTTTTTTTTATCGACGTTCTTTCGTATTTTCAGGAAGTCAAAGTTCAATTTGAACGGGACGCGGCGACGCGTGACTGCACTGCTATGCGCCCTTCAAGCGAATACCATAAATGGCAAAAGGCTCTTTGACGTGGTTTCAGCGGTCGTTATTTTGCGTTTTGCTGGCGGCGGGAACGACTTGATTGGCGAGTTTATCGTGGATTTCTGGCGCAGCGGGAGGGCGGCTCGCACCCACAAAGGGGCTGCAAGTCACGGCCTCGTCCCGGGGCCCTCGCCACTGGCCTCACCCGGCCTCGATCCGTTTGACATGGCCTAATTGCCCTTTGAACTCTCACTCCCTGCTTTATTCCCGTCCCAATAAAACTCTCTGAGCCAACTGTTTCTTCGCACGCCTCGCCTCCCCGCGTCGTCCACCGCCAGTTGAACGAACCCGCAGTTCCCCCGACCGCTGCTCTGCCCGAGAGGAAGCTGGCTCCAAATATGAAAAGTCAAATCCCCCGGCTGCGGTGGCGATAGCGGCGATAGCGCAGGCAACGAGGCCAGCTTGTGTATCTCTGCAGCTGCGGCGTGCGGCTCGCTCGGGATCAGTTCAGGCCGGGGTCAGGCCGGGGTCAGGCTGGGGTCAGGCTGGGGTCAGGCTGGGGTCAGGCCGGGGTCAGGCCGGGGTCAGGCCGGGGTCAGGCCGGGGTCAGGCCGGGGTCAGGCCGGGGTCAGGCTGGGTCACGGGGTCAGGACCGGGGTCAGGCCGGGGTCAGGCCGGGGTCAGGGGTCAGGCCGGGGTCAGGCTGGGGTCAGGCTGGGGTCAGGCCGGGGTCAGGCCGGGGTCAGGCCGGGGTCAGGCCGGGGTCAGGCCGGGGTCAGGCCGGGGTCAGGCCGGGGTCAGGCCGGGGTCAGGCCGGGGTCAGGCTGGGGTCAGGCGCGATGCCCCGACCTGAAGCGAAGCGTCAGTACTAATCGTCAACTTGAAGGAAACATTTCGCACCGCGTAGTCCGGCAGTCACCCAGTCAACAAAACCAGTAACAGCTTTGATTGAGAGCGGGCAGGTTGCAGCTTCTGTTGAGACCAGGCAAGTCTTTGAGGCAGGTCGTACTTTGGATCAGTGCTTCAACCTGCCAAATAGGATAAAAATGAGAAAAAAAGGCCGAAATATGTTTGAAATTTCCTCAACATGCCGGCGTATTGTGGGCGGCCCTCACGCTCCCGGCAAGGGAATGTCAAAGAAAGGGACGAGAGGGTCGAGGCGGGGCTGCGCCTGGCTGCGCCTGGCGGCCAGCAGGTCGTCATGGCCCGCAGCGCGCAACACATTCTTTGGCGATGAGGACACGGCCGATTAAGCGCGGCGCAGCGAGATGCGGTAAAATAAATAAAAGGAAAGGAGAATGGAGTGGGGTGGGGGGCTGATCGTAAAGTTGCAGGATGGCGGACGGGAAACTCCTGCGGCGACGTGACTCCGGAGTGAAGGAACCGGCAATAAATTGATATTTCCTCCGTGCGTGCCCCATCGCGGCCTGCCTGCCTGCCCGGCCGCCCATTTGGCGCGCTGAGACCCACATTACCCGATGCAGGGCCGTATACACTTTGCTAAATGGGCGTGAGGCCGCTAAACGCTTGATGGCCGCGCCTCGGCCCGTTCCGCCCCGCCGCGTCCTGCGTTCGCCGCGCCGAGTGCGGCCGCCGTCATCGCCTCGAAGACTCCGCCCGCCGAGGCTGGGCCGTGCAAGCTCGCTTGCAGCTCAGCGCCAGCCTCGGCCGCCGACTCGGCCTAGTGGGCCTCGGCCCGCCGCAGGGGAGGCCAGTTTGGCGGCCAACAAGCAAGCAGCAGGGTGGTGGGCTGGCGGGGTGGGGCGGCCTGTGCCAGGGCGTTACGGCAGCAAACTTGCGAGGAGTGCGAGCCAGAACGCCGCGGGGGTGCAGGGCCGCGCAGGGCCAGCAGGGCCCGCAGGAAACAGCCCAATTGTTGTGGCCAAACTTAACTTGGAAGTATCATTAGCCCGATTCTACCCGCGCGACTTATATAGTATTGCAGTTTAAAATAAACGGTGGTTTGCTGAAAAACGCGCTCGCGCAGCGTGGCTGTTTGCGGGTCGCGCTGTGGCACAGTTCGTTGGCGGCGGCATGGGGAGGCGCCAGTACGGAGTGGAGTGGCAGTCCAAGCATGATGATGTGCTCCCTGTCGTGGTGGAGACCGACCACAGCAGACGCCCGGCGCCACTAGACGTGATGCTCACCGCGCCAAGAATTTCCAAAAGAATCCAATAGTACCAAAATTCTACGGAAATTCCAATAGCACCTCAGGGCCGTCCGGGCTCCGGGCATCCCGGCGAGAGCCGCGGGGGTTTGACGAGAGGCACGCCGCTCTCATCCCGACTCACCCCCTACTGCTTTTTCTCCTCGTCCTGCTGCCTCGCCAGAATGTCAAACCCCGGCCGCCGCGCGGTGGGCCCATCTCGAGATTGTTTTTCGTGACTGCACCGCGGATGGCTGGGCCCCGGGCGCCGCGTCGTCTGTCGCGGGCCGTCACGCTCGTGGTAACGTCGTTGGGGCGCGCCAGCGCGGAGCCGTCGGGCCGCGTCTGCGATCCGCACGGAGACTCCTTCCGGCCAACTCCTCCATCATCTGTGCTGCGTCCGCAAGACCACCTCGCAGTATCGAAGGCCGGCGACAAAAGGAAGCCGTCATCGTGCCCCGCGGACCACGCCTCCACGCCGCCGCCGCCGCCGCCCACGCACCGCGCCCGTAAGACTGCGGGGGGACGGCGGCTGGGGGCGTCGGCAGAGCCGCGAATTCACTGCTGCGAACAAAGGCGAAAATGGCGAACAAAAGAGGACAAAGGGAGGGATCGTGCTCCTCGAACCCTTCGAGCGCCGTTGCCGCACCGCTGCCTCGCCTCGCCCCGCGGCAGGCCCCGCCGAGCATCCACCGACTCAAGACGCGTAAAAAGGACGTCCCCACACCCTTTCCATGTCCGCCTCAAAACAGTTATCCCCGCAACAATCGAAGCGGCTGCCGGGTCGCACAGGCTGGCAGCCCCTGCAACCCTGCCAGCGCTTTGCCGCTTCGCCTCGCCAGCCCCGCGACATGGAAGCAACGGTCGCCTCGCGCGCCAGAGCATGGCTCGCAGCCTGTGGGAAACTTGCCAAGAGACGCCGACATGATCCGCAGCGCAGCGCACCCTACAGGGTGTTTCAGAAATCATGCCCCAAGATAAACGCTGATACCGTTTGGTTTAGCACAGCGGTTCCCTACCTTTCTCGGCTCGCGACCCAAAAATGGCTTCCAAACATTTTCAGGGCTGATTCACGACCCTCCGCGCTGCCAGCCGACGTCTGAGTTGGATCGCACTGCGCTGCTAAGGTTCATGGTTCACTCCGTCTCTCGGCCCCGCATGGCCCCGCACAGCAGTCAGCGCCCTCGCCCCGTCCTTGTGGCGATGTGACGTGATCGGCGGGCCAAAAGAAGATAACCGTCGCTGGTTTTGCGGCTGCTGAAGGACCAGGCCGGTGCCGCAGTGGTGGGGGAGGCGGCCGTCGCGGCGCCCTGCGGCCCTTCAGCACCAACACGACAGCGGCATTCCAGGGAATCACCTCACACGACCCGACAGACAGACAGACAGACAGACAGACGGACAGACACTGGATCCCAGCGGACGGCCTGGCAACAGGTGTGTCGCAAGGCAAAGCACCGTGATGAGGGGTCATGAGAGTGCACACTGTCAGGGGCGGGGTGAGGTCGCCCCGGGGGCAGCGCGACGAGTTTCTTTGTGTACGCGTGGAGCAGGCAGTGAAACACATGAGAGGACACGCAAGGGATTTCATCACGACGGCTTGCCCTCTGTTTTTCCCCCGTGCGACTCTGCGACACGGTGGCACCTACTTCATCCTCCCCAGCACCTGCATGCTCCTTGGCAGCGCGCCCTGCCCTGCCCCGGCCTTGCCCGGGCCATTTCTCATCCGTCCAGTTAGGGTAAAACTACACCACCAGAACCCCCTCAGTGTTTTTTTCCGGCCCACTCTCCCTTATCTCGGGGAGGCGATTTGCGCCGTGTCCGACAACCCCCGGCTCGTCCTCGTGCATTACTGGAACGAGGTCCGCAGCTGCACGACGTCTTGTGAGCGCGTTTCGCTCTCCTCGTCGCATTGTCCCAGTCCCAAAAACCCATGGAGCATCCCATGAGTCATGGTGTCCCATGGGACACCATGGGCCGATTTTTCCCATGGGAAAGATGTCCCCTTGATGTCCCCTTGATTTTTTGCACCATTTCCCATGGTGTGGAGCAACCCATGGGGAGATGCACCATGGTGTGTGTCCCATGGGGAGCACCTCTTTGCCTTGGCAGAGTGTCTTGAGAGGACATTGTCTAAGTGCCTACTACCTTAAGGACTTATATACATATTAAATATGACAGTGGCGAACTTTTTACGCTACATCCGATTTTGCAACCAGATTATGTCTAGGAGTCACCGTTCAAATGATATTACCTGAACGTAAAAATTAGACAGAGACTTCAACGCACGGGCAGGAGTTTTCTCCCATGGGAATGGCTAAGCCATGGGAAAGTTCTCACCATGGGAAGGCCCTCCCATGGTGTTCAGCTTGCACCATGGGAAATGACCTCAATTTCCCATGGGACGCCAATCACCCATGGGACTAACCCGTGGTCTCATGGGATTTCAGTTGGGTGCCATGGGATATGTCTCATGGGATCCCATGCGGCCCATGGGTTTTTGGGACTGGGGTGCTTTATTTGTTTTGTTCGCGTGTGGTCTCATTAGAGCATTTCCATGGCACTGCAAGGCTGGCTCCGCCCGCCCCCTCACTGAGACTCCCTTTAGAGACGCGTCGAGGACGTCCTAATGAACGGCCGCGTTTGCATGAGTAAACTCCAACAGACCGCCGAGGAGCCGCGGCACTCCGAGCCCAGCGGCGGCGGCGCCTTCCCCGCTCCGCCCGCCCCGCCTTGCGACTCAAGGGCCGGTAAACAATGGCCGCGGGCTCCGCGAGGCTCTGCTAGGCTCTGCTAGCCGCCGGGCGAGGGCTCCTGGCCTGGCGCAGCGTGCAGCACAGCCATAGCGCCAACAATTTTTCATGACCGAACTGCTGCCGCAAGCTAAGTTAGTCGGGCGGCCTCCCGCGTGTGCTCAGTGGCAACGCAAACTTGGCGCGCTGACCTGTTTGCGCCTTAATTCGCTCAACGGGTCGTGGCGGGACAGGGCGGGGCGGGGCGGGGCGGCCGGCACCTCCGGGGACTGCAGCCGCCTGGAGGGAGAGCGAGTCGGGCGGGTCGTGCGCGGCCTGAATAATTTTGCAGCAAACTTGGACACGAGTCGGTCGGGAGCAATTAGCTTGTGGCTCGGCCCTCGGGCCCGGAAGTGTCGAGCAGCGCGACGCGGCTCCCCGTGCGGCAAGTGGGCCTCCCGCCGACAGGGCCCCGTGGTCCGAGCAGGACGCCCCCGCGCAGCGCTCTGTCTGGAAAGGGGCTAAAAATGGGCGGGCGGCCATGCTCGACCCACTGGCCCGGCCTGCTGACGAGGGCGTGCTCGCCAGACACGTCACGTCCGCCGCAGCATCAGCTGTTTGGCCGCTTGAGCTGGCCAACGACGTCTGACGGGGGAACGCTGCAGGGCGGGTGGCGGCCCGGCGGGATGGCTGTGCCTATTCGGAGATGTGTTGTGTCTGGCGGGATGGAGGCGCTTCCTTGTGATCGCGAGGCGGTCGACACTGGACGCCACGGAGCAGCGTAATGAGTTGTTGTTTTTGTTATTAGTTGCTGTCGTGTGGTTGTGTTAGCACGGCCGGCCGACGAGCTCAGCCTGTGCGGCGCGCCGGACTACTGGTTATTGACTTGCGGTGGCCTCTCAGAGTAGAGCCCTGGCGGCGCGGGCCTGCCGTGCGTGACCTGGCTTGACCACTGCAGTCACGGCGGTCTAGTGGTGTGTCGGGGAGTGACTCGGGGCGAAGGCGTGCGGAGGTGTGCCATAGGCAGAGGAGCTTGTGGGGCGTGCGGTCCATGGGAAGAACGGACTCATCCGTCGAGTAGACGTACAGATGGAGCTGCGAAATACCACATGGAAGAAACACGTGTACGGCCGTCAATCTCTTCAAAATACCTCATGTGAGTAAACTTTAGTCACCACCGCGAGCAAAGCAACCGACGACGCAAAATTGCAAAGTCGGAGTGTCGTCCGAAAATTGGGGAGACAGTGGGGGTCGATCCCTGGCGCACCAGGTTTGGAGACCGACGTCTCTACGTTCTTATCCACCGCGGCTCGTGGAGGCCGCTTGGCGTCTCCTTCTCCGTCTCGCGTAGCCCCGCCGCCGCGCCCCGAGAGAAATGTCGGGGCCAACGTTTCCGGCATGGAAGACAGCGCCAGAGTTTTGCGGCGACGGCGATGGGAATAGCGGCCACGAGCGCGAGCAGGAGGCTTGCTATCCTTTCCAAGAATGCCGAGGGCTCTCTGAAGGCTTATTGCCGGTGGAACGCGCCGAGGGCTTCCTTCACCATTTCCTGCGAGGAATGCTGAGTGCTTTCTGAAGTCTGGATGCTCGCCGTGCCGCTGGAGGCCTCCAGGCTGGCAGGCGGCTACGCCCTACGTCATGCTCGCCGTCCTCCTCCGTGCCCCTGGGGCCCCATTTTCCCCGAATTTGTTTCGCATCCGTCACTGACGACACGTTTCGCGCGGTTCCCGCCGGTTCCCGCGTCATCTGGCCTGCGAGTGTCTTGACTGCAGGCGGTGCGGGCGTGTTCGTGCCGCGCGCGTGCCGGCCTGCCGTGGCCTGCTTTAGACAACGTCGCCGACGGCGCCCGGGGCGCTGCTGGCTGGGCATTGCGCGGCCCACCCACAGGCTTGGCTCGACACGGCCAGGCCCTGCCAGGCCCTGCCAGGCCCTGCCAGCAAGGAGCAACGGCGCTGTAGAATCAAAAGTGCGGCGCGAGGGCCGCGCCGTGTCGGCGGGGGGCTGCTCCGCCCTGCCCGCCTTCTTGCCCTTGTCGGCGGCCCGCCCCCTTTTATCCCGCCCATAACTCTCGCCTTGACCTCATCTGCCTCCGAGTCGTGCTGATGCCAGCCGTTTGCCGTGCCCTCCGCGACGCCAGCGCTATTGCTGGTGCGGTGCTGATGCAGTGCGGCGGGGAGCCATTTCCACTGCGTTCCGTGCAGTACTCGGGATGAATTGGGTGGTGACGTGCTGCTTGAGGCCACCGCGGATGTGCCCAGCCACCAGACAACGGAAATCTATAAATGGCAGTGCCTGCAGGGCCGCAGGGCCGTTGCGCTGGACTGTACCGGAACATACTATAGGGGTATCGGCAGGTCAGCGGCGCTGCCGGAGCTTTGAACAGCCACCCTGGGCCCCAGGCTGGGTTGCCTGGGCGGGACGGAGTCTTAGCCGTGCAAACAAGGCCCGAGCTTGTCGGCTCATGCACGTCGAAAGCCGGGGGCTTAACGAACACTGTTGGCTATTTGGCCCAGTGAGTTGGTTGGCTGGTCCCGGCTGGGTGGTCCGGGCTGGCCCTCGGCCTGCGTCGCTTGCACGCGGTTTGAGGCGTCTTGGAGTGCCGTTCCAACTAGTTCACCCAAACTTGGCCGACTCCAAGCAGAGGGCCGGGCAGGGCGCGCGGAGGCTCAGGCGCTGCAGTGCGGCGGACTCGCCCCCGGGCGCGCCCCACCTGGGGCACCTGGGCCAAACTCGGACCTTTCGGACTCGCGTAAAGCCTCTCGGGACATGAAGCCGAGCCCGGCCGGCCGGAGCGGCGAGGGCGGCAGTCTTGTCTCCAGGCCCACCACCCGAGCGAGGGTGTGGGGTCAACAAGGACGACTTGTTGGGTAAATTGATTTTGATCCTCCCGCTGTGCGATTAGCTCAGGGAAACGGCAAGAACCGGGCCACCGACACAAAGCTGGGGGTAATTATGTCTGAAATGAGCTTACGAGGGCCACGCGAGGCATCGCTGAGTAGTGCGGGGTCCACTGCAGTGGGCCCACCACACCGCCGCAACGCACGCAGCGGCACAGAAGCGCGGCCCGAGCCTAAGTGGTGGGGATGGCGAGTGGACAAATAGCGAGTTGCAAAAGCAGGACAAATAGCGAGACTTTACTGTACATTAATATGACCAAAAAAATGACTGAGTGCACGGGTTATGTAATAATCAGCCAGAAAAGGGTGATGTGTTACGTACGTTTATTCCTTGGTGCTGGCCGGATTTGAGTTTACGATCCCTCGGGGCTGGGTCTCTAGCCATAGGGCGCTACCAAGTTCTAGGTGCGTGTTAGTGTGTATGGTGTGTATGTGTGTGTTGGCGCGCGCGTGTGTGCGTGTCTTTTGTAACGGGTATGAGGGCCAAAAGCACCTCTCGTGACCGGGTCACGATGCCACGCTCCCCCGACAGCCGCTACCTTTGGTGCGAGCCGGTCTCTGCCGAGGCCCAAGGTACTCCCCGGCAGCCATCGTCACAAAGGCGGCCCGGCAACTGTATTCAAATGCACGACCGGAATATTCATCAGGCACCTACAGCGTCGGGCCGCTCTTTTCCCGCGCGGGGCCGCGGCTGGGCTGGCTCTGAATTCAGCGCCGGGGCGTGGCGGGAAATTCATACTGAGCCGTTGAATCAATTATGCCGGGGTGACAATTACAGGGACTTTATGGCTGCGGGGAGCAGAGTGATGATCCCTGTTTATGATTGAGTCGGGTGGACAGACGCGCGACGCAGCGCCGCCGTGAGCGCAAGAGATTTTTAGGTGCCCGAAGTGGTTGTAAGGGCGATCGTCCTTGTACGGCAAAGGGTGCGATCTCCGGGGCTATCGAACGGGTGTAAACCATTAGGACCTGCAGTAAGACTCATAAAGAACCATCCCGTTTTGGGTGCTGCTATTTGAGTGGAGCTGACAACGAGTGTGAGGGCCTGAGTGGCAGTCGGCCCACTTGGCCGTCGAGTACTCCCGGAGGCTATTTAACTCGCACTTGACTCCCCCATCGCATTGTCATTTAATTACCTCGTCCGCCCCGCTAATGGAAAACTTTGTTTGTTTCAGCGCACATTAACTACATTCGGAAGAGAATAGGGCCCGACCACGTCGGGGTCGGCGGTGACTTTGACGGCGTGAATAAGTGAGTCCATTTCCAACTCGCGGTGGGTAGAGTACACCGGGAAAGGGAGGGGGGGGGGGTTCCTTCTTACTCCTCGCATCGGCAGACTTGTTTGCCCTGCGGGGGTGACAGCCCCGGCGCCGCTGCGGGCCGTGTGTAAGTTGTTGTCGTTGCAGGACGCCCCAAGGACTGGAGGACGTCTCCCGCTACCCGGACCTGTTCGTGGAGCTGCTGCGCTCCGGCAACTGGACGGGCTCGGACCTGCAGAAGGTGGCGGGCCGCAACCTGCTGCGGGTGCTGCGCCGCGTCGAGAAGGTGAGCCGGCCGCGCGCCCATGGCTAATTTAAATTGAAAATCGAGGAGGGAGGGGCGAGTCTCCCCGTGGGCCGTACTCCCCGGGGCCGTACTCCCCGGGGCGCACTCCACTCCGCGCGGATGTGAAGTGGTGTGTGGCGTGGTCAGGCAGGCCCGCCACGGCCCCGGGGTCTCTGTGGGGAGATCACGTGGGGCGGGGCGCGGTGGGGGCGCGGCGGGGGCGGGTCGGGGCGCGGCGGGGGCAGGGTGGGGTAGGGCGGGGTGGGTCGGGGTGGGGTGGGGCCGAGAGCAATTCATCTTGATCAGCGCGGAGGTGAGGCCCAGGGCCGGTCCGTAAATCAAGCCCACTAATAGACTGGCGGCCGATCCCCGCGCTATCTATACTCATCTGCGGCCCCACGCCCGGCCAGCCCCCGGCCAGCCCCCGGCCAGCTGCCGGGGAGTCCGCGCTGCGAGCACTCGATGCACTTTTGGCCTCGAACCCGTTATTACATCCTTGCCTCTAGAGCCAAAATGTGCCGCAGGCGGGCACAGTTATATCGCCACGTTTTGCGCTGAGCCCTTCAAGGGCTCGAATCAAGCCTGCGACGATCAAAGTTGTTACTTCGAACAAGTTTCACTTAGGAGTAAGGGACAATAAAGGAGCTCAAAACGTGTCCGAAGGGTTTCCATCCAAGCTGCTCCGCTGGCTCTCTGTCCTTGTGTGCTCCTCGGCGCGCTGTGCTCGGCACGGCCCGTCGCCCTCACCGCGTCGCCCTCAGGGCGTCGCCCTCGCCGCGTCGCCCGGGGGGCCGCGCCACGCTTTGAGCCGTCACGAACACCGCGGCCGCGCGGCGACGACGGTGTCACTCTGACCATGACGGCCCTGCCTCCTTCTGCCGCAGGTTCGCGACGAGATGCGCGCCGAGGGCGTGCTGCCCGCTGACGACGTCCTGGACCCGGTGGACCCCGTGGGACCCAAGGGCGGCCACGACGGCCGCTGCGTCTTCGACATGTCCCTGTTCAGCGACGACGAGAGAGCGCGCGAAATTTAAATTGTTGGCCCGGCCGCCACGCTATTTCCCCGCCGGTGCTCTTTGACACTTTTGACTGATGCGTTCAATAAGGCCGCGCCGGCGCTTCTTCCAGAGAGGTTTTCCAACAAAATAACTCCGCCGGGCGCGGCGCCGCGGGACTCCACGGCGACCAGGGGCTGGAACCGACAGCCTCGACTCCAATGTATTTTTTTCCCCCTTTGGAAATTCGGCATGACCCGCTGGACGCGACTAACCTCCGGCTGTATTATGTAATTCGTTTCCAGAATGGATGGTTGTTTCCTTTCGACTGCCAATTACGTCTTGAGTGGGACGTCTATGTTATCATGTTTCAATTCATTTAGGGACCATTTAATAATGTTCCGAGAAGGATGCGATGTTGAGGTGACGGTTGTGCCAATGTTTTGGAGGCGAAATATATTCACGATAGCTGAAACATGATCCCCCAAACCAAATAAGTGTTCATAAGTGTGCTTAGTTAAAGACTAGTTGTTTTCACATGAAGTCAACTTTATTTTCCCTGTTAGATTCCATTCGGTCGCAGTCTCATCCTCTCCTCTGTATCTAATATCTGCTAACTAATTTGGCATTTCAATCTTCTTGTCCTTCTCTGAATAAAATTATTATTCTATTTTGATATCAAAAGATGTGATGTTAATTTTAAGTCGAATAATTCTAGAATAATGTGTATGATCTGTGTTATGTGCCATTCTTTATATCTAAGTATAATTTTATGTTCTATTCTTCTTCCTTTGGTTTATATACATGTTTATTTTCACCATCAGAACTACATTTTTGAACGGACACTCACGAAAAAGCTTCTAAAATACTGAAATGTAAATTATTTCACCAAGATGACGCGTCGGTGTTGAACTTAAATCTGTATCTGTACATTTTGTGTGTAAATGTGAGCGTGGTCGAAACCATCACCATTGAAATATTCAATAAACCCAAAAGTACATTTGTGTGTTGTGATCTCCGCGTGCCCCGTGACCGCTGCTACACTACACTGCATTCTATGCATTCTCAAGGAAATTGCTTGCCTCGCCACGACCGCGGCCACGACCCGCCGCGAAGGCAGCGCCGAATTCCAGCCAGACGACTTGTTTTGCTGAAGGCGGGCACGTTCAGCCGCGCCTCTATGAAAAGTCCAAAAGGGAGGGGCGGGGAAGCGAACCCGGGACCTCATAAACTTTTATGTCGGACGAAGGTGCACGCAGCTCTGAGCTATGACGACAGGGCGCGCAGTGAGCATGCGCCAAAGCCAGCCAGACACTGGCGATGCTTTGAAAAGGTTACGCCAACCTGGACCTGGAGCTCAAGGCGTGGCCGCGCTGCGCCGCCCTGCCGAGCATGCCGCGGTTTACGGCACCAATTTGGGTCAGACTGGACGAAAGGGCTGTCCCTTGCTGTCCCTCGAGGACGAGGATAGGGTCAAGGTACGAAGCAAAGCCGGAGCTGCTCTGACAGCGCCCCGTCCATGGCTCCGGCCCTCGACATGAAGGGCACCCCAGCGCCTCCTTGCCGCTCCTGGCTTGGCCACATCACCGCGCTCCAGCTCATTTATTTAAAATTCAAATGGATGCGTAAGGCCGTTTGCAAACAGAATTATACATCGGCCCGAGAAGCAGGCAAAAGAGAGAGCGTCTTAAAAGGAAAAAAAAAAAGAGGACGCTGCTGCTTGTCTTGTCGAAGCGCGCCGGAATACGACGGGACAAGTGTCGCCTGGAGATCGTCGGCGAGCACGCGGGCAGCTTCTGGATTGGAGGCCGCGGATGGCGTGCTGGAGAGAGAGACAGAGAGGCACACTGGAGTGAGATATCTTAATTAACAGGCAAGATGAAAGAGGAAGGGCTCGCTCGCGTGCCGATGGTTGGAAAAGGATTTCCATAGAGCCCCCCCCCCCCCCCCCCCAACCGCTGCACCTGCACGGCCCTATTGGAATTCCCGGACCATGAAGCCGGTGCGACGGTGGCCCCGGCGGCGGTTCGGTCCGCGGTACGGGCAGTACACCACCTCCTTTTTGCTCCTTTTCGCGCGCTCTTCTTCTCGTCACTGAAATGCGGACGTCCCATAAAAACGCTGGCAGGCTAGAGCCTCCCCGTCGTGCGCAGTGTCCGCTCGGTGAAGCAACCCCGCTCCTGGATCCGGCAACCCGAGGATGCAGTCTGCTGCCAGGGGTGTGTCCGTCCGCGGCCCCGCTTGGCTCACGAGTTTGTTTAATTAAGAGCTCCCTGTCGGGGATGAGCCGGGCCGTCGAGTCGGGGGAGCAGGGCGCAGCGCGGACCAGCAACTAGTACTTCTCGGATTGGCACACAGGCATCGCGACGAGACCCTCGAGTCCTGCGCGAGTGCTTCTCCCGTCCTGCTGGGAATCGGACCCGCCAACTACTCAAAACAAATTGCACTAGGCCGCCTTCCCTCTCACGACTCCGACAGAGCGCGCCGGAGGGGCGGGGGAGTTGATGGCACGACAAAAGTCGACCCGTTCGGCGTAACTCCTCCGCGTCGCCAAATCAAAGAGGCAGCTTCACTCCGCTTCGCCCCGCTTCGCCCCGCTTCACCCCGCCTCGCCCCGCTTCACCCTTTCAGCCCCGCTTCACCCTTTCAACCCCGCTTCGTCACACTTTGCCTCGCTTCACCGATCTGGCCCGTTTCATCCCGCCTTCAGTACTGAGTACTGGAATGGAAAGTGCCAATGCGCTGATAACTGAACCGCACTATCCGGGCAAAGCGCCTTCCACCTCTCACCCCCGCCGCCTTCCGAACAGTCAACACCGCACCTCTCGATTCACCACCGTTACAGACGCTAGTCAAAGGACAATGCCGCGCTGAAAACTTCACTTTTTGAAATGTCAATCTCATATTGGGGTGGCAGACAATGGGCTAGGCAAATACACACGCAGGCAGAGGGGTGCTCTGGAGCGTTCCGATCCGCGCAGCGAAAGAGTTTTCGCCGTATTGGCGCTGTCATCCTCATCGGTTTGGCCTCCCATTCGACTCATCATAAGGGAGAGGGGAAAGAGAAACTCGATCTCGCTGCCTCTCTCCTCCTCCCCCGGCCACGTCGCCGCGGGACGCTGATTGTCGTGTCTGTCTCCCCTTTCGCGGCACCTGCGGCACAAGTCGGTGCGTGATTCACCTGGCGGCCCACCCCAGCCCGCCCCGGGCCCAGGCCGCTCCACGCCGCTCCACGCCGCCGACGGCCCGGCGATTGGATTACGGATTACCAGTGCAGCCACGCCTTTATTACGCCAAGGCCCCGCGCCAGAAAAGGTCCCCCCTCGTTAGCGGGAATACAAAAATCGAGGAAAGCAGAAGAAGATTATTAGTATGAAAAATAAATGGAGGAAAAAGTCGAGAGGGGTGAAACGTCTAAATTGGAATTCGTCGTTCCATTCTTACGTCTCTCATCCTCTCCTCTCGTTCAGAGAATCGACTCGATTCGTTTTTAAAACGTAGGGTTCTTGCAGGCGAGATGCCTCACTGCCAAGCTGAGAGCGGGGTTGAAGACAGTTATAAATGTGTCGTGATTAAAGACCTGAAACCTACCACAATGGTACCACAAAGGACGCTTGTCGAAAAAATGAAAGGAAATGTTGGGATTCGACCTCCGAAACTTACTGTCAGGGTCAGATGCCTTTTTATTCTCAGCCACCACGGCTCTTCACTAACGTTGACTGAAACGGGCTCTTGACGCGGCAATGAGCAGCGGTCAGACAAGAAGAAGATCAAAGGTAACGGCAGGATTAGATCGTCCGACCCTAGGACCGGGTAACCGACGCGTCTACACCCCGAGCCACCACGGCACATGCAGTACAGCGCGCGTTGCCATGGGTTTGAACCGCACTGGGAGAAGCTGTGAAAAATAGAGTAAATAAACTTTTGGGAGTTGAACCTGGGACTCGAGGGTCTGTTACGAATGCCTCTGCACTGTTGACCTCGTAACTGGCCCCTGGGTAAGCCGCTCGCGGCTCCTCGGAGATGCGCTCTGACAACGCCACAGCGGCGGGGCGAGGCGCGTGATTGATTAGATGAAAAATTAGGTTCCACGAGATTGCTTGTTTTATCTTCTGGGAGACTCATCTGGGGCACCCGGCGACGGGCCCTGTTCGGGCATCCCACCGGCCCGCTCCAAGGCCCTCCTGGAGCCCCGCATGGCCCGTTGGCGTGGCGTGGGGGCGACTGGGTGGCGGGGCAGCGAGGCAGCCGAGGCAAGCGGTGCAAGCGGCCCGCCCCAGAGACAGGGGTGGGACGCCACAATGAAGGCTTTCGAAGGGCTTCTCCCGATTACCGGCCGACAAAGTCCGCGCGAGAAAAATTTGCCACGGCCGGCTGCGCCAATATTTCCCCCCCCCCTTTCCCCCCTCTCTGTCCCTCTCTCTTTTTCACACTCAGCCGCCCTTGCATCTGTCGGAGTGGCTGGGGGGAAAATAACTAAGATTGACACTGGCCGAGTGTCTGTCGTGGAGTGGGGTCGAACAGCGGCCAGCTCTTCGGAATGCGATGCCGGCCTACAGAAAAAGGGGGAGGGGGGAGCCTGCGAAAGAAGGGCAAGCGATTAATTAAAGGGCAAGGCACGGCACGGCCGGCGCGCCGCAGAACGGGTTCCCCCGCCCGGACCATGATTAAAGATTAGCTCCTCACGCCGAGGCCGAGGCCCGGCCCGTCCACCACGGCGCGGCGCGCGTCTCACTAGCCTGCGCCACCAGGGTATTAGCCCGGCTCTGTTTTGGCTTGCCGCTTGCCGCGCGGAGGCGGGGAAGGCGGAGACAGGAGACAGGCGGGCCGGCATCAAAGAAGTGCTGCTCCAGCGTTACCATGTAATGAATGTTGGACGACTTATAAGCGCCGCCAAAACCCGAGACGTCTAATTAAAACGGTGCAAAATGAACTGTGAATCATGGAGCTTGGAAGGCCAGGGGTGGGGCGGGGCAGAGTGGATTCCCTTTTTACGGAGGGTGTAGACATCGGCAACAAGACACACCCAAGTAAAGCAAAGGCGCTTAGTGTTATGCAAACGCAACAAACTTTGCACACGATTTGATCTCACTAATAACCCTCGAGAGAGGACTCAATAATCAAACACATAACCGTTCCACTCCCTTTCGAAAGAGCAGTCCATAATGCATTTTTTCGGGTCCTTTTTGCTGAGCCTGACTGCATCTGCATCGGAATCGGAAAACCAACGGGCGAAGCCCTCCGCTAGGTCGGGCGGTGGTGGGGGTAGCATAGCGGCTCGCTGGCTCGGGAGGCCGGATCGCCTGAAGGTAGGCACACGCCATGCACGGCTGTGTGGCGGGCTAGCATCGTCGCCCCCTGCAGCCAAGGACGTTTTTCGCAAGTTTAAGTACCTTCCAGACCTCCGATCGCAACGAGGTGTGCACCATTCGATGCGGCGTACTCACATTGACTCCAGGACCCCATGTTTCTTGAGAAATGGGGGCGGATTTACGTAGAAAAGCGAGAAAAGCAAGAAAGGAGCCCCCGTAAGTAGGCAGGCCCGCCATGCACTGCTGCGTTGCGGGCTTGCATCTAATGGCGCGCACGAAAAACGCCCCGCATGCGTAAACGGCTGAGATTTTCGAAAAATGTCTTCAACGAAAGTTGTAGGAAATAGAAAGGACAATCAAAGCCACCCTATCCGAATAAGATGCGAGCTCAAAATTTTTCGACAACGAAGAAAAACGTTTTCTGTAACTTCGGGACAAGTTTTTGGAATGAAGAAGTCATTTTAGATGGGGGGTCAAAGCGAGGCGTTTGTAGGGCTTTTCACAAGCTTCGACCCAGAGAAAACCGTTTGTTGATATGTTATTTAGTTTGGTCAGGAGGGAAGATTGAATCGGGAGGTGTCGGTGCCGTTCGCGAGCAGCGGCCGCGGGCGAGTGGGGAAGGGGCATGGAGGTGGGGATGGAGGGGAGGGGGAAGGAAACTGGATGGTCTGTTTTGGTGCACGCATGAGTTTATTCATTTATAAACCGGTCACAATTTGATTCATAATCCGCCGTGCGCAATGGCGCAAACGCGTCAACTTCTGTAACTGCACCTCAGCCAGCAGGTCTTAGTTGGTGCGCGGGACGCGCACCTGAGGGATACTACGGATAGTTTCAGGTTAGGTTGAGTTATGCTAGCGTTAGGTCTGTCGCGAGTAGAGTAAGACCTGTCGCGACCCCGTTAGGTTAGGTTAGAGTTGGTTGGACCATTTGGTTAGGTTAGGTCTGTCGCGAGTAGAGTAAGATCTGTCACGACCCCGTTAGGTTAGGGTGGGTTGGACCATTTACCTTTGTTAGGTTTGCATTATCACACCAAATTATTTGTCTCAATTCCTAGCATTCAGAAGTAAATCCACATGGAAAAGAGGCATCACTCAACTGGGCCCCTTACACGCTCCCCATTTAGCGGAAAATGGAAACGACTAAAGTCTGCATGACTCCGTTGAAAAAGTTAGCAACAGAAGATAACTCAATCTGTATGTTTATGAATCAAGTGCAAAAAGAATCACTTCAACTTAACCCTCTTTATTTTTACAACTTAAGTTGCACAAAAGAAAGCCAAAAAATATACCAGGGTAATAAACACTTTACGCAGACCATAATTCTAGTTGTATTGTCTTTGAATTCCACTTCGCTTAGAAAAATTAAGTTAAGATGACTTCGTTATCCATTTTAACGGATATTGATAAGTTGAAGAACCCTTTACGGAGTGACCTGATACTTTGATATATTTCTCAAAATTTTACTTATACTTTTTCAATTTCTCATCATCCGCACCTTTTTTTTTGTTCTTCGAACAGTCTTCTGTTTCTCCTGAAAAAATTGGTGGCCAAAATGGAGTTTAGCGACGGAAAAAAATAATCGTCTTATGCGCTGCATTTATAAATTTTTGGACTTTCCTGATATTTTATGTGTTTGTTGAGATATCCAATTTTCCTTTAATGGCTGACAGGTCCTTGTGGCACGTTTTGAACCCACAAAGTTTGAAACGGGGCCACGACTAAATCGTGTATATTGGTTAACGTTTGAGTGGAGTTACTCTGAAGTAGAAATTGAAAGCATCGGCACCAGTCTCTTGGTCTTTGCATCTACAATTGGAAAAATGATATTCCGTTCCGAAGCTACAACCAACACCGTTTCGTGGAGAGGAAATGGAAAGCACCTGTGAGAATACTTCAGTTTTAATAGAGAAGATTTGGTGATTTGATGCACTTTTTCAAAGCAATAACTTATCCCGTAAGAGTCAAATCCAGCATCCTGTAATGGCGGACGAAGAGTTGGGTATTGGCTCAGCCCCGGAGCTTGCTTCCGCCTAGTTTTTATGAACACTGTAGACGCAGCCAGTGAGTTGCGTCCGGCTGGTCGACCGCCTCACTGTGGGCTGACGCGTTGAGCGCCTGCGAGTCGGGGGGTAGGCCAACCAACACGCAGCCCCGCGCTGCAGTGCGGGGGGCGGCCTACCTCGCAGGCGGGAGTGGCCTCAACGCGCGGTGCGGGTCGTTGTGCCGCCGTTTCGAAGCCACCGCGGCGCTCTGTCTCCCTTGCGCGCCCACCATGCACTCCGTGAACGCAGACAGCGACTGTTGGGAATCAGTCGCTGCTCATCGTTTGTCCGACCTTCTTTTGTCCGACCTAGCCAAATTTCACCCGCCCGTAAATCGGCTGAAAATTTTGTCCGGCCTTCTTTTGTCCGACCTTCGTTTTGTCCAACCCCCGCGGGAGATGACGTCATTGTTTCTACCAAAAAAGCAGATGGTCGCAGTGGGAAGAAGCCGGTCGAAAAATGTAAGGAATTATTGGGATTCGATCCCCGGACCTCTTTGTCGGGGTTCGACGCGTCTCAGCCACCACGGCTCATGTTCGACGCTGATCAAATCGGGCGCTTGACGCGACGATGAGCAGCGGTCAGAGAAAAAAGGTTATTAAGTAAAAAGATTTGATCCGCCGACCCTAACACCGGGAAACCGGCGCGTCTACACCTCCAACCACCACGGCGCATGATGGTCCCAGCGCGTTGCCGTGGATTTGAAGCACACTGGGGGAGGCAGTGAAAAATAAAAAATGTTTGTAGTTGACCGCTGAACACGGCTCGCATGCTTTTTTTGGGTCTATATCATCTGACATACCTAAAGTAGAACGATAAAATTTAGGCCGACCTATTCGCATGTTTGACCGACCTAAACTGGAGGCGACTCATTGTGGAGTAAAAACAATTCGACGCCAAAAAGGATTGAATACGATCCTCCCACTGGGAGTCTCCGACCAGCTTCGGTAAACGGGGGAACTGGCCTTCATCCGGAGATCCCTGTCGCGCAATTCGACAGATGAATGGATATCGTATGGGCCTGGCCCACCCGAAGTGCGCGCCGTTTCTGTAGAACAGTGAGAGTCCAGTTTCAGAGGCCTTACCTCAGAGGGGTGGGAATCCGTTATTCGAACCCGCAACCTCGAGCGCCGAGTGTTAGTCAATTCCTGACGCGGCGACAGGAGACGTTCGGCTCTCGGAACGATGCTGCTGCCACGGCACCGTAAGCATTATGAAGGCCCCAGCCCAGCGTGCCGGCTCGGCCACGGGACCCGTGGGATTTCAAAGGGAAAGGACGTCAGGATTGTTCTGTTGTCCCCCTGGGACTGATTACAGAGCCTGAAGCTGCTCGGACGGGGGCCCCACCACCACGCCGTGGCCTCCGGGTGGACGCGCTGTCCCTCCCTGTGCTGCCTGCGCCCTGCTTAAGACAGACAAAGACGAGACGTCGGTCGGGGAGCCCAGCATCGCGGTGACCGCAGAGGGGAACGCATTCCACGCTGCCGCTCAGATAGCCACGTCGCTGCTGGCCCCCCCGGCCGGCCCACACCCACACGGGGCGCACACCCTCCCGTCCGTCTCGACGACAAAAAGCAAACAACTAAACCAGATTTGGGATGGGATGGCTGCGACCGGCACGCGGAATGGGTTTGCCGGCCAACGGGGGCCGACGGGGACACTGTGGAATGGACAATCCCCCTTCCCCTCCCTGTCCACCACGCGGCGTATGTGGTCGACGACGAAATCTTTAGGGCCGGAACTAGGACTTCGGCTTGGACCAAACAACAGCGGAATGAAAACGGACGACCAGCCCTCCCCGCCCCGGCTTGCCCGGACGCCGGGCTGCTCGACCGCATCAGTAAGCGCACTGCAGCACCGCCGCCGCCACGGTCCCCTGGGCCGCGGCCACGGCGGCGTGCTAGACCCTCGCCGTCAAGGCCCTGACGTGCACCAGCCCCGGGACAGCCCTGGCACGCTAATTTGCCTAACGACCTGTTTTTAGTGCCTCCGGCGCGCCGCCAGCAGGTCGGACTCCAGGCCGGGGCGCGGCGCTGCGTGGGGCCTCGGCTTCTGCAGAGTGTTCGCCCCGCAGCGATGCTGCAGTTGGAGCATCGCAGCACGCCCTCGATCAAGTCGCACACTGTAGAGCTTCACCACAGAAAGTCCCACAGGACGCAAACACTGTCTCGTCCTCAGCCCTCGGGCCTCGATATGGTGCCAGGTCGTCTGGACGTTCTGCGTAACCCTCTGGATCCGCGCCTGTGACGAAGGTCCGTCCGTGGAGCTTGGAGGCGTGAGGAGTGGCTGGCCGGTGGCAAGGCGGGGCGTGGTGGAGCGGGCTTGCGGACCTTATGCAACGGCCGCGCTGAGCTAGCCGAGCCCGCCAAGGCGCTTATCGCAAACAGAATAATGTACGGCCCTACATTTTATTGGCGAGTCCGGGACAACAAGTATCCTGGCATTGGCTCGGCACCAAGTCAGCTGCACCCGCTTCGGTTCCGATGCGCTCCGCTCTCGGTTTCCCACTATCCTTCCAAGGCTTGTGCCCTTTCATCATAGTGCCGCATCTTGTCCTCCTGTCGCCAGCAATGCAGCGCCGATGCAGTGGAAATGATAGAATAAAACAACACCGAGCGTCACAGCGAGCGACGCGGCGAGACGCGATGCGGCTGACCCCCCCGCCCCGCCCTTGACCCCACGATACGGCGATCACACCGGCAGCGCGGCTAGGCCCGGGGCATCGCACGGGCCGATGACCGCCACTTTCTGGTCACTCAATGGCCTTGCGCACGCTCGCCGCCCCGCCGCTCTCGCTCGCTCTCGCTACATGGTTAATTCCATTGTCGATTCATGCGAGGGCGAATGCGGGCCGATACAGCCTCGCTCCGCTCTGGCAGCTCGCCAGCCACATTGCTGGAAAAGCCTGGAGCGGCCTGGAGCGGCCTGGAGCGGCCTGCAAAGCATCGCGACGTGCCCCTCCTCCGGGCCCTTGGGCTTCCCGCCCTTTGCGCCCACCTCTGCGCTGGACCTCTCCGAGCGAGCCCTTCAGCCGGCTAACAAAGCCGCCGGGCAAGCCGCCGGGTGCATGGGGAATCGGCGTTCAGTGCACTAAGACGGGCCCACAGGTCCCTGCAGCCGCTGCGGCACGCACCTAACCAGGTAGGTTCGACATTGAAAAAGTTTCTGGAAAATTTAAAAAAATTCTGTTTTGTCTTTTGGCGGATTATAATGTTGAAGTTGTGACTGAACTACGATGAAGATTCCAAAGTTTTGTGGTTTTTTATTTTTGCAATAGTTTTGTCATTTGCGATGACGGCTTACCTTGCAAGCGGTCAGCGAGGCATCGCTGCGCCACTGCCCGCCACCGTCAGCGTGCATCGGCCGTGCGCTTCGGCGCTGTAGAGTGCCAAAGCAGCTCTGTAAATCGTCAAGGCCTCCGAGGCCAGGGAAGACCACGCAAGACCAGGGAAGTAGAGGCGGGGGGTTATAACTCAGCGATTGTTGGTGTTCGCGCCAGACGCCGCCGCCGTCGCCGAGCCGTTACATCGCACGGGGAATTAAACTGACACGGAAGAGAAACAAAGGCGCGGTAAGAACAGAAGAAAACCAACATCACGGATAGCAAAGAGAAGGGAACTGGGAGCTGCAAGCTGGGCCGAAGGGGACTTGGGGTCTAATTTTGACTTTCAGTTTCACCATACGTTTTCTTGAATATTTCTTTGATTTCTTATTTCCATCTTGACGTTCCACTTCACTTACGGGAGACGTTCTTCTCACTTTTTATAACCAGGGTTCCAGGCATGGGCAGGAAAGTAAAGTAAAGTAAAGTACCGCGGTACCAGCATCGCGGTTCTTTTTTGGGTAAAGTACCGGCACCGCAGTGCTGATGACGCGAAAGGGACCGGTAAAGTACCGCGGTACCGATTTGCGAGTAAAGTAACGAAAAGTACCGTCGGTCCTGTCAGCGGGCGCGCAGCCGCGCACTATTACGGATTGAGCGACACGACTATATTACGCAAGTGCATGCCCCGTCGGGTACCACGGACTCCATGCGCTGCAAACCGCTGTACAGCAGCCGCATCCAACAAAAGAACTTGGAGGAAAAAAAAAGAAGAAAAAATGGGGGCCCTTCTCCCACCTCCCCACACAGTAGGGAGGACCGCCTGCAACTTCGGTGGATCGGGGGAACCGGTGCATTCCAGGCGGCGACCCCAGGGGTTCTCATCTGATGTGGGCCGGGTGAAGGGCGGGGGTTGAGAGCCTTTGGTTTTCGCGGGGTGGTCAGTGGTACCCACAGTGGTACCCCCGCTGTCCGGCGCTCTCTACCGAACATGCAGTGTGAAGGGCCAGCTTCAAAGGACTTATCAACTCCAAACCGACGAATCAGAATGGACCCACTCGCGACCAATTGCGAGTGGCTGGAACGACCGGGGATCGAACCAGTGCCGAGGCCAATCCGCCGAAGCGGACTGCTTTTTAGACACCCAAGCATAGTGGACGACAAATGATCCAGACCACTACGCTATCACGACTGCACGTCTGCCGAGTGTCGGACGACGGGTTTGAGTCGTATTGGGATGAGGGAGGCAGTCGTAAAATGTATTGAAATGTTGGGATTCGATCCCCGGACCTTACTGTTCAAGTCCGACGCCTTAGCGATCTCAGCCACCACGGCTCATGGTACATGCGGCGTCAGCCGGGCTCTAGACGCGGCAGGGATGGAGCCGCAGTGAGCGGGTCATTCGAAAAATGTTGAGAAAAAGTGGGACTCGATCCGTCGACCCCGCTACCGGGAACCGACGCCTATACCACCTCGACCACCACGGCCTAAGATTAGGCCACCACGACTCATGATTGGGGTCGGGTAATGTCAACGCCTTTGAACCGCACTGGGAATGCGGTCCGCACTGCCGCACTCCGAGTGCGGTTCAAAGGCGTTGACATTACCCGACCCCAATCATGAGTCGTGGTGGTCGAGGTGGTATAGGCGTCGGTTCCCGGTACCGGGGTCGACGGATCGAGTCCCACTTTCTCTCAACATTTTTCGAATGACCCGCTCACTGCGGCTCCATCCCTGCCGCGTCTAGAGCCCGGCTGACGCCGCATGTACCATGAGCCGTGGTGGCTGAGATCGCTAAGGCGTCGGACTTGAACAGTAAGGTCCGGGGATCGAATCCCAACATTTCAATACATTTTACGACTGCCTCCCTCATCCCAATACGACTCAAACCCGTCGTCCGACACTCGGCAGACGTGCAGTCGTGATAGCGTAGTGGTCTGGATCATTTGTCGTCCACTATGCTTGGGTGTCTAAAAAGCAGTCCGCTTCGGCGGATTGGCCTCGGCACTGGTTCGATCCCCGGTCGTTCCAGCCACTCGCAATTGGTCGCGAGTGGGTCCATTCTGATTCGTCGGTTTGGAGTTGATAAGTCCTTTGAAGCTGGCCCTTCACACTGCATGTTCGGTAGAGAGCGCCGGACAGCGGGGGTACCACTGTGGGTACCACTGACCACCCCGCGAAAACCAAAGGCTCTCAACCCCCGCCCTTCACCCGGCCCACATCAGATGAGAACCCCTGGGGTCGCCGCCTGGAATGCACCGGTTCCCCCGATCCACCGAAGTTGCAGGCGGTCCTCCCTACTGTGTGGGGAGGTGGGAGAAGGGCCCCCATTTTTTCTTCTTTTTTTTTCCTCCAAGTTCTTTTGTTGGATGCGCCGCTGTACAGCGGTTTGCAGCGCATGGAGTCCGTGGTACCCGTGGGTACGTCAAGTACCGTCGGTACTTTCGAAGGTACCTGTAAAGTACCGCGGCACCGAAAATTTCGATAGTACCGGTAAAATACCGCGGTACCATAGTTTTCGGTAGTACCGGTAAAGTACCGCGGTACCATAGTTTTCGGTAGTACCGGCGGTAAAGTACCGCGGTACCATATTTTTCGGTAGTACCGGTAAAGTACTGCGGTACCGATTGTGGAGTACCGTGCCCATGCCTGCAGGGTTCCACGCATGCAAGAATGGACTGTTCAACTACATAAATATGAATTGCGGACAAGTTTCATGTGTTGAGATCGTGTCGGACGTAAACGGGCAGCACGTAGCGTACGAGGAAGAGAGCACGGAGCACGGCGAACGGCACGGCACGTGTCCCAGCCAATCAGGCGGAAGGGACGCGCAGGACTGCGAGTGTCATGCCCTTCCCCTTTCTCCCCCTTCCATACCGCCCCTGCCGTCTGCGGCCTCTCACATTCACCTGACGCGACACCCTGCGGGACGATCGGACTATACTGTCAGCGTGGTCGTCCGATCTACTGCAAAGTGGAAAACAAGGACGACGAGACGAGACATGCCCATGCACTGCGCGGACCTATTTTTGGAATGTCAGCATCAGCTCTGACGACAGCGAAGCCAATCGAGACACCCCGCCCCGCCCCCTCCCCGTCTGGGAGCTCCGTTGTTGTCTTCAACACGGTGACCTTTCGGAAGCAGTGAGCGACACCGGCAACACGCATTCATGTTGCAGTGCCACCGCTCTGCGCCCAGGCAAAGACGTCCTCATGATTTTCGCATAGATGGCATTGAACATCAGGAGCGTCTTTTCTCACGAGAAAAAAAATGAGGTGGCGCCACTGCGCGACAATGCGGGGACGCGGGGAATGGACACGTCCGTGGCGCGCTGTGGCGGCTCCACGTTCACGAGGACCGTCCGTCGTCGCGGCAGGAAAGGCAGCAAAGGGGAAGCAGAGATTGATCGCAGCACTACTGCAGGCTGAACAGTGCTCACGTCGCCCCCGCGGGACCTCCAGTGGGGCTGCGAGAGAGACGCCGCATCCACGCTCTGTTCGGAATCAGACTATACTGCTGGCATGGTCCGCCACAAAGATGTGGCTCGGCGGAAAAAAAAAACTGAGATGGGTGCGACGCGGTCCAAGGGAACCGACTGGGCCGGATAAGGGCATGACGGCACATGTGGTGCATTTGCCAAGCTGGAGGGCCCAGCGATGCGGAACGCTTTCGCTTAGACGGTTCTCCGGATTCCTTCCATTCGCCCTCGCCCCTCGCCCTCAGAGTGTATGCCCCTCCTCCTCTCGGTCTCGGCACCGCCAGGGCCACGTTCCGTGAGCTCTCCGAGCACCGCATTTTTTTATTTTCACTTTTTTTTCCCTTCTTCTTCGTCTTCTTCGCGTGGGGTGCAACGTGACTGTACAGCGTGGGAAAGGGGTGAGGAGGCAAACTCACGCGGTGCGCATGGGAGGGGGAGGGGGCGGGCTTCGTTATTTTGTTAGAGCGGTCCACGCGCCGCAGCGAGGGCCGCTCGGCTCGCTATTTTCATTTAGTAACGCCCCCGCCCTCCTTCACCGCCTACACCGCACACAATTGGAACGGTTCCGCTCGCTTTATGTTTCTTTCATCTGGCAAATAATGCCGCCGCCACCCCGTCGGAACGGTCTCGCCTCCCCCTGGCGGCGCGGCGGCGCTGCCGGCAGGTGCAGCACGGCGCGCTGCCGCCGCTCGCTGGGTCTGGGAGTGTGAGGGGGTGCGGCCGGGCGGCCTCGCTGGCGTCTGCTCGGCGGGGTGCACACAGCGGGCGACCATGCACACTGCGCTCGCCACATCGCCGCCTCTGCAAATAGTCTGCTTTTATTAGAGCGAGTTGCGGGCTCTCGGTCTGCATGCTCTTCATCGGGTCGGCAGCCGGAGGGATGCTGCACCTGCGCGCGAGGCGGCCGGGACCGCCAGGCACTGTTGTTATTAGGCCGTTACTCTTTCCGCCCGGGCCACGGCGGCAGGTGTGGCGATACCCCGCGTCTCTACCCGGCGCGGGGTATGCCCGAGTCGCTGGGCCGCTATACTCCACGCGCCGGCAACAGGTGGCGCTGCCGCGAATGCGGACTCGCGAGACACGCTGTGCGCGCTGTGCGTTTTGAAAAGTGGCAGGATGTCGTTGTTAGTGTGGGTGTGTGCAGGGCAGGTGCAAATGTGTACAGAGGAGGGGGTGGAGGAAGCAGGAAATTTGGTGTGGAAATGAGCCGCTGGACCTGGATCGGCATTTTAAGGCACCGCGTGGTGCATGCTATGGAGCTCGCGGCCGCACGTCACACTAGACAGGCGCCATGCGGGAGGGGGAAATCCCCGCCACACAGCCACACAGCCAGCCAGCCAGCCAGCCTTGCGCTTCAACGACGCACCACCAAGCGGATTGGCGCGGTGCATTCACTTGCCGAGCCGCGCCAGAACGCACGCCGCGACGCACGCGAGTCCGCCCGGGCGAGGGAAATCCCAGTGTCCCGACAAACACGTCTCGTTCTCGTTATCGCAGCGACGGCAGACTGATCACGAAGAGTCGCACATGCCGCACGCACACACACACGCGCGCGCGTGATGGGGGAGGCTTTCTAGTCCACACTGTAATCCGATCGGTGAGCTAATCTGGTCTATGGCCGCCGCAGTGCTCCTGAAAGTGGGTCAGGCGCGTTGTCTATCGGCCGACGACGTGCCCTACTTCGTGGTTTGCCGTTGCCGCCTTTGGCCGCCGTTGTTGCCTTTGGCCGCGCTGCCGGGAGAGATCCGTACCTGGTCAAGGACTCCGTCAGCGACTAGCTGGACGCCGCACCGCGCCACGCCGCTGACCTGCGCGGGGCGGGTGCCATTTCAATCGTTTTCCTTATGAACCCCGAGGGAACCTCGAGAAATTGAGTATCTCTGCCGACGGAGACCGAAGACCCTTGATCCACGGAATCGTCTTCCCTTGGCTGCCGGAGCTGTGAGCGCACAGCACAGTGGATAAGACATGTTGCCATGCAAGGTAAAACACTCGAAGTCAAGCACATTACTTGTCAAGGCGAAGCATCCCTGAGGACTGACGAGCATACGCAAGGCTCGTATCACGGCAGATTAATAGGCCCACCGCCTTGTCTGACGTTTCAAAATGTTTATATTAGATTCGACAAAAATAGAAAATCAAATTTAAGTAGCTAATCTGAAAAGAGGAGTTTCAGTTCAGGAACTCTATCTTCGACTGTTTGGTGCAGGAATCTCAATTTCTAAAATGTTGATGAGGGAGTTTGGTTAGATCAAGAGAAAAGTCATGTAATCAGCACTACATATATTCTAAATCATGTTCACAGTAATATGTATGAAAATAAAATACTTATAGAGAAAAGTAAAAAGACAATTAATTAAGGTGTCCAAAGTACACAATGGTAAATTGCGACGACCAAGTTGTACTGCATACAGTGGAAATCAGGAAAGTTACTTTTTAAAAAAAAGGTAAGGATATATATATGTTCGGAAAAAATCAAGGCAGTGAGAAGCCCTGAACTTAACATACAGTTAATAAACCATACAAACAAATCCAAAACCACTCAAGTGTGAACATATTATACACTGATAAGTGTACATTTTCTTAAAAATTAATGGGCATAAAGGGTGTGAAAATTGCCCTTGCTGAGATTCTAACAAAATAAATTCATCAGGGTAAGATAAACCCGTCATACAGTTGCCGAAGCCCCAGCAAACACAATTCACACACTCCAAATACATTAGGAGACTTAGCAATTGGAGAAGGAGTGTCAAGCAAGAGGAGCAATCAGAATGAAATGAAAGGGCAAGACACAGAGAAAAAACAATTGATCAACAATGGGTCATGGTTTGCTGGTTTGCTACTGGTGCTAGTACTGGTATTTCAAAGAGCACATAGAGAAGCCTGAAGAGAAAAACAAACTCAACACGAACTTGAAACAACAGTAAGAGCCAAAGTCTCCATCTACTAAGTTCTAATACAAAAAATAATATCAAATAAAAAAAAATGAATAATCACTAATGAACAATTCACTTTCTCCAGACACTCAATGCACATGAACAACTAGGATCCTGCAAACTTACACTCCTACCTACTGCTTCACTGCGAAAACATAGTTGCACTGCACACATGAATACATAACACATCAAGCCATCGAGTTTGTGAAGTAATACATCTACATCTTTCTGGACTGTTCCCCACTAAGCTGACCCGCTGCGAAGACCGGTGGACGCCGGGGGCCGCGTTCACCATGGCGCCGAGGGCTGTCTTTATCCCGGCACGCAACCAACCCCCGGCGTCCCCGTCGCAGAGACATGGGCTCCGCCAACTTGAATGGCTGTCCCAGACTACTTGATGAGCCCGCGCGCACGGAACAGATCACGCATCAGGTTCTTGAGATAGCGGATCTCCTGCGACAGATCGGCCACTTTGGCCTGCAGCTCGTCGTTCTTGTCCTTGAGCTCGTTCTCCTCGCCGACGATCACCTCCACCTCGGCCTTCTTCTTCATGCGGTAGCGCGTGGCGGCGTTCTTGTTCTGCTCCTTCTTGCGCTGCCGCTTGTCCTCGACGTTGGCGCCGTACGGCTTGCGGCGGCCCTGGCCTCGCTTGCTGCGGGACGCGGCGGTGGCCTTGCCGGGCGCGGCCTCGGCCTTAGGGGCGCCCTCGGGGCTCGCCTCCGGCACCCAGTCCGGGTCGTCGCTCTCGGGGGAGGCGAGGGTGGGCTCTTCGGACGTGAAGCTGCTGTTTGAGCTGGTGCACGGGCTGGGCGGCGCGAACGAGTCCGACGACCAAGCCTCCTCGGCCTGCACGCGCGAGCGCACAATCTCGTCGAGATCGATCAACTGCTGCTGCTGCTGCTGCGGGATCGTCACAAGCAGGTTGCCACTGTAGTCGGGCTGCTGGGTTGGCTGGTAGGCGAAGGCGACCTCATTGGTGTTGATGGGGTATTGGTGGGTGTGGTGTGGCGGGCTTCGCGGCGGGCTCTGTGGGGGGCTTTGCGGGGGCGTCAACGCGCCACCGTGGCTCTGCTCCACCTTGCCGAACACGCTCTCGAACTCCTGCAGCAACGTGTCCGTGTCGGGCAGCTGCTGTTGCAACAGGTGCAGCTGTGTGTTGGTCAGCAGTCCGATGGCGGGGGCCACGAGGGGCTGCTCCAGCTGCTGCAGGCTGCCGGCCGCGGGCGGCTGCTGCACTGCCGACAGGGGCACATGGACCGCGGAGGGCGCGGCGGGCGCGAAGGCGGGCAGGGCCACGTTGGGGGCGAAGTGCGTCAAGGACTGCGTCGAGGACAGGCCGGCGAAGGGGCGAGAAGCCACCCCCGCCAGGGCGTCGTCGTTGCAGAGGGACGGCGTCGGCGAGGGGAGCTCCTCGAACATCGGCAGGTCTGTCTTCGACTCAAACCAATCAGAGAAGGATTCTGCAAACAGAAAAAAACACACAATCAAACGTCAATGTGAATGACTGAGCTTGGCGCTGTTGGGCAGTCCCCACCAGAGCCCACCGCCTAATCTAGGCACCGCTCGTTCCGTGGGGCCGCCAGACAGCCGGCAGGCCAGCGCAGACCGAGATAGGTGCGGCGGCCAGCAGCGGCCAGATAGCCCGGTCAGAGCAAGGTTCAAAGCACTAGACAGTAGACAATGCCGGTCGACGACCTGACGAGCGCCAAACTCCGCGCGCCACCCACTTGTCGGCACAGGCGCAGCCTCACTCACAGTTGGGGCCTTTCTATTGCCACTGCTTGACAAGCGGCGCTGCCCTTCCCGGCTCGACGCGCACCCTGCGTCCGCGCTGCAGGGAGCAACCCCGTCGCGGACCGGCGGCGCACAGCAGCACCGCAGCCGGCAGGGCCTCGCGAGATAACCGCCGCAAATAAACCGCGTAACGCCACGTGGCCGGCAATGGAACAAACCGGCGGCACATGGCGATAAGCGGAGCGACCAGCACCTCCACATCGACGGCACGGCCGGTCTCGAGAGGAAAGAGCAGTGTACCCGACCACCTGACCGGGGTCCGACCGGGGTCCGACCGGGGTCTGACCAGGACGAGGACGCCGTTTGGCAGCCAAACTGGTCCCATAAGGCCGTGTGGGCCTAGTGCCACCGAGCGACTCGCCCGCGCCCGGTCGGCGCAGCCTTTCCTTTCGGCCTTTCCCGCTTCTGGGCTGCGCTCGCCCCGCGAGCCCCTGTCCGATCCCCAGCGAGCGCCTTCAAGGCCCAAGTCGTCTTGAGGGTCCACCGAGTGACGTCTTCCGTCAAAGCTTGTTGACGCCGTCACGGGGAGAAAACGGAATATTCCTTTGCAAAACACATTGTCAGCCGCGAGTCAACGGCCCTCGCCTCCGCGCTTCGCACCGCACGGCGACCCGGAAGCAGAACTAGATTGAGCTGCTCGCCAGAGCTGCAACGCGGAAGAGCGGGGAACGCGTGACCAGGGCGCCGAGGAGTGCGCCAAGCACCCGGAGACCCCGCCTCCCCCTCTCCCGCCTGTCCCTTATCAAAATGGCCTCCACCCCGCGGAGGACCAAGGCTCATCGTCACGCTGGCCGAGGCCGCGGAGGACGTCGACGTCGTGGTGCGAGGGCGGACGACAAGCCAGGTCAGGGATGTTGAGGGCGGGTCGAGCGCGTAGTGACGTCTTCGAGCGCCGCTATCTCATTGGTTCCAGTGCAGAGGTTAACTAGCCAGTAGCCCTGATATTGCGGGCAGCTTTCCGTCCGCTTGAGCGCCCCCCCCCCCCCCTCCTCGGTCGCCAGAACCCAGTAGCGACGGTGCCAGGAACAGGGCTGCAGTGCGCGGCGCGGCGCCCGTGCAAGTAGTGCGAGAGGTCAGTGCTGCCTGCCGCGCGCTGTCGGGGGCCCCGGAGGAAGGAGGACGTCGCCGCCGGTTCGATCCGAACACCACGCGCGTCCCTGATAACGCCGCCCCGTCGTCGCTCTGGATGCCGGGGCCGTCCTGGAACCACGAGGGGTGCGGCGCCAAGCGCGTCAAGCGCGTCAGCGCGAGTCCAGCGCGCCAAACCGGTTCGGCACGGCCCTCCACCGAAGACAGAGAGTGGGGCGGCTTCGCGGCCGGCAGCCTCCAGCAGTTGGCACCTCACCAGCACTGTCGCTGCGCCACGCCCACGCCCCGTGCCGCGCCCTTCTTGCGCGGGCCGCGTTACATCGGGCGCCACGCCGCCTCGGTGGCCGCGGATACTGACGCGACGGCCCCTAGAGCCACGGGCCGTCGACCCGACCGAGCCATGGAACGGGGCGCTGCAGTCGGGCGGTGCGCCCCAAACCACATTTCGAATTCGAAACATTTTCAAAGCGCGCGTGTGTGAGGCTGCAGCGCCGGCCCACGGTGCCCACGTTGCGGCGGGCGCAGACCTGTTGCTGGCAGCCGGCACCCCTAGGGCAGCGCGGCCAAGACGACGATAAGCTATCGGGTCGCTGACGAGGCCGCCAGAGAGAGGAGGCCGCACCTTCTCGACCAGGCATGCAGCACGACGCAGCAGCCGCGCGGCCGAACAACGCACAAGAGTTGAGCGGAAAAGAAACGAGGCAAACCCAGTAGTAGGCAGTACGGAGGAGCGAGCGCGCACGGACCGCCCGACAGGTGGGCAAGCGTCGGTCCTTCCACGCATGCGTGTCCCGACGTTGCCTACCCCTCAGGCGCTCCATTAGCCCTTAACTTGAGATGCCTTGAGAGGTCGACCACATTTTGACCAAAGCCGGGCCCAAAACTGCCATTTCCTTAGTCCATTTCCTGTATTCATTCCTCTTTCTTCTTAAGTGCGGTTTTCGGGGGGGGGGGGGGGGGAGACGATCTGGGGAAATTGTGGCCGCAACAGGGACGCTGCCTGCCTGCCGTGCGACGTTGCTAGGCGTCCATCGAGTCGCCTCTATCAAATGAGTCCAGCCAGCTGACCCACTTGACACGACCTCCGAGTCGGGGATGAGCGAGCCGAGACGCGCGCCGCCGCCAGCCACGCGCTCGCTCTCATTGGGGGCGCCACGACCGCCACGCCGCAACGGGTATTCTGGCAAGCCCGAGCGAGGAACGGACAGACCCTGGAGCCCAGAAATAGTTCTCCGCTCGCAACGGCCAGACAAAGACAGGCCCCAGAATGGAGCCACTTCAGCGCCCGACGGCAACAACATCACAAGGGACAAAACGCCTCAAAAACTCGTCCGCGTCCCAGTGGGCTGCCATTCTGATGCGAGGCGAGGCCAGGCCCGTTTACGTCACAGTGCAATGCGGGCGGCGCGGCGAGGCTCAACCTGCTGCCAATCTTGCTCAATGCGTTCACCCCATCCAGGCCGCGGCTGCGGCGGTGGCAGGGAAGTCCCTCCCTCCCCTGCCGTGGGCGGGCTCTCTCCCGTCCCTGGCCGGGGCCCTGGCGGGCCGGATCAGGTTCCGCGGCAAACAGGTCACTCCGCTACCCCCTCCTCCCTTTTTTCCCCTTTCCCCAAAAGGGTGCCTCGGGCGCCACACGCAGTGCTTTCCTCTCCGGCGGCCGAAGTGCGGCTCCACCCCACCTGCCGCCGCGCCGCTCACAGCTGGCACCGCGAGGTCCAAGGTCGTCCCGCCCCTCTTATCGCCGGGCCCAGTAGCCGACAGGTGACGTCCTCGACGCGGCGACGCTGCCGGGCCGTCGTGGCGATCGGGCGCACTGTGCGCTAGCAGACCACTTTGGCCAGAAAACAACTCTGGACACGTTTGGATGCATGACGATGCCAAACGCACGACGCATCATGAGTCCGATTCACGTCTCATTTGAGGAACAGAAAGCCTATCGCCCCCGGGTAGAGTCGGTGCGGCCTAGGTAGCGTCGTGTGACACGGGCCCATCGTACCGTATGCGACAGCTGCCATGTCTCGCGGCCTGCTGCGAGTCACTGGGTGCTGGCGGAGGTCAAGGTGCTGGTGAAAGTGGTGGTGTTGCTGGTGGTATCTTCTCTACGGGGTCCAACGGCGGGGCTTCAGAAAGCCGCAGCAGCAGCAGCCAGGGGGGTGGTTGCCGGCACGGTCCTGCCCAAGGTCAGGCCCGCCGTTCACCTTCTTTTCACCAACTTCTGGGAGTTCACAATGATCTCCTTGTTCCACGTGTAGTGGTAGCTGAACTTCATGCTATAGTGGTGCGGGCACCACATGGGGCTGGCACTACATCCAGACACGGCCACAGTTACGGGGTACGTCGCCCCTGGCACGCGCGAGCAAGCACGCACGCGGAGACACACAGAGGCACGGCACTGCGCGGAGCGGCGATCGCGATCTGCGCGTCAAGGCGGACACATGGGGACTAACAGCAGGCGGAGCGAAGAGCGAAGGCGGGCGGAGCGGGCAGACCGGGCCGCCGCGCCGCGCCACCTCATCGCCGATCGGGGAGGGGGGGGAGGGGGGCTGGAAGACACGCGTCTAAACTCGTTGCCGCGGCTCTGCCGAGAACAACAAGAGCGGGGACCGTCTCGGGCCGGCCGGCCGAGCAAGGCGCCGTCTCCGTCAGACCCAGAGGGCAGGCTGCCAAGGCCGGACAGAGAGCCACCGTCCACCGCCGGACCACGTGATCCAAAGGCCATCGCTCAACTATGTGCTGGTCTCGCCCCCATCGGCGCGCTATCTTCCGCGATGCGACGCGCCTGCCCCTCCAGCGGCGAGCCGGAGCCACTCAGTCCGGCATCATCACGCCGCGTGCAAAATGCGATTGGGCCCACTCGCCGCGCCGCCAGGGCTGCACTCGCACTTTCTCCTTCGCTGGGGACGGGCGTGGCGTAAAAATGGGGCCGTGGAGGGGGCCACGCCGTGTTGGTAAACACACCCCCCCCTCCCCCGCGGGGGCTCCAGGGCCCAACAATTACTGCGGGTCCCCTCCTCGCAGTCCTCGCAGTCCACGCAGGCCGGCGACGCCCCGCACGACCGCACGACAAACTGCAGCGGATTACCCGCCAGCAGGGCCAGCGATACTCCGAGCGCCAAGCGCGGTCACTTCCACGCACGGGGTATCTACGACGGCAGCCTCCCGCAAATATCCCACGGCCGAGGCGACCGGGTGCCTGTGTAAAGCCCAGCTCGGATCTTGTGACTACACGTTATGTACTATCAGTCTCTAAAGTTTTGTCTGGGCGATACCCTATGCGCGAGAGACTGCTCATAAGGAGACCGTTGAGAATCTCTCGTGCATGGGGTATCGCCCAGACAAAACTTTAGAGACTGATAGTACATGCAACTCTTCCACAACTTAAGAAATCACAGACCTATTTCTAGATGGAACTTCACAACTCTAATGCTAAGTGAAGGTCCCAGTCAACATAAACAAAACTAAATGTAAGAGTTGAATCACGTGAGCACAAACCTTGTTTGATAAGTACTTCATCAAGATCTTCAAGAAGTTGTGATGCTAGTTGAGCCCGTGCACTGAATGTTGTGGAAGGTGAAAGGGAGTCGCATGAATCACTGGGCGAGTCAGGGAGCCAAGCTCCTGTCTCGCCCTTGTGATCCAGGGGATCTTGCGCTTCTTGCTCATCTTGCTTGACATCTCCAAAAAGCTCCCAGATATCAGCTTCCTCCTCATCAAGCCCAGAGAAGGGCGAGAGGGGCTCCTCCTAAAAAAGGAATGGGAAAAGTGTCAAGAAATGGATGTGATAATATTGATTAGAAATAAACACAAATGTAGGGGTCGCTAGACAGAATGGATGGTTAAAGATAAGCCATTACCTTCCAAAAGCTGAGCTCCATAGCAGTGTCCAATTCCATTTTTGTTGGACTGTATCACTGCTGGTTTTGCAATAACTGTTTGGTCCGATCCAAAGATCGTGGAAAGTGGTGAAAACGCCATGATGGCCCTAAAATGATAGAATATGACATGTTAACCAATAGTCTTGAACAAGAAAAACCTTAAAATAAATAATGTGAGCCACTTGCTGATAGATTTGAATATGAAATTCTACTCAGTTTGAATTGTAAAGAAAGAACAATTTTTTTTTTGAGCTGTAAATGGAGTTGAACCCATTAATAAACAAAGCAAATAGTAAGTAATCTGGGACAACATATCTTAACATATGTTACCAAGACCACACAAAGAAAATATTTCTGTAGGCTTGGTTTCACTTGGAAGTTATGTTTTAATGTGTTAGAATATTTTCGAACCAATTAAAAAGACTTAATATCATTTAAAGGTTCCTATTTCATAGCCATGAGTATGGTTGTTCACCAGCAAAGTGAAAGTAGGTTAGGAGACCTATAGCAGGTAGTGACATTACGGATGGCAGAATGTCAGTTGGGGGGAAACCATTGCCTTCTATTTACCGACAGCTAAAGGAGACGTTGTGTATCTGGAGTAAATAGTAAAAATTTAAGCCGAAATAGTTTTAACGCATAACGGAAATGGAATTTTTTTTTTTTCTTTAAAGGTTTGAGTGTGTTTTGCATTATAAGTGAAGAATAAGGCATCCTCGAAAATTGCAAAGAAACCTCCAGGTGAAAGGAAAGTGGGCTATCAAGAATCGATGAAGTCAAAAACAATAAAACTGTTGCAGCTGTAGACAGCATGCTACATTAATGAATGACTTCATAACCTAATCATACTTTCAATATAGATCACACTTAAGCACAGGATGGGGATAATTCAAGAAAATGAACCTACAGTTTAGTGATCAAAACAAGCAGACGATAACCAGAAAGTAAACAAAACGGGAAAGACACAAAACAGGTGAGCCAGTAGTGTGTGGATGATTCATGCTGGAGAACCCCACAGCTTTGATGCAGAACATCGAAGGCCAGATTTGACGAAAACTGAGGAGATTTTCTCTTAAACACTATGCTACTTACTCCATTTTTGTTAGGTGTGCTGGCACACAATGTGTGCGGCTGGGTGTGGATCTAGTTCCCCATCTTAACCGATATTAGCGAGCGAGAATAGCAAAACGATGTTCGGAGTCGGCGACATTGAGGAGAATGAAAGAGCGAGGGGAGGGAGGCGACAGCGGAGGAGAGGGGGGCCGCGCTGCGGCGGCATGTTCGCTCTAGAACTACTTTCTTTTTCGTTTTCGTCTCGAGAGATGAGAAGCGAAACAAAATGCTAATAAGATGCTCACATCAGCGTCTGTGAGCTTTGGCGAGTGCACGTGCTGATAGCGACTTTGAATCGCGAAAACCGGCAAACCCACCGAGGGACTATTTTTCCTTCCGTCATTTCGTCACGATTGCATCAGCTTTATTTAGGGACCTTTGAGGGCGTGTTTGAAGGAGTCGTAGAAACAGGATGCGAATGATAGTTAAGTGGAAAGGTAAAAATGCATGCCGGAGGAAAGGGCTTCATGTTCTATGGCTGCAAGGTCCTAAAACAACTCTCGTCGCCGCGTCGTTCGAACGAGGCGCCAGACCGAGCGGATTCCCGCGCCGACGTTCGTTTGTTTCAAGATTGGCGCGCCTTTTCAAACGGACGCTAAGGTGGCGGTAGCTGCCGTACCGTTTACAGCGGAATCCTCAGTGCAATTTGAATATTTTCGTTCTTTCAAAAGATGAATCATCATGCGACTTAGGCAAGGTACCTCATAGTTTTACTTTAAAAAATATATATATATATATATGCATTCACTTTTGTCGAGTTTTTGCTTACTGACTGCGAACATAGTATTTTTATCGCGGATTTAGAGAAATAATAATTAAGATAGTGGTGATAGTGGATGTACTCGTGGACCTTGATTACACACGACGCGGGACCCGCCGTCCGGCCGGGTTGCCCCCCCCCCCCCCCCCCCCGGTGTGCCTCGTGTTATCAAACAACGAGAGGAGCCCTTATCTCGGCGGGAACGCTCGTCTGAAGTGACAGGGGCCAACGGGTCAAGCAGGAGCGCGTGGGGGCGACGCCGGCTAAATTCTCCGCCGCTATATCGGTGAGCACGCGTTGGACAGGGTACCCAATTACTTTTATTTCGGTGAAAGCAATCAGTATTGAAAACAGCGTATCGTCCGACGCGTACAGCTACAGCCAGAATGTCTTGAGCTTGTCCACGACCCCAGCAATGTGTTGTACGTTGTAACGTGGTTGCCATGGCCACCACGCTACACGCTACACCTGCAGGCCCTGTGCGGCTTCGCAGGGCCCCCGTGGGGGTGGGGGTGTCGGTGGGGGCGGGGTGGCGTCTGTGCGCAGTCGTGGTCTGGTGCAACCTGACGTCACGGCGGGGCACGGCGGGGCACGGCGGGGCGCGGGCCCTAGTGGCGCCGCGTAGCGCCGCGCGGGCCAGTACAGTCTGGGACTCGGCGCGATCCGGAGCCACCCCCCGCGAGCCGTCGGCGGCGCCCGCACCGCGTGTCGCGCCGCGCGCCGGTCCTGTGCCCCTCGTTACCGTAGAGGCGGCAGTGGTGGCGTCGGGTGGTGGTGCTCGTGTGGCTGAGATCGACATGGGAGCCGCTCCAGCGTAGATCAGAATGTAAGTCGAGCACTCAGGGTTTGCATTCATTCTTTTGGTTCGCCACATAAACAGACGCGTTTATCGTCACGCGAGCGTCAATAAGTGTAGGTAATTGTCCTCACTGCACTCATTTAATTTCCAGAATTCATGTTTAAAAAAATATTTTTCATTGCTTTTGGGTTGCGGAGCACTCTTTAGTTTCTGGATTTGCAGCCTCCTTCGCCAGGACTCGCCTCCTCGGCTCGCTGCATGGCGTGCGACTGCTTTAATGCATGGCACCACCATCTGATGAAGGGCGCCACCACAGCACCTCTGCTCCCGGTCCTCCCCCTCCCCCCCCCCGCCCCCTCCCCCTGGAGCGGATATTCAGGTGCAACTCCGCTTATCTGCCGCTTGGTGCCGCTGGGCCGCGGCGCTGGCAGCGGAAGCGCTCCTCCGGGCACTGGGGGCCATGCCCGGCCCGAGCCCGGCCCAAGCCCGGCCCAAGCCCGGCCCAAGCCCGGCCCAAGCCCGGCCCAAGCAGGGCGCACGGGGGAATATCGTCCCGGAAGACCGAAACACTGGCCGCATTCGGAATCAGCGGGTGGAAACTCTATTGCCGAAAAAGAGATGCAAAGGTTTTTTGTGCACCTTAGATCTCGGAACCCAGAGGTGGTAGGTGAAATCCAAGGTCATATTTGGAATCCTCAGAAAATTTCACTCGGCGTAGGGTATGTTTAGAGCGGGAGGTCAAGGAAACGGTCGGTCATTTTGCAATGAGAAAAAGAAAAAAAGGAGAAAAAACGCTGTGGGACCATGATCGAAACGTTGCATTGTTTTGTGGTAACACTTAATGCAAGAGAACGGGACCTCGTAGGTAAATTCTGAGGTCATATTCTGAATCCTGAGAAAATTTCCTGTGCATTACGCTGCCTGGGAGTGGTCAACACACCAAAATAACAGAAAACCGTTGCCGTGAAACTGTGAGAGGGTATGCAGCGATTGTATTGCATAAAATTACAAAACAGTCTGCCGTTGACTGCGTGTTCTAAAGGGTACGGACCCTCCTTCTTTGAAACTTATAGGTGGAATGCACACACGAAAGCACGCTGAATTCATATCTGTACTCAGAATTTGAATTGGCCATACCGTTGTCTCACATTAAGCATGACCAAATAGCAATTTTCGGGATAAAGCGTAAATTTCGATCCTGGTCCCAGAGCGTTTTTCACCTGTTTTTTTACTTTCTCATAGCAAAATGACTGACCATTTCCTTTGCCCCTGGCACTAAACATGTCCTACGCCGAGTGAAATTTTATGAGGATTCCAAATATGACCTCGGATTTCACCTACCACCTCTGGGTTCGGAGATCTAAGCTGCACAAAAAACCTTTGCATGCCGTTTTTGGCAACAGAGTTTCCACCCGCTGTCGGAATCTGCATGTTTCGCCGCCTCGGACGACATTCGCCAAAGCTGAATTAAGCCACTGTGGAAGCACAGGAGCCACGCCACGCCACGCCACGCCACGCCACGCCACGCCACGCCACGCCACGCCACGCTCGCGGCACATGAATAATTTCAAAGTTCAGCTCGCGAGGAATTAGTGTACTCTGTTTCGGGGCTGAAACGCCTCCCCGCCGCCGCATGCCTGCGGCGTATGGATAACTTTACCATGCCTTACGCTGATTTCGTGTCACTGCCTTCGCTCACCGCTTGGCTCCGGCGAGGTTCAGTGGGGAATGGAATGATGGGGGTGGGCATTGACGCTCATACGCATGGAGTACTTCATTCCCTGATAGTAGGCACGGGAGGTATTGCGGCTGGGCTGGACCCTCTATCCCTTCGACTTACAAAACTCAAGGCCCCGCGTAGGAATCGCTGTGTGACACTTTAGCGCTATGGCAGCGAGCGACAGCCGCGCTGCCCACCGGAAGCAGATTGCAGTAATTAAAGTTTCACCTAGCCTCAAAGAAGGTTGCCGTGGTGCAGCGATGCGTCGCTTCCCCGCGCCTCAGAACTCTGCATGCCGTTGCCGATACCACCCTCGTCTCTTGCCCGCGACGCGACGGTGCACTCCCACTGCACTCTACTCTCCCTGCTGAAAGACGACGCGTCGCTACCTCACGCCTCAGCGACTTTGAATTCCATGGTCCTCGTTCTCCTTGTGCGCGGGGTATTGACGGTATGTATGCCCGCTGCCCCCTCCTGCTACTGACTACGCGGAGCACACGGAATTTTTATGAGCAGAGGTCATGCAGCGGCTGGCGGACTGCTCTGAGATGGCGGCCCCGGTGGTGGGACCCGGACCGGACCCGGTAGTGGCGGTGGCCCCGTGTGAGGCCCGAGTACGTGCCGGCGGCCCATTGGCCGAGTCGTCCACAGTCGCGTGCAAGCCGAGTGGGCCCCACCCAGGGCTATGGCCTACCCCGGCCCACCCCTGCCGACCCCGCCCACCCAGCCAAGCCCAACCCGCCCTACAGGCGCCGTCCGGCCCTGCAGGTTTGCGCATACAGGCCGGGAGAAAACTTGGCCTGGAACGGGCCGCGCTTACGGGGGATCACAACGGGCTTACAGGGAGCAGCTCTATGCGCCAGTCTCGGCTCGAGATATTCGGCCGGTAGCATTCCAAAAAACAGCGTCATAATTGCGTTTTCTTAGTGAAAAATCGACTTATCACAGTGTTGTAATTGCGAACGCAGTACAAAATTTGCTACAAGTAAGGGAAATTTTGCCAATTTTTTTTAAATTAAAGTTTTGCGTTTTAAAGTCAAGGACGAGGCCCCTTGGGCCTTGCCCGCCTGGAGCGGCGCCTCGGTACTGGTGGCAGTTGCCTGACTGAAGCTCAAGTTTGCTTAGAGACTCATCTGCCACTTCTTGCATCGCTGGCTGCGTGGCACTGCGTGGTGGTAGTAGGGGTGGGGGGTCGAGAGCGCCTTGGCTTCCTCCACACACAGCCTCTCAACTGCTACACGACTCGGCGACTATGTGTCTGCGAGCGAGGCAGGCAGGCCGATCCGCAAATAGTCCGATGAATTATTCTAGGCGGCCGTGGTGCTGGTCGCGCCTGGCGGACGTGACCGTGACGCGTCTGGACCGTCTGGAGGAGGGGGCGTGCTTCGACCCTACGAGGGCTGGCGGTCGTGCCCCGCTGACCCCCCTGACCTGACTGACCGCCGGACCGCCCCGCCCGGAGTTATCGCTTTCTGTTTGCCCTTTTCACCTGTAGACACCACAAGACAGCCCTGGACAGCAGCACTCCAGCGGCGAAGGAAACGGCATAAGTAGAGCCTGGAGGGTCGCAGGCTGCCTCCATGCCTCGCCGTCGGTCCAAACGCCCGAGACAAACAGAACGCAACCCGCATGCCGCCGTGCGGGCCGGTTTGCCTATGCGGTGGACGGCGGGCGGCGGCGGGCAAAGTTACCTTCGCGCCCGCCGCCCGCCCCGTAGGCAAGCCCACTCCCCCGCACGCATGCAGATTGCATATTTTCACCTTGTTTGGGACCAACCGGTGCCCGCAGGCTAGCCTTGATTACTGCCTTCCCCGAGACACGGCCTTCTTCGTTTTGTCACCGGAATAGAGTGACGGTAGAGGAAAGGGTCAGAAGGTGGCGTGTGGCGCAGTTTGGGCAGCGTCGCTCAATGCGTGGCTGCGTGCCCGACAGGGTTCCATCAGTCTCCGCGGTTCGACTACTCACCGCCGCAACGGCCAGCGCGGTGCGGGCCGGCCATTGTTGCTGCTTGTTGTGGCCGTCCTGGCTGGTGTTGGTGTTGGGGCGCGGACGACACGACGCGGACGACGATGCGGTGCACCCCGCGAAAACAATTGGGCGCCAAAGTTTGTTTGCGGCGAGCGCTGCGGAGACAGGACGGCTCGGGGGTGGGGGTGGGGGGAGAAGCGTAGAACGGGGTCATTGTCACCGGACCGGCCAAACTTGCCGCGACCCAATTTCCCCGCTCGCCTTGGCGACTCGCTCGACGAAACGTCCGCCGAGTAATTAATAACGCCTCCGCCGGGACAAAGAAAGCCGCGCCGCGACACAAGCTCGCCGTGGAGAGGAAGCAATCTGGCCGAAAAAAGAAAGAAGACGATAAATTATTCTCCCCTTCAAGCGCGCCACAACAACTCTGCCTGACAAAACGTATATAACCGAGCACTGCGGAACACGTAAAATTGGGAACGACCGTTGCACTTGCGTCCCTAATGGTCAAGTGGAGCCTCGTGAAGCTGGTCCTGCCGTAGTTGTGCCTTAGCCACAATCCATGGATCGGCAGGGTCAGAATGGTCAATGTGTCAGCAAATCTCCGAAAGTTGTGAGATTTGCTAACTTTGAACGGCCACAGAGTCCTGTAAAGTTGTGGCCAAAGCACAAAGCACCCCGTCCTTGTACTCCGAATGCCTTGGGAACACCGTAACAAACAGCTAGTTTGGGAGCACCAGTCACATAAATTGGGTCAAAATCTCCAAAAATGTAAAATGGAGCGACCATTGTGTTATGTCTGAAATTCCTTGCTAAAAAAGTGGCATAACGGATTTTTAACATTGCTCCGGCATCCCCTCGTGATCTATCAAAGTCGACGCGTTTCTCGCTGGGTTGGCTTGGCCAAGGTCACCGAGGTGTCCCCGAGGCGTTGACCGGCGTTGGCCCCGTGTAGCTGCCCGTGCGCGGTGGGTCTCGCTCCAGGTGGCCGTGGTACCTCCCTGCTGACGGCACTTCAATTATCAAACCAAGTCGCTTTGGCCTCAGGGTGCGATTTAATCAGTGGCTGCTATCGCGCGGCGCGGCGCCCTCGTTCTGGAGCAGGCCGAGTGGGGCGAGACGACGAAACGATGCGGAAGTGGCGGCGAGGCAGCACGAAGAAAAGGCCAAGCGGAGGAAGTTAGTGCGGCTATTTGGCAGAGGGAGCAGCACTCGCCGCATGTCCCCCGGAGCACCGAGATGCTTTAGCGCCGGTGCTAAATGAGCCAGCTAAACGGCTCAGCCGGGATCCGAAAATTATTTTCCCCCTGTCTCCAGAGGGGCTGCTAACTTCCTCCCTTTCCTCCCCTCTTCTCCTTCTCCTTGCTTGCAGCGGTCGTCTTCGTAAAACACCGGTCATTATTTGAGTTCCTTTTACACTGCCTCCGGCAGCCACAAGTTTTAATATCGGACGAGCGGCGTGGACGACTGGCTGATGCGCCCGTTCCGTAATGGAGCACGATTTTAATACTTAATGCTGCCCTGCCGACTCCACCTCAATATTCCACCCCGGTGGACGCGACAGGGAAGGTCCCTCGGCGTCGCCAAGCATGCCTCAAACGGCACACTGGGTCCGTCTCGCCCCGCCCAGGTGGGCCGTCAAGTCCTTCATCAAACAGGCGGCTCCGGAGACGGGTGGCGCGCTGCTGGGTGCGGGCCCCGGCCCCGGCCCCGGCCCCGGCCCCGGCCCCGGCCCCGGCCCCGGCCCCGGCCCCGGCCCCGGCCCCGGCCCCGGCCCCGGCCCCGGCCCCGGCTCGGCCTCCGCTCACACCGTGGCATAAGCCAATTACCCCTCCATTGCGCCGTCCTCGCCTCCGCACCGCGCGCCGTGCCCCTTATGGTGCGCGAAGACAGACTCCCGGGCGCCTTGCCTTCGCCACCGGTACACGGGCTTCATTACAGTGCCGACCTCGGCGCCGACGCTTGGGCTCGATGATTCCAGCCGCCCGCCCGCCTCCAACGGCCAACGGCACCGCCGCCTATCGAGCGGCCGGCTGGACGACACGCCGGGGACTGCGCGCTGTTGGCGTATCGACCCGGCCGACCTGCGGCGCGGGCATCGCGGACCACAGCACTCCCCAATACTCTCTTAATGGCGCACCGCTGGCCGCGACAAGCTTCCAAATCTTATCTCTGCGCTGTGCGGCGTGCCGCGGTCAGACGATACGTTTCGTACCTTTTGCATCCTTTGCTGCAGACCGCGGCACGACGAGGGCGACAGCGTCGCTGGAAGAGCGACCCGTGTTGTTGGTGGCTCTGCTTTCCTCTCTGCTCGCCTCTCTGCCGTTCTGCCAGGGCTCGGTCCGCCCCGCCCTTCCCGTGTGCCGCGTCCTGCCATCCTCCACCTTGTCTTCGTCCTCTATTTTTTTTTCTACGGTGGGCGCACGGCGAGTCGCCGCGTGTTTGTGCCGTGGCGTGGCGGCGCGTGGCAGCCCTTTTGTTATTTGGCCTCGATGCAGGAGCGCCACGCTAGCCACGCTAGCCTCGCGCAGGGCGAGCTGCTTTCTTCATGAGGCAGACAGTCGTTGTCTGTGTCGCACGCGGAGCGACTGAGTTTCTTGTGTTCCTGTAGGGCGAGCTGTGAGCGTGCAAGTGTGTGTGCCTGTGCTTTTTTTTCTCTCTTGCTTTCCTCCCGGTATCATCACACCACACGACTCGTCGCTCCTCTGCCGCGGCAATGTAAATGTGGACCAGCGACCCACGCGGCGTTGTCTCGTGTTTCCACTTTTGAAGCAGTCTGCTGCCGACTTTCAGTGACGACTGTTTTTCTGTCCTTTCGGATTCTGTTTCTGTTTGTTTTCGGACGGTTTGATCCGATCGTCCCGTATTCTATTTGGTGGCCACTACGGCCCAGCGGCACACTCACTGGAAAACGATCTCGCTGTCGGAACGCTTGGCCACACAGCGTGCTCCCCGCCCTCCCCTGCTCCCCAATCCCTCGGACGCCGGAGTGTGGCGCCCCTGTACCGGGTCAGGCGGGGGCGGCGGGGGCGGCGGGGGCGGCGGCGCGCAGGGGTGTGGTGAGTCTGGGAGGCGCCTCTGTGTTTTCGCTCTCTGTCGAGGTTGTTAGCCGATAAAGGGGAAAGAGGGACGATGGTGAATATCAACGAAAGGTAAACGGCCGGGCCGAGAGGGCCGCTTCGTCGAGAGCCGACCCACCGAGGGCCACCCCACCGAGGGCCACCCCACCGAGGGCCACCCCACCGAGGGCCACCCCACCGAGGGCCACCCCACCGAGGGCCACCCCACCGAGGGCCACCCCACCGAGGCCACCCCCCACGGGGCCACCCCACCCCCACCGAGGGCCACCCCACCGAGGGCCACCCCACCCCACCCCCACCACCCCCACGAGGCCCCACGAGGGCCACCCCACCGAGGGCCACCCCACCGAGGGCCACCCCACCGAGGGCCACCCCACCGAGGGCCACCCCACCGAGGGCCACCCCACCGAGGGCCACCCCACCGAGGGCCACCCCACCGAGGGCCACCCCACCGAGGGCCACCCCACCGAGGGCCACCCCACCGAGGGCCACCCCACCGAGGGCCACCCCACCGAGGGCCACCCCACCGAGGGCCACCCCACCGAGGGCCACCCCACCCCTCCCTGACCCACTCGGCCCAATTCCTACTGACACCTTCATTGCTGCCCTTTGTCGAGGTGCATTCCCTGTCCATGAAGGGCCGGAGGAGGGTAGCACCCCACATGCCTTGCTCGGCCCTGCCAAACCGCACCAGCCTGTACGCACACCACGTTATTGCGTTTCCCATTACGTACTTTCCTCTGAGTGGTCTCCACTGTTATTCAACGTGACACGAATGTGACATCAAACGAATGTGACAAAAGTCACATTCGTTGAATAACAGTGTCCCGGTGCTGCGATCCGCCCAAGGCCGGTCGCGCCACGTCGCTCGCATTAAGGTACCCCACCGGCACGCACTGGCCGCTCTGCTCCGCCTCGGCCGAGCCCCCAGGGCCCCGCCTCGCCACCGCCGCAGCGGGGCCTCGGCCTCGGCGGCCACAGCTGCGCAGTCACGCACCGCAGCCCGATGACGTTTTCAATTTTGCCGCCATTTTTTCTCCCCGCCGTGAACCAGACCGCCTCGGTCGTCGCGTCGCGTGGCCCACCCCACCGAAAGGCGGCCCCGACACGCCAAATTAGCCGCAAATTAAGCGAAAGCGAGTTTTCCGTTTTGTTCCGCCGCGGCGCATGCAGCGTGCTCCTGCGGCGAGCCTCGCGGTGGCGGCCGCGTCCCGGTGCCGCAGTCGACGAGTCCCGGAAGCGGGGCGCCACAGGCACCCGGACGCGGACGAAGGTGAGGGAGTCATTTCCTGCTTGTTAATGGCGGCGTTGCCAACCTCATCGATTGAGCGCTGCACGCCGGACCCGGCCATGCAGGCTGTGGCCGCCCCGTCTCCCCCGCCCGCTAAGGCGGCCGGAGGGTGCACTGGTAAAACTAAAGAATACACGCTTGAGAAAAGGCGTAACACTGCGCTTTTGTTTTACCAGTGTGCGAGAGGGACGGCGCGATGAAGCACTAGTCGGAGGGCAGGCCGCCCTCGCGTGGGGCCTATCGGGACCTCAAGGGGTAGTGTAGAGTGGTCAGCGATCGACCCTGTTTTGTGACCACAGCCTGGCCGGTCGGGCTTGTGCGGTGCCGGTGGTGGGGCGGTGTTGGGGCGGCCGGCCGTGTTTGGGGCCGTCGACACCGCGGCACGCGCCAGGCACGTGTCGCGACACGCGTCGGCACGCGCACCGCCAAGCTGGGCCGTCCTAAACGGTCGTGGTGCCGCACGGGGCGGGGCGGCGTTGCCGCGCGTCTTGCCTGGCAGATCGCGTCGGCGTTGCCAAGCCTCGCGACTTGCATAATACAGGCGGCAAGGGGTGGGTCGCACCCAGTGCTGCAGCGGGTCATGGCCAGGACACTCATCAACAACACCCAGGGCGGGGTGCAGTCACCCGAGGTCTCCGAGGAGGCTGTCGACCAGGCAGTCGGCCGCGCCGCCGCGCCGAATGAGGATCATTCGATGACGTGCCGCTGCTGCTCGCTGTACAGCGACGCGGCGCCCCTCACCCAGCGCCGTCCAGCAGCCCCGTGTGCTCGCGAGTCCCAGACGCCGCCGTCTCGCGTATCTTCATAAGCCTAAGAAAATTACAACCATCAGCGGCGCCGTGACGGGGACTTGCCGGGGCGGGGGCCGCCTGGCCTAGCCTCGCCGAAGGCCTCACCATGGGGCTGTCGCGAGGCTAGGCTGGGGACCATTAAGGAGCCATTAGGGCACTGCGGCCCGGCAGCGCTTCTCCAGACACCCGCGGCGACAAGCAAGATGGCACACACTGAAAAAGCGGATCCTCGTCGGACACGACACTGTCACGTGCAGAGCCGGCCGACCTCGGCCAGTCTGCGGCCCGCGGCGTAGTGGACAGGGAAACTGTTGAAACCAGTGGGACAAGCTAGCATTTTGAGGTTAATCCCATTTCAGGACGATAGGTGGACAGGGCGGGGTGCGCGCGGGGTGGCTGGCGGGGTGGGGTGAAGACAAAGGAGCGGGGGCAGTGGGGCGGGGTGAAGACAAGGGAGCGGGGCCAGCGGGGCGGGGTGAGGCAGTGGACCTGGCGGGACGGATCGGTGCCGCCAGAAGGCCGACCCGACCCAGGTGGGGCAGGAGCGTACTTACTTACACGTATTGACCGTGAAAGCAGCGGAAAGCACCCCATCCAGGCGCCCATGTGTGTGCGTTTGTGTGAGTGTACGGAGCAGCAGCACCGAGTCACTGAGGCCTTCCTTAGAGGGGTGGCCCGTTGGCGCGCGGAAAGTCTCCTCGCTGTGTGTGCGTGCGCTACCCCCCCCCCCCCCCCGCGCTGCGTCTCTGCGGGGGGCCTGCAGCGCCATGCCGCTCCAGACGCCGTCCCTCCGGGATGCGATCGGGCCGATCAGCTTCTTGTCTCGGGGCGCCTCTATTGTCCGCGGCCGACAGCTCAGCCGCGCAGCCGTCGGTGCACAGTGGGTCAGAAGACTGTTGAGGCGGCCGAAATTCTAGACGCGTTTTGAGCCCCAGAGTGGCTAAAAGGGACTCAATTCGAACGTGTGACCCCACCAATGGATTGCTCTCAAAACAAGGAATCCATTGGTGGGTTCAAACATTCGATTTGAGTTCCATTTAGCGACTCTGGAGCTCAACACGTGTCCGGGATTTTGGCCGCCTCAACGGTCTTCTGACCCACTGTGCGGTGGCCTTCGAGAACGCTGCTTCTCTCCGACCACGGAAGAAAAGGCATTCCCGGGACGGAGAAGCTCTTGGCAGTCTTCTTCTTCTTCTTCTTCTTCTTCTTCTTCTTCTTCTTCTTCTTCTTCTTCTTCTTCTTCTTCTTCTTCTTCTTCTTCTTCTTCTTCTTCTTCTTCTTCTTCTTCTTCTTGGCGAGCTGGGAGGCGGCCATGCTTCCTGACCGGAGACTCATGACACGTTGATGCGCATTGAATGCACAATGCTTGGCAAAGTGGTCGATTGAAAGGCGGGGGCGGATGGATATCGGGTGCACGGTGCGGTCTGGCAGCCCGGATCGGCCTGGGTGGATAACGTTTCGATTGTTACACTGATTGTCCGTATTTTCACGAAATCCCCGCTGATTCCAGCCGTTGATGCGTGTCCGACAGGTGCGCATTGCGAGCGATTGCGAGCCGTGCCGCGCACACTGCCAGAAACAATCACGGATTTATTACGGAAAAAGTACCGCTAATTATTTTCCGGTTACTAGCGTTATGATTTCGGTTTGGGAACGGTCTAAAAAGAAGTACGGTGAGGTCAAAGAGAAGGCACGGTGAAATCGTAAACCAGAACGGCGAAAAGGAATCATCACATCATCATTATACACCCAGAAAACTGTCTTCTAGTTTCTTGATCTTTTCAAGAATATATTCTTGATTCGACACATTTTTTCTGGGTCCAAGAAAAAATGTGTCGAATCAAGAATATATTCTTGAAAAGATCAAGAAACTAGAAGACAGTTTTCTGGGTGTACGGAAACCTTGGACCAGCACCGTGCCTTCTCTTTGACCTCATCGTTCCTCTTTTAAGACCGTTCCCAAAACCAATGGCTGAACCGTTGTTTTTAAAATATGTTTCCGTGATTTGAGTCATGGAGAAGACAGATCTGTTGATACGAAAAGGCCTTCGCAGTAGTCAATAACGCCAATCTTCCGTTAATCCAAAGCTGTTTGTAGAGACGGATTCATTTTTTATCCCTTTCAGTCATTCCGTAGGTTCCGTAACAAAATTTGACCGTTGTTTGAGTTCCGTCACGTCACCATTATTTCCAACAGTGCAGTCCGGACGTACAGGGTCGTTGATTCCCTTCTCGTGCCGACGAGGAGTACGGCTCGCCACCGCGCAGACAGAGGCTTGGCGTTCGCGAAGGGCCTGAAAGGCGCTTGATGCTGCGACTCACACGGGACGGGCATCGCTGTCTGACAAACCCACTGCATGGAGAGCGAGGCCCTGTTTGCCCCGCAGGCTGCATCGTCGCTCTGCCTCCCTCATGGAGCGTTCCGTGCGGTGTGAGAGAGACAGGGGCCCCACTGTGTGCCCCTTGCCCACTCACCTGGCGCTCTCGCGCTGCAATGGCGCAGCAGCGATGGCAGATCAAACACGCGCTGCTCTTCGAAGTTCATTGAAGCTAATGCCGAGATTCATCGATGTTTTGCCACACTTCATCAAAACTCATCCGAAATTCACTCAAAATTCATCTGCAATTCAAAAATGTGTACACTGAAAGTCAAAATTATTTCCCGCACCTGAGTCTTTTTTGTTGTGCAGGACCGTCAACACCCTATGTTTGTCGTCCCTAGATGGTCCCTCGGCTCGAAGCCTTTCCGAGGGCTCTGCGCTGCGTGTCTCCCTGGGCCGAGGGCGAACCGCCGCCACCGCGCCGCCCGAGGTCCACAGCAGGCCGCAGTCCACAGCGGTGGCGGCCAGCAGCGAGACCGCATTTATAAATCATGGGCAGGGTGCGGGGGGGGGGGGGGGGCACGGCCCGGGGGCAGGGGAAGCCCGATGAAGAAGGCAGCGGACAGGGCCAGTAGCAGCAGCACTGCGCAAACCTCTTTCCCGGGTCCTCGAGTGCTTATCTCGAGTGATTCCGCTCAGCGCTCAAACTGCAGGTTGAGTGCCCCCCTCCCCCCCTCTCTCTCACTCACACACACACACACACACACACACACACACATCTCACCCGCTCCTGGATCGCTCGAGCCGCAGGCGCTCAAGTATTGCTAGCCTGACCAAAAGAAATGAAACTTTTTGATAGGTTTGCATTCTCCGCCCGAGAGCAGCAAGGACAGACACGACAACGCCTACCGGAATCGCTCCGCTGCCTCTCCGCTCCCCGTCATGAGAACACCATGATCTGCTCGGCGGACCGTGGTTGAGGGGAAGGGATCTCGATTCAGGAACTCATTTTTCAGCATGGCGACGCGCGGCCGGGCGCTTTTGTGGTCCGCTGGTCTTTTACTCCCGGGCCGCGTCGCGCCAAGTCGCGCCTTGAGGAGGCCCTCTAGTCCCCAAGGCCGTAGGCTGGGCCGTAGCGTTGGTGTTTACTGCCGCGGATGGCGTCGTTAATTTTACGGCCGACTGGTGTGTGTTGCCGCCGAGCGACACCACCTGAGGGCCGGCCGCGGTCCACGGCGTGGCCCTAGACGGCATCACGCCCCCACGAACAGAGTGCTGTCAAAGCTCCCCTAATCCGTGGCGGGTGTCGCGCCAAGCGTCGCGCCAGGCGTCGCGCTAGGCGACGCGCAGTCCTCGCCGCTCCGACCGACTTTTCTCGTTTCCTTCCCTAATTATGCTCAGCGCCGCGCCGTCTGCCTGCCGTTTCGCCTCTTTTTCGCGTAGCGGACGGACCGACCGCTGTTGTTGAATGCTGTGTTGTTGTGTGCGTCGTGCCGAGCGCTCCAAAATGCATACATTATTGATGGCTGGCGCTTTTGAAAAACGGCCGGCCAGCGTCCAAAAGCAGGAAGCGGGGCTGAATCCCAAAGCAAGTGAGAATAATTCAGTGGGGCACAAGCAAAGGGCCCAAATAAAAGAGGGAGGGGGAGGGGGCTATTGGAATGCGAACGCAGCAAGCAGGGGACCACCGTGCGGTAGAGCAGTTTTCCCCTCCGAAGCACAAAGTACGATGCAACACAGTTTTGGCCGCAGCAGTCGAGGCTGTCCCGAATGAGGAATGGCTGGCTAAGCACGCGGGCGCCTTCCTGGACTCGGGGCTGCAGTCGGACGCAACGACGGCCTCCCGCGGCGAGCCTCACGTTGACAATCATGCGGCACTTGAGGGATGGCCCGTCCACGTATTGCGTAACGCGAGACGGCGGCGTGGCCGGCCGTATGGCCAGAGTTAGGTGGGGGAGGGCAATGCTGGGGGCGCACAGTGGGTCAGAGGACCGTTGAGGCGGCCAAAATGCCGGACATGTTGTGAGCTCCAGAGTCACTAAATTGGACTCGAATCGAACGCGTGACTCCACCAATGGATTCCTCGTTCGGAGAGCAATCCATTGGAGGGGTCACACGTTCGATTGCAGTCCCATTTAGCGACTCTGGAGCTCAAAACGCGTCTAGTATTTTGGCCGCCTCGACTGTCTTCTGCTGATCCACCGTGGGGCGTGCACCAGAGCCGTGAATAAGGCATGAAGTCATCCGGCCCGCACACCTGAGTCCGTCCTGATGACTTCCCCTCCCTCAGCCGTCTCGGCACGTGGCGCTGTATTCGCAGGTACACGCTGCCTCAACCAACCCGGCCAGCGAAGGGGAAGCAAAGGGAAGAGGAGGGTCTTTAGAACTCTCCTTTGGTTGTGGCACTGGCCGCTGGCATGGGCAGCCCGCATCATTTTCACGACAGCAGAGCAACCTCGCGCCGTGCTTGGTGGGGGGTTTGCGGCCCAGGCTCGCCCCCTTTTCTTGTGACCCTGGACCTGCAGAAACCTGCCATAATCTCTTAATAAAAATGTCCGGTCGCGATGGATATCCATACAGAGAGAAATCCACCAACTCTATAGCGGAAAGGGCTTTTCACGTGCATGCGATGAGTAATGGGCGTCTTTGAAAAGAAATCCGTGCTGATGATTGCAGTGCAGCGCAGCGTGCAGTGTACGGGGCGGGGCGGGGCGGGGCGGGGCCGCCGGCTCATCAATCTCTCGCAACGTCCACCGTCCCACCGCGCCATCGGGCCATCGAGGCATCGCACCCGGGGCCCTCGCTTCGACTAACGACGCCCGATGTATCGAGCTCACGGTCTATCTTTTTGTTTCCTGCTTCATGAAAGAGACAAGGGAATGTGGAGTGGCCGCGGCGGTGGCAGTTGCGAGGCCCGCAAAGTGAACGTGAATGATGGTTGCGACGACGAATCGAGCAAGTCGGGGGCCCCACTGGGGGGCCGGGGGGCCGACAGCGAGCTGGAACGCACCCTCCTCGAGTTGGCCCACATTAGCGCCGCATTGGACCGACACCCTGCGTCGTTTCGGGGCCGCCGATGGAGAATGCGACGAAGAACACAGTGAATTGCTCGTTCTTCTTTTGCGCATAGCTCCCCACGGAATGAGCATACACGCGTGAAATACACGGATTCGTAACCCCAGGAACATGGACCGGGGCGGGCACTGGGTGCATCCAGCGAGGCTGCCGCCAGCCGTCCAGCGACGCTTCCGTAAACATTCCGTGGCAAAAACAGCGCGCCCGAGAGCAGCAGTCCCTTTGCGTCGAGGCTGTTGAGTCAACTAATTTCGACTTTCCGTCTCGGCCGGCAGCCTGGGCTCGACGACGTGTTTGCCTTGTCCAGAGTGATGCATCGGTGCGACGCTGCGTGTCCCGGCAGGCGGCCGGCGACGTGGCTTCTGCGCGCCAAAGTTTACGCCGCCGGGCCGCCAGCACGTTCCCTTGGTATTCATGGGCCCTGAAGTCGGCTCTGTCAGCCCTGAGTGCGCGGCCGGACCGTGTCCGCGACACGCGCCGCATCCCCGCCCTTCTGCCGACCCTGCTGCCTCCCCCCATACAACTTTTAAAAGCCGAATCCGGTCTCTCGGACTATTTGCCCGACAGCCCTCCGTGCGGGGCCGCGCGCCCCTCCGGGGACGACGCCGCCGCGTAACGGTGAGGCGCGCGCCGGCCAACAAGTCCGCCTTGTCTGCGCCATTTTCAATATTTCAGCAGGGATGCCTATCGGTTGTCGGAGGCACAGAGGAGAGGATTTTTTTTCTTTCAAGTATCGATGACGATTCACTTAAATTTGAGAAATGTGAGTAATGACCGCGGGGGAAATGACTGGCCAAAAGAATATACACTAAAATTTAAATTAAAAACAATTTCGGAAATTTTGAAAAAAATTATTGAAAATTTGAAAAAATTTGATAATTTATGGTAAAAACATCACAAAATTATCTTTCCACGACCGACCCAACATTTATTATTTTTCGCTGCCCTCCCCAGTGTGCTTTAAGCCCACAGCAATGCGCGGGGTCTATCATGTGCCGTGGTGGCTGAATGTGTAGACGCGTCAGTCCCGGTATGAGGATCAGCGGATCAAATCTTAATACTTCACAACTTTTTTCTCTGGCCGCTGCTCATTGTCACGACAAGAGCCCTCTTCAATCGGCTTCAGACATGAGCCGTGGTGGCTGAGGGCGTAAAGGCGTCTGACCCCGACCATAAGGTTCAGGGGTCGGATCCCGATAAATCTTTTCATTTTTCGACTGGCTTCCTCCTACTGCGACTCAAACCCGTCGTCCAACACTCGGCAGACGTGCAAGTCAGGGTGGTGTAGTGGTCTAGGTCGTCTATGCCAGGCCACTACGTCCGGGTGTAGAATTTTATTTTTTTAAAATTTATTTTTAGTTTAGCACGATCGCCAGCGCCTGGGCACACCGTTTCCTACATCCAAACACCAAAAATTTCAAAAAAAAAAAAAAAATCAAAAAATTTCAAGAAATTTTAAAAAACGTACACAAAAATTTTGAGTTGTTTTCCCCCCCCCCCCCGGTAATTTCAGGTACGTTTTGCGTATTGAAGCAAGTTGGCCGGTATTTACTTACTGCATGAGCTGGCCACGTATCTATTATTTATTTCTGATCAAGCCTCTTAGCAATGGAATCTGAGAGCAAATGGAGTTCTATGCTTTGCAAGCGTTAACCAAATCTGGTTCACACTTTGATAAGCAGTGCATATACTTGCGGCTCGGTCCAAATTTTGTGCATCCCCTCTTCTGCTGTACAGTCGAGACATCGCGGCCGTGCCCGGCAGAGGGTATTGTGCTCCTCCTTTCTGTTGTGACTGATGTGATTTGGCGAAAGCCATCGCGCCTCCGATACGGACGATAGAAACCAATGGATCGTGAATGGGTGTGGTTTGTGTTGTGACCTACTTCTCCTTTTTTAGCACTCTCCGCGTTCTCCGCCCTTGGGCTAGATGCGTTAGTGTGCGCGCGCGCCTCTTGGAGGAGATTTGATGTGGCTGTGTGTGTGTTTGGAGGGGGGGGGGGAGACCTCGCGGGAGTGGGAAAAGGAGGAAGGGGATGGGTGTTGTTCGTCCGCGTCAGTGCGTCTCTATGTGTGGGTTTGCGTTTTCCCTCCCTATTCACCCTGGTGGTTTCGCGAGACGCCCCGTCGTCCTTGACTGCCACACTAACATATGCACGCGCGTACACACTCGCGCGCGCACTCACACATTCAGGGGCAAACATTCACTCGCGTGACAACTTGCAAAGCATATGGGTGTTGCGCGGATTTTCCTCCGCGCCAAATCAGCGCCCGGTGACTAAGCGCGCGCTCTGTGACGTTCCAAGACGCTGCAATGCTGCACTGTGACTGCCGGTGACCACCGTAATGATATTCCTGAGGTGGCGTGCGTTGTGTTGCAGGTAACGAGCCAGCATGCCGTGCTCGTGCCCCGGGGACGGCGCGGGCCGAGGCCGGCGGGGCCCGCGGGGGCGTTGGCCGGAGGTGCCCCTGCACGCCCTGCTGGCGGTGCTCGTCCTCGTCAGCGTCCCCGCCAGCCCGGCGCCCTTCCAGGGGGACCCGGCGCCGGGCCGGTCCCCGGGCCCCCCGTCGTTGACACCAACGGCCCCCACGAGGGCTCCCACGACGGCCTCGGGAAACGTGACCACCGCGCCGCCGCCGACGGTGGCTTCACCCTCGGCCATGTCGAAGCCAGAAGAGGCCTGGTGCACTGGGTACGCCGGCATGGGCAGGGCCTCGGACGCGCCGCGGAACCACGCCGTCAACCTCAGCCTCAGCCACGGCCTGTACCAGCCCGGCTACGGCCTCGTCGTGGGCGTCAAGTACAGAGGTAAGTCTCCTCACCAGACCCCAACCGGTAGTGCAGCTGCGCGCTGTGTAGCTTTGAGTCGGCCAGGCCGGAGGCGGTGCGGAAGCCGCGAGGCGCAGGCGGAGCGCCCGCGAACCTCGAGGTCGACCCACCCGCGGCACCAGTCTGTCCTGCGGGTCGCCTACCCGAGACTTCACAGGCGCTCGCCGTCCCCTTGCCCTGCTGCTGATGTTGACTGCGGCCGCCGTTGATTGAAAACTATCTCGGCGTTGCTCTTTCTTCGCAACGGTTCTTGGAGCTGTACGCTCACGCTCCGGCCGTGCGTCACTGCTGCCATCGTGGAGGGCGGCTCGCAGGCAGGGCGAGTGGTGGGCGCAGCAAAGGAACGTTACCTCGGCCGAAACTCTGGCCCCGTTTCGAATGTGGCGGCGTCGTGTTCGGGCCGCCCCACTCCTCACCCCACGCGGCCCCCGTGGCCCACTCGGCCGGGGGAAATGTCAGCTGCACCCTTCACTCGCCGACCCGCACCGGCCCGCAGCGCCACGGCATGCCCAACCCTCACGGAAAAAAATGGATTAGCTGTCGCAGCTGATATGTAAGCTGTTATTTCTTTAGCTGAGAAATGAGGACCATAGGCTGTTGTAGCAAAATATTTGCTGACGATGCATTTTTTTGTTGCATGAACTAAATTTTGCAGCTAAAGAAATAACTACTGCTTACATTTTAGCTGCGACAGCTTATCCTTTTTTCGTTCTCCCCGCTCCCCTTCCTCCGCCGACCGCGTTGGCCCATACAGCCCAGAACTTTGAGCAAGCAAAGGCCCGGCGTGTCAGGGCGCCGCTGGGGACCCGGCAGGGCCAAGCCTGTGGGCCATGTACTCGTGGCGCTATCTCTGGGCCGCCGTGTGTGCAAATCATTACGACACGCTTCCGGTCGCCCTCGCACATATGCCGTGTTTGCACCCGCCGCGACCAGGAATCGATTTTGCGGAATTAACACTGACTCTCGCGCTGCCTACACGGCAGACAAAAATTCCACTTTCGGAAACGGAACAATCATCTTGGTTTAGAGGAGAATTCTCTCTCTGTCTTTCTCTCTCTCGCCCCATGCTGGTATGGAAGGATGTGTTTTCACACAGACAAGTCCAGGTGCAGAAGTGGCTCGAGGACGTTCTAGGAGGGAGAGTGCGCAGAAACAACACAAGGCTTGTGTAACATCTCTGAGAGGCTCTCCGGCTGCAGCCTACAAAAGCAGTGCTACGTCGTCCTGTCTCTCTCACACCCCTGTGCGTCAAACCCTTGGATCGAGACAGAGTGACAGCAGCACTGTTCTGATTCAGAAAGCTGGCTGTTGTTGCGTCACGACCTCCCCCTTGTATAATAGTGCGGCCCTGCGTCGCCTTGTTAGATCCGACCTACCCGCCCTGCCGTTGCCCGCCTTGCCCACCCGTCTTTCCGTGCCCGCCCCCACCGCGTCTAGGGCCGAGGCGTCGAGACTGCAACACATGCGGTGCGCCCCGAGCCCCTCCCTGTGTGGCTTGGTGGCGGCTGGGGGGGCTTGGCGGCGGGGCTGCGACACTCTGCAATTACGCGCCCTCTGCGGAAAAGCGGTGGCGGCGGGGTGGCGGTGGCGGCGGCGGTGGCGCGGTGGCGGCGGGGTGGTGGTGGCGGCGGCGGTGGCGGCGGGGTGGCGGTGGCGGCGGGGCCCTCACGTGATTCCAGGAATCGAAACGACTCAAAGCAGCCGTGCTTGATTGTCGCTGAGGGTGCGGTCGCGCTGGCGGCGAGGTGCTCCTCGTCACCGCCCCCCCCCCCCCCCCCCCTCTCCGTTCCCTCCCGCCGGCCGCCGCGTGGCGTCATCTTCGTCCGCCGCTTTTATTGGCGGCCAGAGTTAACAAAGACACCGCCTTCCTCGAGGTAAATTATTCTCACCGTCGGATCGCGATCCGTCACCGCGACGGCGCGCTGGCGTCGCCGAGGGCCCGCCCCGCCCCGCCGCGCCTCTCCAATGACTCAATGCTGGAACGACTTACTTTCCACCCAGTGCCTGTCGCGCTGTCGCCGTGCGAATGGCATCGCAGCTGGAACGCAACCAAAAAGCTTTGTTTCTTTTATTGTGTTTGCATGGGAATAACAGGGCGAGGAGTGGCGCTGTCCGCCGCGGCGCCCATTAGCACGCGGAGGCGAGGCGCCAGGCGCGCCGCCGTATTGGCCGATCGAAGCAGCGGCGCGTGGCGGAAGCCGGGCCAAACGGTAGCCAAGTGGTAGCGAAGCGGTTTTTTATATCTGTGTTGGTCCAGCCAGGTCCCCCAACAGCCGCGCGCCTCGATAACACCGTATCGATTGATCTGGCAGCAACGCGCCCTTAAAAGTGTGCGATAACAGGGTCAAACTGCACTGCCCAAGTTTCCCACTTTGAGTTCCAAGGGCCCGGCGCACACCCTTGAACACCCCATAAAGTCCCAGTCGGGATGAGGGACGAACTGGAGGCTGCATGTGCCGAGGCAGGAGCACGTAGTTTCGTGGCGCAAACTGGAAAGCAGCGGCGCCGACAAAAGAACACGCCGGCGTTGCCAGTGCATTTCAAGTGACGTTCATTTCGCCACCACATCATTATTTCGCGCCTTCTTTTGTCTTTTGTCGTCGACTCCCATGACTTTTCAGAGCCACCAGTTACAATGGACAAAACGGCGCTCGATCCCGTTTTTTTCCCACCCTGCTTTCCTGCGCTCTGTTCACCGCAGCGAATTTCTGCGCGGCGAGCAAAGGGTCTGCTGGAAATGAGGGTCGCGCGGTGGTTTCCTTTTAGATGCGTTCGTGCCTCACCGCGTCAGGATGCACCCTCTGTGCTTCCGTTGTCTCGTTGCCACAGAGCGACAGTCAACACTCTTTTCTCCTTCCCTCAGAGCACTTGACCGGCTGAGGCGAGCGCCCCCCCCCCCCGCCCCGCTACATTACCGCGCCCAAAAGACAGAGCCGGACAGAGCGCGAGCCTTTGGAAGCCGCCCCGAGCGGCCGTGTAACCTGTAGCTTACAGTGCGGGCCCGGGGTGGCGGGGCGTGCCGACATGCAGGGGCTGCGGCTTTTGTAATGCGACCGCACACGGTGCGCCAACACGACGGATTACGTTCCACTTGGCCGCGAGCAGTGGCGGTGTGACGCGACCTCACACCTCCGCGGCGCGTCGTGGAGGCCAAGGTGGCGGCAGAGACAAAAATGCATTTCCCAATTCGCTGAAAATTTATTTCTTTACCCAAGCTTTCTTGTTTCGACTATGAATAAATAACCGCACCCAGAACACGTTTTGTCGTTCATCAATGTAAGCATTGCATGGTTGTAGAATGCCCAAAAAATACCTTGTATGCCAATGTGAGTGCTGTCAGCAATACTCGGATCATTAAAACCCACCGGTCGAGGACAATACTTTCGCAGCGGGACTTGTGTGCCGTCGATTTAAGTTCGGGGCTGAAGAGCGCAGCCAATCCCCGTCTCGCCGTGGTGCCACCACTGTGGAGCCACGCATCAGTCTGAGTGATTAATTAGGAAGCGAGCCGAAAGTTTGGAGGGCCGCGCGGCTTTTGAGTGCTTTGCGTCACTTTTTGCGGCCTTTGTTAGCGCAGCGCGGCCCAGCCCGGCCGCCTCAGATCTGTCGGATCGGGCCGCGGTTACAGTTACAAACCGCAATCGGGAACCGGAACGGGTGGACGGCATTGCGTCATTCCTCTGTGTGCCCCGGCCTCGTACAAACAGAAAAGTCTCCGAAATCATGAGTAAGGGGAGAATCGAAATGAAACAAGCGTACCCATCGTTGTTTGGCACACCGCATGAGCCATGAGCCACTAACGGCGTCCAATAAAGATCATTCAGGCGAAGCTGTCCTCAGTGTGCTCGGTGGGCGAGCGCCGTCACGGAGGCCGTCATTTCGAACCCTTCGCCACAAAGGGCTGCCGGGTTCAGGGTTTACGACGGTCTCGCCGGCCGAGGGCTGTTTGGGTGCCGAGACGCGGCCCTCGCCCCAGCCTGGGTCAGCCTCACGCCTTCATCACTCGGCTAAGCGCCATCCGTGTGTGTGTGTGTGTGTGTGTGTGTGTGTGCGCGTGTGTGTGTGTGTGTGTGTTTGTTTGTTTGTTTATTTATTTGTTTGTTTGTTTCGTTCGGTCGTTTGTTTGTTTGTTTGTGTGTGTGTGTAGGGGGGGGGGGAAGCGAGGCCCCAAAAACGTCTTGGCCGATAGCATAGACAAAATTTCGCTGAGATATGGCCTGTCAAAAAATATAAATCGGAGCTGCTAATGATCGGCTAGACTAGCTGATGATCGCAGCTGATATTTTTCCGCTGCCGCGCAAGTCTGACACGCTCCACTAATCAAAGTCGAGCGCGGCCAGCTGCAGAGCCCAGCCCGGTCCAGCCAGCAAACGATGCCGGAGAAGCGTTTCATTGCTCTGTCTCTCTCGCACCTGCGGGGTGCCGCGTGCACGCGCACTCATGAGTGCGATAGACAGAGACAGAGACCCCGGATAATCAACCGGCAGACTGCAGGGGCGCCGCAGTGTTCCCCGCGCAGGGGCCGCGGTCGCGGGGCCGTTCATTATTTCGGAAACAGGGAAGCGTTTAATAAAAAGCGCGACAGCGCGGCAGGGCGGCAGGGCTGTCGGTCCGGTGCACTTTTGAAGTATGGCTCACACCGATGGAAATTGGGTGCGTCCCTAATAGCAGGCAGTGCCGCAGTTGAATTAATGAGCCGGGAGTGTGTTCCGGGAGGGACTGTGCAGCGTTCCCCCGCCGCCCCGCGCCGCCTCCTGTTCGACAACATGGATGAAGGCGCTCGCTCCAGCCGCCCGCCATGTTTGCCGCGTGTCTCGTCCCTCCGGCCGCGTGAGGCGCTTCGCACGGTGCTGCCGCCTGCGTTGAGCAGGCATCGCCTACTTCGCCCCCAGGCATCGCCCATCAAAATTTCACCCGAAAAAGTTTCTTTAGCGAGCGAGCGTAATCCTGGCTGGCAACGCCCCACCGCCGTGCCGCCCTGGAAGTCCGGGTTGTCCAAACGCCCTTTGCCCTGCGCATGAAAAATGCACATTGCCCCTGCAGATGGTGCGAAGTAGTGCGAAGCAACGAACACGACCCTGGCGGCCGTTGGCGTTTTCGTCGTCGTTGTTGTTGTTGTTGTTGTTGTTGTTGTTGACGACCTGACGACTGTATTAACGTGGAAAGTGGATCCTGCCACACGGCGGCGTGCGGCGCCCTCTGCCCGCGGTTGAATTTGTTGAAAAATAATGACCGAAATAATATCCATAATACTCTATAAAACTTTGTAATATGTAACACTTGGTCCACGGCTCAGGAGAGAGGGCCCCCTTTGGACCAGTGCTCTGGCCGCGGCCCCGCCTTTCAGCGTGCAGCCAGAGCACAGGGCAGGAGGCGGGCGGCAGCAGGCCTTTGCCGCGTCAAAGTAAAGTATGGCTCCAATTTGTATGCGAGCGTTGGATTCGCGCATCGCCGCCACGCCTCTCCTCCGCGCCTGTGCACCACGCCTCTCCAGCGCGCCTCTCTCCACGCCCCACTTGGCGTGCAACAGCTGCACAGTGCCTTAGTGCAAAGCGGTGCAAAGTGCCGCGCCTTGCAGCCGTCTGTGCGACCGGCGTTTCCGCGTCAGCTGCTCCGGGGCATCTTATTAATGCATTATTCACAGAGGATGTTCTTTGTTTTTAGCTGGGTAGAAATCGGTAGCTTCGCAGCCTACGAAGAAAATCGTTTTTAATACAAGGTTTTGTTTCTAATACAAAGGAAATATCCTCCGTAGCTTGCAAAGAACTTCTCCGCCGTCTGTATACATTAAATCACAAACGTATCGTAGGCTGCGAAGCCGCCGTTTTCTTTGTACTATTCCGAATAACGTTCCTTGTAGAGTGTAAAGTGTATTAAATCATTAGACCGGCCCTCGTGTGGAGGAGCGCTCGGTCGGCCCTCGCGCCCGCTTTTGTTTTGAGGCGCATTATTGGAGTGGAACAGCGGAACTGGAGGAAGGCCTTCTTCGACCACAAAGTCGAGTGAAGCCCCGCCCGGTCTTTTGAAAGCGGCAGCGTGGCGAGCGAGGCCGGCAAGCCGACGAACAGAATAAGGAGATGCAAGCCAGCCCCGCCTGAGCCGAGGAGTCTGCCACCACTCATTGAACAGCAGCTAAACTCACCCTCCGTAAGGTTTCGCCTGGAAAACGCCTGTGACGTTTAATCATTTTTCATCTCAAGACCCTTAAGTATACAGGCAAAACGTAGAGCGAAACTTCAAAAGTCACACACTACCACCCTCACGACTTTGTTTTTTTGTTTTTTTTGTTTTGTTTTTTTCGGCCAGTAGCGGTTGCCCGGGCCAGAGCCGTGTTTCGAGGAGAGACGCCGCTAAACACCCTCTCGACAACAAGGGCGCCTGCTGGTCTGCAGATTAAGTTCCGACAAGCCGGGCCGCCGCTCCCACACGGAGTGACGGCCGCACAGCCCTTCCGCCTCATGACAGTGGGGGAGGGGGGAGGAGGGCGAGGGCAGGCCCCGAGTCGGAGGTTGAATCCACCTTGCCGTGCCGTCTTTACCGCACGAGGAGAAACGACGGCAGCAGACTTGTGGATGAAGCCCCGCTCCTCGTGGGGAAAAAAAAAGAAACGAACAACTGAAGCAAGAAAAAGAGAACTGCACCCGATGCGAAAGCTTCTTCCGTGGCGTGGTCCCCTCGGCGCAGTGCGGGCAGCCGTCGCGGACCAGGCCGTTCAGGTCCGGACGCCGTGTCTTGGGGCCGCGGACCGGCGCGAGGACAGCCCACGGGGGCCGACGCTGCTAACTGGGGACAGGGGACCAACTACACCGGCCCGGCGCGGAAAAGTTTGCAGACGGTCCCGCCTTCTTCTTCTTTTTGTGCGCCTGGCGTTCCGGCCGGGCGGAACTGTGAGATGAAAAAGACAGGCTGAAGGGGCGTTCGTGATTAAAACGGATTAAAACGTGCGGAGCGTGGAACCGGTTTGTTTTTGTGTGTGTGTTTTGATGGAATTGGTCCCGCCAAGCGCTCGGCCACTGAGCGCAGCGCGAGCGGCGTGTGCGTGCGCGGGGAGTGTGTTCCAGGCCTGCCATCCACAGGCCACCAGTCACGGTTCTCGCTGGAGCTTTTCGTGGCTTCTGACTACTCGGATTCCAGACCGGTAGACCGCCACACTGTACGGTTCCATAGAAGAAAAAAAAAAGGGGGGGGATGCGTTTCTAACCCGAGAGCGTTTGCCTCGCATGGAGAGAAGCACTCGGCATTGTTGAGAGCAGTCCATCAACGTGATGCGAATCCTCTCGGATTGAGAACTCAATTTTTTCAGTGCACAACGGCTTTGTCGCTCTGTCTCACTCGGTACTTCCGATGAGTACGAGAGAGACAAAGAGAGGACAGCGACAGCACTATTCGGAATGACCCTACTGGCGCCCCAGACAGATCTGTGGCCTGTGCGGACCGGTGGGTGGCCATCGCAAGCGACTGAGCCAAACCTGCAGCTCGACTTTGCCCACAAGCCGGACTTGCACCTTGACCACTTATCGCGCCTGTTGCTGGGGAGCGGGTTACGTGCCGCGCCCTCGCCCCACCAGTGGGGCTGGCGGCGGGCCACGCACCGCACACGCAGCCCTCACGCAGCCCTCACGCAGCCCTCACGCAGCCCACACGCAGCCCTCACGCAGCCCTCACGCAGCCCTCACGCAGCCCACACGCAGCCCTCACGCAGCCCTCACGCAGCCCACACGCAGCCCACACGCAGCCCTCACGCATCCCTCACGCAGCCCACACGCAGCCCACACGCAGCCCACACGCAGCCCACACGCAGCCCACACGCCGGATAGACGTCAAGGTTCCGCTTTGATTATTTCACCATCAGACCACTCCGCGTGGAGGCCGGCGTGCGCGGAAGGAGGGCTTCATGGCCAGGAGGTCCCCGCCACAGGCACCGCGCGCGGGGGCCCTAGAGTGTGCGAGAGCGTGTCTTTTAGCGTGCTGCCGCCGTGCCGTTTGCCCCTCCGTGTGTGTATGACCGTCGCCCCCCCTCCCCTTTCCCTCGCGGCGCGCTTCCAGCGAAAAAGGCGCGGGCTTCTTGCGATTGGGCCTCTCGCACTGATTATGAAAAATGAAGCAGGCGGCGCGCTGCTGTCGCCGAACACGGCGCCGCCACTCCCTACTCCGGACGGCGCTGTGTCGGGGGAACGGAGCGGGCGGCACGCGCTCTTTGAAACTTTGGGACTAATCTGTCATTAAAATTCATGCCCCTAATTACTTTACTACTACGTGGCGGTGCGGGGCGTGCGGGGCGGTGAGGCGCCAGCTGGAGGGGGCCACGCGTCGCCCCAAAGCCCCGGCGCGCGGCCGGGACGGCGGCGAGGACCCCGCGCCGCGTCGCCGAGCCGAGTGGAGCAGGGCGGCGCTTTGACACCGCCCTGGACGCACACCGTAATTACGGCGTCTTTTCCCTGGCGGGGCGCGTCGCTGCGTCACGCCTGCTCTCGTTCGGCTCGAGGCTGCAGAGGCCGCCGCCGCCGCCGTGGTGGAACGCTGAAACGGCGCCATGCCGTGACGGGGCGTGCCGTGGCGCCGTGACCCGGCCGGGCCGCAGCGCGCAGCCTGCTGGCGCCGTGCCGTCTCGCTAATAGCCGCCAATTTGGCCGTCGCCCTTGGGGCGGGACGTCTCCACTTCGAACCCCACCCCTCGAGCGACGGCCTCATTGCAGACTGGCCGGCGGGCCGCGTGACTTGCACCAACGGGCTGACTCACTCAATAACGCGCGGGGCGGCGGGCTGTACACTGCACTGCTCGGTTCGGTACATACCGCTGAAGCGCCTCTCTGTCGCAGACGTCGTAGACGCGCCTATCCGGTTGCTGCGGTATCGTTCCTTGGAGTGACATTGTGACAGCAACCTGTCGGCCCTGCGGGGTGGCACTGGAGGGCGCCCTCATCGGCTGTGTCGGCGCGCCAGTGGCGGTAATGCGGTTAGCACAACTGTCTCTCCAGGCCGCCCAGCCTGGCCCAGCCTGGCCCAGCCTGCAGTAAGCCTGCAGGCCCCAAGCAGAGAGGCTTTGTGGCGCCGCCGCCTCACCTTGACGGCCGCTCGATTCGCCCGGGCGTTGGCCTTTGCGGAGAATAAATCCCATGTTCACCGTTTGTTCTGCGGTATCATGCGCGCGCGTGTGTGTGCGTGTGTGTGTGTGTGTGTGTGTGTGTGTGTGTGTGTGTGTGTGTGTGTGTGCGTGCGTGCGTGCGTGCGTGTGGGTGGGTGGGAGGAGGGAGTGGCAATTGTTGTGGGCCTAATAGCTTTCCCCCTCGATGGATTTAAGCCCAACATTCTTAGTGAGACTGCGTCGAAAAGTTACTTCAACTGCAGTTCACGCGCATCAAAATCAGGGCTCCTCTTCCCCCTCCCCGACTCCCTTCTCCACATTTCCGGGGGGGCTACACATCAGCGCGAGGCCGATTCGATTATTGCGATGGACTGCATCCGGCGTTGACACTGGCCGGGGCGTTGGCGGCATTCCATGCCACAAAACACATTGCGCCGTTCGCGCGCCGCCGGACCATCCCGAGGAATTTATTGGCCGGCGACGGAATGCGATGCACTCCGTGCTGTGCGCCTCGCTGCTGCGACCACCGCCTCGCACCCTGGTGCGCCACTCTGGCAGGAAGGGGGTCGCTAAGCCAGGAAGGGCGGCGCAGCCATTGATTGCGGCCCGTGCTGCCGGCCGCTGTGCCCGGCTGTGCCGCGTGTACACACGGGCGGCACGCTAGGCCGGACCACGCGACACGACAGGCCCACCTGGGACCTGAGGCCACGGGGCTCGTGGGGGCCCGATAGGCCGTGGGGACTGGGGTTCCAAATGCGAAAAAAATAGGGTAAAACATGAAAAGAAAAAATACGTTTGTCCATTGTTTTTAAATTATTGAATTAATTTTTTCGGGAAAAATGTGGAAAAATACATTTTGCCTTTCATCTTTTGTCTTATTTTCAGTTGAAATGTAGGTTGTATATCTTGAACAATGCTGTGGAGTCGGCACAAAGTATGAGAGTCACAACACATGTTTTTCAGCCCTCAGGGAGATAGTCGGGCACCTCCAGTTTTGTACTACCCGTGAACTAATTTCTTATCCCGAAGTTTACATTTTTCGTTTTGTTTCGGGGGACCGGGGGACCGAGGCCTCTGGCGTCGGAGGGCGAGGTAAGCGTCGCGGAGGGGCTCCTGCCGGTGCGACGATTGGACACGCGCAATCAAAGCGCCGTTACACTCCGGAGCCTGGAAGCGCCTTGTTACCCCCAAGGTGGTGCCCAGCCGCCCTGGCCGCCCCTAGCCGCCCCTGGCGCGACGCCAGCTGTCGGCATGGCTGATTCATTTTTTCCCCGGACTGTGTATCAAAGAGCCACGCCGCCGTTTGGGAAAGGCTCCGGGCGGCGCGGCGGCGCAAGGCCAAGGTCGTCCTGCAGCGCCGCCGCGCCGTTATCTGCGTGGCGGCACAGGCCGGGGGCGCGGCCCATGGCGTGGCCCATGGCGTGGCCCATGGCGTGGCCCATGGCGCGGCCCAAGTCGCTATCCGGCAAATCTGCCGCGTAAAACGTCGGCGGAGTGGCGTGGCGTGCTCGCTACACTGTCGGATAAGACCCGTGGTGCGGAGCCGACTTTCCGGCTGTTCACGGAGTCCTTGATGCAGGTGCCAAAGGCGGCCAAGGCGCAGGGTCCTTCTCACTTAGCGAGGCTGTCGTCCGCTCTTCCCCGTTTTCGGCTCGCCTAATTGGGTCTTTGTCTCCCGCGGCGTTGGCTCTCCGCTCAGCCCGCGGTTCTCGGCCCGCAGCGTGCAGCCCATCAGGACCGTCGGGGCAGGGCGGCCTGAGTGGGCTGGTCGGCCGGAAGGACGCCACCGTCACATTGATTTTTACATTGTGGTGCCGACTGTCTGCGACCGTCGTACAAATGGGTGACCGTTCGTCACTGGAGCGGACTGCGACCATGTGGCCCCCGGGCTAGGGGGCAAGCAGGGGGTGGACCGGGGGCAGCAAGGCCCCAGCGCGCGTGGAGCCCAGGGCCGCCGACCCCGCTGGAATCAATGCGGCCTTGACAGGTGCCTGTCCCACAACACAGGCTCGTGAGTGCAGGGGTGGCTGCGCTGGGCCCCCGCACAGAGTGCATGGTCGCGGGCGTCCCCACCAGGCTCGCTAAGGCTCGCCCCGACGCCGCGCGCACCAACCAGTGTAGCCGACGTGTGCTCTCTGCACTATCAGGGTTGATTGGTGAAGGGGCGAGGGGATGCTCGCTCTAGAAGCCGGTGGCGCGCCATCGACGTGTTTCCATCTTCGTCTCACTCGCACGGCGGAGACTGCAATTATGAAAGAGAGATGCGCGACAAGAGCAAGTATAACTTGGCCGTTATAGTTTTTGTTTAATTAAATGGGTACGAGTAGGAGTTGTACTCGCAGAAGCAAGGGTAAAGTTGGGGAGGAGTAGTTGCACGAGGCAACTGAACAAAGTAACCCTATTCCGCCCATACACAAAGAACACCGCGCGCCAAGCAGACCAGATTCAAGTCGTTTCCTTTTGAGGCGGACGTCTCTGCAGAAGCGAACTCCGTCCCTCTGTCTGAGTGCGGCCCAGACATCATCCCTTTTCCGATACTTGCCGTCTCGCGGCGGTTTGCCGCCTGGCCGGGCAGCACTGCGCTTCGCGGGGCGTGCCGATCCCCGCGGGGGCCGCGGCTGTCGGCGCCCTTTGGCATTCCGTGAGTGGACTCGATTGAGCCCCCCGCACGCAGCGCGTTGGCGGACGACGAGTTGGACCGGACATCCGGAGACGTTCCGAGTCCGAGCCCAGGTTACCCACATGTACGTAGTTCGGTGTGCACACGATTCCGGGATCCCACGAAACCCACGATAAAAGTTGTGGTTTCCGAACATTGCGTTTTGATTTTGAGGGTTTGTTTTGTGTCACGGTGGCTTTCCAGTGAAACTTTTCGACAAGGATTTTCGACAAAATTTTAAATGAATTGGGTCAAAATTGGCCAATTGGGCCAAAAATTTTAGACGTATTTTGAGCTCCAGAGTCGCTAAATGGGACTCGAATCGAACGTGTGACCCCACTATAACGGATTGCTCTCCAAACGAGGTATCAGTTGGTGGGGTCGCGCGTTCGATTCGAGTCCTATTTAGCGACTCTGGAGGTCAAAAAAGGGTCAGGGATTCTTGCCGCCCCAACGGTCTTCTGACCCACTGTGTCCTGCCCCGCCCCGCCCCGCGCCGCGCCAACATTGATCTCTCCGCCATCACGGCCGCGCCTCGCCGCTTCATGCACAGTTCCATTAGGCCCACCGCGCTGATCCCGCCGCGTCGCACTGCGGATGCAGGCGCGGGCCCCGCACAGTGGCGGCGGGGCGCGGGGAGGGGCCGCGGATTGAGCATAAGATGAGGCGTATTATTTGTGTATGCGCGCCGAGTTTGGGCGCGCTGCGGTGCGCCGCCGCGCTGCTGCATTGGTATTCCGCGCGGGCCCCGTCATGATGGACCAGACTTGGGCTTGACGGATGGCTCTTGTTGGCGAGCACGGCCTCCTCCCCGACGGGGGAGTCCAAGCACCTGGCAGCCCTGCGGCGGCCCCCCGGGGGTGCTGGGCTGACTGGAGAAAAGGCTTTCCGTGTCGGGGCTTTGGACTCCCTTCAGAAAAGGGATGAGAGGCTCGAAACACCTAGTGCCTGTCCAGCGCAATGCAAATTCATCTAATAGATAAAAACTTGACTGTTATGCCATCATTGGGTGGACAGCTCACACTTCACATCAGGGTCAGTGAACAGCCTGCTCCGTGCACAACCCCCGCGCATGCACTAAAAATCAAGAGTTCTCAATCCGAGAACATTTGCCTCACTCGGTCTCACATACTCTCGGACTATGGAATTCCGTCGGTGTGAATCAAATGCTCTCAGACTAACTTTACCTGTGTGGTCAGCGCTGCACGGCGGCGAGCGAGGCAGCGGGCCCGGCCTCGAAACTGACGGCGACGTGCAGCGAGGCTTTGCGGCGGAAGCGTGTTGTCACGATTTATAACGGACTTAGCCGGTGGTAAGCTTTTTACAGCGATGAGCAGCTTTTCCAGCTTTTACCGGGGCCGGCGGGGCAGCGGGATAGCCTCTCACCCTCCTAATCCTTTATTGTGGTGTATGCAACTTAAACCACCTGGAAAGCGGACAGTGCGGCAAATAAAAATTTAGCGATAAAAAATCACAGGCAAAGCTATATATAGCCCAGTAGCACAACAGGACCGCGGAATGCCTCATGCACAGACAAGCGTGACAGGCACGTTGTGTGCGTGCGAATGTGTGTGTGTGTGTGTGTGTGTGTGTGTGTGTGTGTGTGTGTGTGTGTGTGTGTGTGTGTGTGTGTGGGTGTGTGTGTGGGTGTGTGCGTGCGTGCGTGAGTGCGTGCGCTGTGGGTCGTGTCCTCGGCAATGGTAAAGAGGCAAGGGACTGCCGGTCGGACGGCAGCGCCACCTCGGCGCGCAGCGCGCGGCACGAACGCGAAGGCCGCCGAGTGCCGCCGCCGTGTCGACGCAGAGGGCCTCACTGGCGTGCTCCAGGGGAAACGCTTCTTCGCGCCCCATTGCCGCCCATCGCGGGGGGAAGGGTTGAAAGCGGTCTAAAGCGCCTTACCGCCCGGCCCTGCGCGCGCGCCCGGTCGCCTACCCTGTCGCAGGACCCGACTATCGAATCCCTGGCAACAGTCAGAGGTTTTTTTGTTGTTGTTTTTTTTTTTTTAGCTGAGTGGGGTATAGACCTGCATATGCGGCACTAGGGCGGTGCACTGTGACCGAGGGGCCCGTTGCAGCCGACGACCGACAGTACTCTGTGCTGCCGCCAGCGGGTGGAACGACATTTCGGAAAGTGTGCTCCCTTTAAATGAAACTGGTGCGGGAGGGCGCGAGTCGGCGGCGGTGTGAACAGACACGGCGAGGCCAGCTGCTAGTCAGGCGATGATTGTGTTTAACTCCGCTCGTGTTTAACTATGTTTGTGTTTCGGGCGGGACGGGCGCGGCAGCGCGTGGCCTCAGAACAAACATAGCACTGAGGAAAACGAAATGGCGATTCCCCGCACGGGCCACTGGGCCTGAGGGCTTGGCTAGAAAGATAACTTAAGGCACGCTTTGAGAGATCTGCGTGATCTTGAAGGACTCAAACACATGGTGGTACTTTGCTTTTCGTCTGCGGTGTGTGCCTCATTCGTAATACCTTTGAGCCCCTCGCGCGGGCAGCCTAGACAGGTCCTCGAACACCGGTGCAATGCCTCGGGCGGCGTGCTGCACCAACGGCCGAACCACTATCCGCGTGTTTTGTTGAGCCGAGATTGTAATTACTGTTTTTGTCAGACCAATCTCAAAGGCATCAAACTAAAAATAAAAAAGGATGACAAGAGGCAGTAATTGAGTTTCTGCTCCGTTTCGCTAAAATTGAATTAGGGCCCCGAGATGATGTTCGGTTATCCGCAGATGATTTAACTTAGAACGCAACCAGCCGGCAAAAAAGTGAATTAAGAACAGCAGGGAGCCATGGCTAACATTGAATGTTATCTCGCTTGCCAGACCTGGAGCCGCGTCGTGCAGGGCGCACGCCGAGGCGCTCGCCGTGCATCCCGAGCAGTCCTCTCCGTCTTGTCTGGTCGTCCCCACCCCGCTCGTCAGCCTCTCGTCGCTAATCGCGCCCCTCTGCATTCATGGCGGCGCTTCTTTTGGCTCCCTAGCCGCACCGCGCACGGACTCACGGGCCTCTCGCCAAACACCGGCCGCCGTCAGCGCCGTCCCGCGCGCTCCTCGGCAGCGACGCCAACCGCCGGGACTCTGTCAAAAAGCTCGACAAGAAAATTGTTTGAAAGGCCTGGACATTAGGCTTGGTTGTCTTGCGAAAAAGTCGAAAAAAAGTTGATGGGGTTTGCAAAATCTTAACACGAACAAATTCGACTTTGCATCAAAAATTAATATTTTGTATTAGTATTTTGAGCATCTTCGAATTCATGAAGCAATCTGTTTAAAATTATCTCTAGTTTCTCTCTTATACATCGCGCAAGGTTACTGTGTGTGTGTACCTCGCGGGAGTTGAGCGCTCTCTGTTGACAGTACACAGCTCGCCCTGCCCACTATACACGCCATCGAGCCGTCCTGGTGCAAGCGTGAGGGCTGTCGCCGAGGTCGCGCCGCACTCAGCGGAGCAACCCAGAGCAACCTCGGACAGAGTGTTGTCACGGTTCCTCTCGCACTCACCGTGTGTTCCTTGGGAGTTCCTCGAGAGAGCGAAAAGAGCGGTTTGGAAGCGACTACAGGGCCCCAATGATCCGACTTGCGAGCGGCACACACTGTCCCACATGAGGCAAGCCTGCGCAGGGTCCTGCAGGCAGGGGAAGGGGGGGGGGGTGTATGGAAGCCGCACCGGTGCAGACCGAGTCGGCCGAAGGGTACTCACGCCCCCTCCACCTCATCTCGCCAGAGGCGGCCGGCCAGGTCAAGGATGCGCCTCAATGACTCGGTGCATTGTGCCCGGTGAACAACGCCACTGCCCGGTCGGTGGACGCACGGTGCGTCGCTGCATGTCGTGCTATCGGGCCGCCCGCGGCCCCGTCCGGGACACGACACGCACGCCGGCCCTGACCTTTCGGCTGGACGGGGTGACATTAGGGGCGCGTGGCGTGGCGGCGCGTGGCGCCATCGTCACTAGCCCCACAGCACACCGGTGGGGAAGCAGTTTTCGCCCACGCGGTCCGCGGCCCGGCCGGAGGAGGGCGGTCCACTCACCGACATCGACTGGCCCGAAGCCCAGTCCGTAGCTCTCGCAAAGTTTGTACCATAACTCCGCTGTCGACAGACCGACTGTCGCTCCGCGCACTGTGTGCACGGTTTTGTCGAAGCAAACGGATTCCAGTGATTAATTTCCCGCCTTGCTTTCAAGTTGATTTCATGGCGTTGCGGTGAAAGCGTGGAGGCTGCCGCGGGATGCGTTGCTGCCTCAGGGCAGCTCGCTCATGTGGCCAGACTGCCTTCTTTCGTGCAAACGTTTCAGTGCGCTTCGCCTCTGCGCACCGTGAGTCTATTCGAGCACGCCGCGCCGCACGCTGCGGAGCCCCTTCTGCGAGGGCGCCACGTGGTCCAGCGAGGGACTCATACCTACTTCCAGGAAGAGCAACTCAAACACAAACACGGCTTTCAGGGCGAGGTGGAGTGGTTGTCACCCCGACGCCGAGGGTAGCCACCCTGGCCGTGGCGTGCCTGAGGGAGCTCTTTTGTGGGCTTTGGTGGGGTGTGAGGGCGTGTCTAGGTGGCGCCGGGTGGGGCCGAGCGAGGATTGTGTTTGTCCCGACAGTCCGAGGCGACGCGGGGCGGGGAGGTCCGCAGCGGGCAAACCGCGTGTTTACCCACAGCGCTCCAAGTCCCATAAACAATTAACCTGCTCCTTCCGTTATTCGCCTCGTTCGCTGCGCATCGAAGCGCACGTTGCTGCCGGCTGCGGATGTTTGGAATGTACAGCCCACGCACACACATGCCCACCGCACTGGTAGATCGTCATTAGCGGTTTCATCGGTTTTCATTGAACGCCCTCCGCCTTTGCTAGTGACGGTGCTGTGTGTGTTTGGAGCCTTCCTCTGCTCCTCTTCCACGACGAGGCCCTGCCCGCGCCCCACGCCCCGCGGCGTGTTGTTCCGAACCTGTTCCCATATTCTACGTGCCCGACCGCAGTACACCGCGCACGACGTGCCCGGGGTGCCGTGAGCTGGTATCGAGGTGCGAGTCCCCTGGAGTAGCGCGCCCAGGCCTTGGCTCCCCCCGGCGCGGTGCGTAGATCTGCCTTAGCGCCGGCCCGGCGTGGCGTGTATCTACTGGTGCATCGAAGATCAGGCAGGCAGGAAGGCGGCACCAGACCCACTCCGAGCGGGCGGTCCCTCTCATGGGACATCTCGCGTAGGTGCGAGAGAGACAGACCCCCCGTTAGGAAGCAGCCTGCAGGCCGGCAGGGAGAGCGATGGGTGGAGGGCAAGCTCGCCGAAGGCCAAGGGGCGGGGCGGGGCGGCCCAACCTACTCAGGGAGGCTCCGCGCACCCGGCGTTGTCACTCCGGACGCGACTACTAATTGAGACTTTGAGGCGTCCCGGTGCAGCCGGCGGCGTCTCGCCGCTGCACTCTAAGATTTTTTTTTTTTTTGTAAATTTGCAACAAAACATGATCGGTTGTAGCTCGCCTGCGGACCGAGGACGCTGCCTTGTCGCTTGCGTCGCAAGGCGGCACAGCGTCTCTGCTCTGCCAGCTGAACTGTATACATTGTATGCAGTAAATACTGCGTACATGCTATGTATACAGCAAATACTGTATACATGCCATGTATACAGCTAATGCTGCGTACATGCCCATGTATGCAGTAAATGCTGCGTACATGCTCATGTATACAGCTGGATCTGCCTATAAACCCTATGCATTTTTTAGGTGTGTACATCCCATGTACGCAGCATTTACTGCATACATGGGCATGTACGCAGCATTAGCTGTATACATGGCATGTATACAGTCTTTGCTGTATACATAGCATGTACGCAGTATTTACTGCATACAATGTATACAGTTCAGCTGGCAGAGTGCGGGCGGACGAGGTGTGGCTGAGAACCGGGCGGGCGCGGCGTCGCGGCGTCGCGGCGTCGCGGCGTGCCGTCCAACTGGCCGTCGAGATGGGTCGGCGGCCATCGATCGCTGTAAGGGGCATTCCAAGTGCAGCGTGTGCTGTACACCTGGCGGCAGGGCGGGGCGGTAGGGCGGGGCGGTAGGGCGGGGCGGCAGGGCGGGGCGGCAGGGCGGGGCGGCAGGGCGGGGCGGCAGGGCGGGGCCCCGCTGTCTGGCTGCCAGGTGGCGGGCGTCGGCGCCGGGCCCGGGGGGCACGCCGTCGCCACCGTGCGCCACAGGCGCCACAGGGCTGGTGACGGCGCCGCCGGGCCGGAACTCGATGTCAACGTCATTATAGGCATCATTATTGGCAGTGGGTGGCAATATCCGTGCGCACAGCCTACAACACTGTTAGTCTGGGAGAGCGGCTTTCGCGGAGCCGCTGCGCTGCGCAGACGGAGCATCGAGCCGGGCCGCACTCGGTAACCGTGAGCTACCGCCCTCGCCGCCGCGTCTGACGGTTTTGTAATGTGGTTCCTCCCAGCCGCGGCGGTGTCTCCAATATACCCAGCAGGTGCGAGTCGTGGGTCCCCAGGGAGGACGGCTCTCCCGACGGCGCCTGGATATACTGGCCCTCGTGCCGCAGGCAGGCTTACAAAGTAATTTCCGGAGGGACCCCGAAAATACGAACTTATCATCTACCGTGCCCCGCCCACTCCCGGCCCTGCTATCCGAGGCGCACCGAGGGCTGGCCGCGGTACTTCCGGGGGGCGGTGGCCACGCAGTACACTGCGTCGGTGCGCCGCGTCGCGTGCCCGGCCGGCAGAAGCAGAACGGCGCTTACAGCTCTACACGGCCTTAAGTAGGTCACACAGTCCTTACGGTTATCCACCGGCACCCCCCAATGTGTTTGTTAGGCCGTTTGGGGGTTAAAGCATGTCGAAAATCTTCGGGCCTGCGCGTGCAGCGCACGCGAGTTTTCATCTTGGAGCGAGGGACCGCGGGACCATAGTAGAAATCCTGTTTCTCTAGGACGTTGCGACAGGGCGACGACCCTTCCGATCGCCGCCCACCTCGGATGAAACTTTCCGCCAAGTTCGTCCCATATTTCTCACTGTTACTGAACGAAGCGCCCCTCCACCGTCCCCTGCAAACTTCCGCTCAATGTCGCAACGCACGGCGCCGAGTCGCTCCCAAATAATCACCAGGCGGCGTGTCTGACTCGCCACAATGGCTCTCCGCCACAAACACGAACGCGATGCAACGCCCAACTCCCTCCCTCCCTCCTCTCTCTCTCTCTCTCTCTCTCTCTCTCTCTCTCTCTCTCTCTCTCTCTCTCTCTCTCTCTCTCTCTCTCTCTCTCTCTCTCTCTCTCTCTCTCTCTCGCCTGTCTCGCGCGTCAGGGCGGTAACTCATTGCACCTGAACATGGCGCCACACAACTTGGGGCACTCCAGACAGCGAAAGTGGTGTTGGGCTGTGTGTGTTCCTCCTCATGCTCCGAGCGCGCTAGTCGGGCACTGCACTGCCGCACCGTGCGACTCACCCCAGCGGCGCGTTGTGCACGGTTCTGCAGGCCTCGCTGTCATGGTCGTCGCGCTGGGTGCCGCGAGGCAGGCCGACCCTTGTTTTATGCCGCCGCAGGCCGCGGCCGGGCGATCAGGTGGGGCAGCCTGGCGGGATCCATTTCGATCGGAAAGCAATTTCTGCGCACGATGAACCCCTCGCCCCCCGCCCCGCCCCCGCCCCTCTACCCGGCCCGTTCGCCGTCCACGCGGGAACATCGGCCCGGCCGATCCTAACGATCAGGCGCTCTGTTTTTGTGCGCCCAACTGTGTCCATCGGCCGTGTCTCTGCGTGGAAAAGTCTTCTTTGGAGACTCTCTTTCCCGAGTGCTGCTGCTGCCGAGTACTGAGGAGCGATCGTGTTCTCTCTCTCCCTCTCCCTCTGTCTCTCTCTCTCTCTCTCTCTCTCTCTCTCTCTCTCTCTCTCTCTCTCTCTCTCCTCTCTCTCTCTCTCTCTCTCTCTCTCTCTCTCTCGTGTGTGTATAGACCGTTCATTTCGCAGAGAGCGCAGACTGTAGGAGCTCAGGAATAGAAGGCTAAGAGAGAGAGAGAGAGAGAGAGAGAGAGAGAGAGAGAGAGAGAGAGAGAGAGAGAGAGAGAGAGAGAGAGAGAGAGAGAGAGGGGGGTCTTTGTTTGAGGGCAGGCCCTGAGCCCCGAGGAGCCACAGGATGATCTGGAGCGGATGCTCCCCATTTGTCTGCGACTGTGAACAAATGACCCTTATCGGTCGGGCGGCTGCCACTGGTTCGGCCACGCTGTCGCCACCTGGTCACGCCGATTTCTTGGACCTATGGGATGCGTTTGATGCAGCTTTACAGGAAATTGATTTATTTCTCTGACGGTATTGCAGAAGGGGTGTTAGAGATTAATCCGACCAAACGCACATCGCAAAAACTTGGCAAATCAACTAACGAGCTTAGCCGGACCTAACCCACTGTCCGCTTTCCAAGGGAGGACCAATCAGAATTCCTTGTGTGCCTTACCTAAAGAGATTCAATTGTTTTGCCTTTTTTCGGCGCAGTTTTGTCCAGTCGTTGTCGGGATCCTATCGGCGCCCTGATAAAACAAATCAGGCCAAACTCGTCCCTTTGCGGAATGACCCAGTTTCCTTGTCTTTATGCGAGCTCAAGTAACGCGATAAATTTCTCTGACTCGACTTGTGAAAAGAAGTTCGCTGCGAAACGTCATTTCGTAAAAGAAGAATCTTGGTTTGATGGTGTCGCAGGCTGGAGTTGCCTTTTCCGGCTTTTTCTCTTTCTAGAGGGTGGAGCAATGATAGTGAAGGGGAAAAGTTAAGAAAAGGAGTCAAAAGAGTAAAGGGAGAAAAAGCGTGAAGCCGCTTCATCATCTTGTCTCTTGTATAATCCCGAAAAACTTCAACAAATGAAGACAACAGCTTGCCGAGAAGGCGAGGCGAAGAGATGCTGTGGAGGACATGAAGTCCAAAACAAAAAAAAAAGAAAAAAAAGGTGACACGATAATACGGAAAAAGAACAGAAACGTAGCAAAACGAAAGGCAAAATGACAATAACTGGGAGAAGCGCGTAGAGAAAGCATCACGCGTGCGGCTGGTAGGTTCAAAGAATATTCCATTATTTTTATTTTCCAGTCCATGCAGAGTTCTCCCACCTCTGCATTTGGCAGCGGGCCGCTGGCGGATAGCGCCCACGGCTGGTCTGCCCTTTCTTTCGGCTTTGCCGCTAATCGCGTGATCGCTGAGTGGTTTCCCAATTCAGCCGACGGGGCGTGTAATTGCTTTATAGTGCTTTTTGTCGCAACATGGCCCGGAGTGTCGATGGGATTCATCTCTCCTTTGTATTTCCCTTCACTCCGATTGATTTCGGTCCGAGCCGGGGGCGTCGTTAACTGCGGGAGGCAATCGGCTAAATGCTGGGGGGAGGGGGCACCGAGTCTTCTGACCAACAGGCGGCTTGATTGAGGAGTGGCTGACGCTGGATCTCATTAATTGATGGACCGGCCCAGCGCATGCGTCGGGCAGCAAGGGCAGCTAGTTGGCCCCGTCGGGTCGACGGGCAGCGCCGTCGCGGACGCACTCCGGTCTGGAAAAGGCGGTCAGTCATCCCCCTGGGATATACTTTGCACCACAAGAGTTTTCTGGCGTTTTGTCGCGGTCGGCCGACGCGGCCGGACCCAGTGGAGCCAGGCCCGGAGGCCCCGGGCGGGGGGGTGACGTTGTCTAATGAAGAGTAACGAACTGCGAAACCAAAGCCGCAGGAGCCGGCCCGGCCGGCCTGCATGTGCCGCCTGGGGGCTGGAAGTTGGATCCCTGACCGGCCGGCCGTGAATTAGCGGCAGAAATGTGTCGGTAAGGGGCTCGGAGGTATCGATCCGGAAAGGGTCCAGAGTGGTTTCAGCTCGATGCTACAGCTCACGGCGAACACACTGCATTTGCGGTAAGTCCCGGATTACCTCTCTATCGGCGGAGCGGAGCTACGCTTTCCGTCCCAACGAAGTCCCAACCTGAAATTCGCTGCGCGCTCGGCAAGTAAGCACACACGTGCGTTGGCGCACTGCTGCGGGGAATGCCTTTGAGGCTCTGCGAGGCACGACGTCCCTCCAGCGGCGGTCTTCGCCTTGTCAAGGCAGCGCTCCGTGGACTTTGGAGACGCTCGACGACGTCAAGGAGTGCTCTTTCTTTGTAGCGCTGCGTCGGGCCGCGACAATGTGGGCAGCGGGCGAATTTATTGTATCCGCTCGCCTCGAAACGACGACACGACGAGCAACGACAATGGCGCCAGTCGCGACGCCGCCCGGTCACGTGCCAACTAACACGACGGCCTTTGCGACGCCGGCTGGGGTGGGGTGGTTGAGGGAGGGACTCGTGGATACGCAAAATGCCTGCAATGCGCAATATAAAGTCGTTGCTGGGCAGGGCACCGCTCCTCTGTTTACCGGGTATCTCTCTCTCTCTCTCTCTCTCTCTCTCTCTCTCTCTCTCTCTCTCTCTCTCTCTCTCTCTCTCTCTCTCTCTCTCTCTCTCACACACAGCCAGAGGCGCTTTCACTGCGCGCTACACGCTTCGCGACGCTGGGAAAATGAAGCAGTGCTGCGGGGGGTTTAATAAGAGCTGCCCCCACGCGGTGCGAGACCACCGTCCGTCCGCGCCGCCTCGCTGGAATGCTGGACGGCACATGCGCCTGTTGCGCCGCTGCCAGCCGAGGCCCTGCATCGCCAGGGCCGCGACGCTGCGACTGCAAAACGCGGCGCACAATGGAGCGGGGCCACAATAGCGGCAGGTTTTTGCCGCGCGAGTGCTGCGCTGCTGCGCGGATGCTGAGTGCAGGGGGCACCCATTTTCCCCAAAGCCCGGCGTCACCTCTGGCTGGGAAGCGGGAAGTGTTTCTTTGTGAGGCGGGGGCGCCTTCGCACAGCGCCGAGTGCTTGTCGCGCGGCGCTGGGCCAGTGTCACCTTCAAGTTGCAACTTTGGACGTATGGAGGGGCAGTGCGCCGAGGTCGCTGCTTCCCGGCCGCTGACCCCTCAGCGCCGCGCAGCGCCTCCGCGGGGCGCGGACAGCGAGCCCACCGACACAGCGCTGCCGCCCTTCGGAAGAAAAACAAAACGCGGCAGGCGTCCAGACGGGCAGGCAGACAGCGCCGTGCCGTGCCAAGGCCAGGGCCGATGCAGGCGGGCCGCGGCGGGCCAATCGATACCAAGGCGCCGCCGAGTCGCGGCCGCGCCACACGATTCGGCGGCGCGCTGCACTAAGTGGCCGTCCGAGCGCGGGGCAGCGCGGGGCAGCGCGGGGCAGCGAGGACCGAGTGCGGCCCGCGCGGAGGTGGAGGACCCCAAAGGTCTTGAACGTTTACAGAGGTCAGAGCACGGGTCAGAGCCAAGTGGGGGCAGCATGAAATATCAGCGCACTACGCAACACCATTCATTGGTGTTGGATTCATTCGGTGGCGCGGCCGAGTTGGTCGCCGTGCTTTGCCGTGTGCAGTGCTAGGGCCGGCCCCAGCAGGTGATGGCAGATACGGCACGTCTCGGGGTGTTTGTCGTCGAGCGGCGCACTGTGCGGCGGACCACCGGGGCCACTCATTTGCCACCGTGACGTAGCGGGATGGAGTGCGAAGCGGTGGCGACAAAGCAGGGGGTTGGCGCCACAACGCTAACTTGCGGATCGAATGTTCGGCCAGCACGACCTCACCAATTCCCAACAAATTTTCCCGGCAGCGGTGTTGACAAGTTTTCGGTTCGCTTTCCTCGGGTTTTCTTTTCTGCGCATATTTTGATAAATTTGTTTCCCTTTTTTCTAGATTTTGGGAGAGGCCAACTTGGGCGAATATTTCCGTTAGTTCAGCCTGTGAGCGCAGGGACTTTGTTGGATTCCGCCGAGCAGCCACTCTCCGCGATCTGTGCCGGCTCGCCGCTCCCGCCGCGCCCCAATTCAATTTCCAGAATTCCCGGAGCGACGTCGCGGCAACGCATCGTCAGGCAGGCGCAGCGCGCAGCGCAAACATGCAAAGCAGAACTGTCGCCTCACTGGAAACCGGAAGCCAAGCCCGCTCGGCGCGCGCACGTCTCTGCGGAAACCGACACTGACAGGCCTGACAAGTGTTCGCACCCTGCACCGCCAAAAGAGCCTACAGCGACAACGCGGCGGACACCCCGGCCGGGCTGTTTGCGTGGCGTAAACGTTGGTGGTGTGCCCCCGACCAACCTAACCAGCAGGCTTGTTACAAACAGAGCGCTTCGCCGCCCCGTCTCTCTCCAACCACAACGCGACGCGAGTGCGAGAGAGAGGGCAGACATTGCGACAAAGCTGTTCGGGGTCACCCACCTGGGGTGCTGCTTGCACTAACGCCAATTACACCGCATTGATGCGAAGGAGTGCCCTGCTCCTCTGCGCCTCCACGCACCCGCGGGGTGTGGAACCAAAAGGAAGGGTCACTTTTTCACGGAGCATTCACTGCCCAGGAGCCCAAGAACAACTGTCTTTATTTTTATACTGATATATTTCGTGCATCTCTAAAATCTTCAAATGGCCGGGAGAGTTCAATCCTTCCTCCTTCCTTCTTGTTACGCTGGGTTATCATTTTTTGCTTTCCCAGCCCCGTCCGTGGAGTAAACATAATTTTGTTGAATCGACACCAAAATCTGAATGGACAGGATCCAAGAGTCGCTTTTCTATTCGTAAGTACCCCAAGCCCCCACGGCACCTTGGCGGGGCACCCTGGCGGGGCCCCCTGCCCGGGGGAGGGCGGCCGTCTGGAAGATATTGCCACAATCTGGCGCGCGCGGGAGCAGTGGGCCGGAAGGAATGGACTCGAACACGTATCGTCGTCTGTCATCGGGGAGGCCGGGCTGGCGAGGCAGGCCGCGGGGCGCCGCGAGACGGGCGACAGTGACCGATGGCGGCGGCGATACCCCGCGGCACTGCTGGACGGGGCGTGCGCTGCGCGAGTATCGCGGTGCACCCCAAGATGAGGTGGATAGGCGATCCTCCAGGACTGGACACAACGCTCCCTCTGTGTCTCTCAAAAGGAGAGTCAAACCGAAGACTGTACCTAAAAACCAACGGGTGGCTCTTCGAACAAGGCATTCATTGGCACTACCGTTGGCTTGATTTTAGTCCTATTTGAGAATTGAGAGCTCCAAACGTGCTCCGCCATTACCTCCCGTCCTTTTGGCCCACATTTGGTCGCGCCGCGGGGCGCTGCAAGGTCTTACCGTGTTGCTTCCCTCGTCTCTTGACCTCGACCCCGGAGCCGGGCCCCAGTGCCGGGGCCCAGTGCCGGGGCGCACGCCACAGCGGGTGGAGTGGAGGTCAATTCCTCTCTCTCTCTCTCTCTCTCTCTCCCTAAGGCCGGCCGCCTTTGATCACAGCAGTCCCGATAGGGCCGCTGCAGCATGCTCTTCCAATCCATTTATTCTGTCGGACAATGGAGCGGCCGGCCCAGCCAGCCTCTCCGACCCCGCCTGGCATGGCCGCGGCAGTGCGGCAGTCGCGGACCACCGACCCGACGGCCCGCCGCTAAGTCGCTTCGGACGAGCCCTTGTGGATTAGGCCGCCGGCACTGCCCTGCCTCGGCAGTGTGTCGAACGGCCGGCCGCCCACCGCATTCCTCTTCCAGTCGTTAGCTTATCTCCCCCACCCCCACCCAGCCTCCCGCACCTCGAGGCCCCTGATTATGCTGCTATTGATTGTAATAACTCTTCTCTCTCTCTCTCCCTCTCCCTCTCTCTCTCCCTCTCTCTCTCCCTCTCTCTCTCTCTCTCTCTCTCTCTCTCTCTCTCTCTCTCTCTCTCTCTCTCTCTCTCTCTCTCTCTCTCTCTCTCTCTCTCTCTCTCCCCCTCTCTCTCCATCTCTCTCTCTCTCTCTCTCTCTCTCTCTCTCTCTCTCTCTCTCTCTCTCTCTCTCTCTCTCTCTCTCTCTCTCTCTCTCTCTCTCTCTCTCCTCCCCCCTTTGCCCCCGTCGGCTCCTCTCCTTTCCGAGTCTCGTAAAGCGTCACTGCAATAGTCACTCTGTCCCTATTTCTTTCCTGGACCCCATTCCCGGGCTCTCCGTCCGGTCCTTACTTTGTAATCGTGCCCTTCGAAGTGCGCGCGATTTCGATGAGCCACCGCGCCTTAAGTTTTGGCAGGTTTTGACCCATCCCAAAATATTTTTTCCTCGCCTTCGGTTACTTTTTTCTCCTTTTTTTTACATTTGACGCGCGTTTGGGGCGCCAGCCAAGGGTGAATCCGGTCCTGCCGTCCCCAGCAGCGAGGGTCGAGTTTAATTAAAACCGTCGTAGTCCATTCAAACATGGCCTCCCCAGCACCTTGTGTGGGAGGAGGCCCCCTCCCCCTGGAGTGGGGTTCGTGCCGTTCGGGACGTGTGTGCTCGCGCTGACAACACTCTGTACCCACGGCGCCCGCGGCCATGGCGGCGTCTGGCTAAACCTGACCTACTTTGGCGAATTAGACTGGCGTCGCACCATGTGAGCAGCAAGTCACCGAGACACTGAGGCAAACTACTTGCCTGTTACTGGGTAATCTTGTTTACAGCCTGGAGCCGCAAATTTAGCTTCGCGCCCGTCGGCGTGTGTGTGTGTTCGTGGCCTTGCTTAGGAAGAGTAGGGCGCGGCACTTTTCGCCAACGTCTCCAATGCGTCAGAAAAATTGCCGCAGATCACAGCTTTACGATGGTAAATAATACGCGCGTTCGCACACTGCGAATCGCAGGGCGGTTGTTCGTTGAGGTTACGCAGCCGGAACACGACATGGCGTCCATCTGAATGGATTCAGCCTTTTACTGCCCAGATAGCGGCCCATCACGGCTGCATTGCGTGTGCGTGTTTTTTCCCCTCACTTTTTTCTCTTTTTCCGGTAAAGGAACTTTTTGCGAGTTGAGTGTGATGTGTTAGCAAAACTTGTACCGCCGTTGCCCGCTGTCGTAGTTTTTTTCTTGTTTCTCTTGATGCTTTATTTCCAGCACAAACTCAGGGTGCTTTTCCACTCGCCGATGAGCCAAGTGATTGTCCATAACAAAGGGACCAGTATCGTCACGTGTGGCTAGAACGGGCTAGAACCCCATGCGTTGACACATGCCATTGTGGTCTCGCTTCGTTCCGTGCGGCCGCTTTGACGCGGCGGCCTGAACGGAATGGGGTTTCGGTCCGGAGCCGAGCAGCGGGAGCTGTTCAAAGTCGGGACGGTTTTATTGATTGCCTCGTCTGGCGGGCCCTCGGCTGGGCCAGACGATATGCGGCCCTCGCTGCAACGCACACTCGCAATCATAATGGATGCGGTGCGGGCCTCGGGCAGTGGTGCACATCCGAGCTGCCTGCCTGCCTGCCTGCCCCGCCAAACTTTGGGAGGCCCCGCGGCCGCTTCGCTCGGCTGCCCTTTGACTCTGCCCGTTTGATCTGCCTGTCTGTCTGTCTGTCTGTCTGTCTGTCTGTCTGTCTGTCTGTCTGTCTGTCTGTCTGTCTGCGCTTCACGGTGGCCGACGGCCGTGGCAGTCGGGCGGAGAGGCCGCTTCCAAATTCCATTCCCCGCTCTGGGGGCTGCGAGGCGGGCCTGCCCGGGCCTGCCCGCCCGTCCACCAAGTTTGTTGTGTGTCGTAAATATTGTGGTATGCCTGCGGAGTGCCCCGCGCCAATCCCCCGCCCGTTCAGGGAGTACATCGCGTTGCTGTTTGTCGAGGCCCCGCTTTGCAGCCTAATGCCGGTGACGTCGTTCCGGAAGCTGTGTTCCGTATGAAAAATTTATCAGCACAGCAACTGCGGCCACTTCTAGTCTGCCGCTCCCACCCCCGCCACGACCTTGGCCTCGGCGTAACATGTGTTGGACGCTCTCTCTCTCTCTCTCTCTCTCTCTCTCTCTCTCTCTCTCTCTCTCTCTCTCTCTCTCTCTCTCTCTCTCTCTCTCTCTCTCTCTCTCTCCCTCACACACACACACACACACACACACAATTCATACACGACCTGCTAGAGGTCCTACATGTTCTCTTACTCGGCACACGTTGGCTAGCGGTCAGGTGACTAAGTCGTCCATGGTTATTATGGTGACGGCACAGCTCGTGACTATTGGGACGTTTCACTTCACCGCCCGTAAAGGAGATTTCAAACTGTGGTCAAGAAGGGCCCGAGTTAAAATTGCCCGCGTGGAAGGATCAGTAGTTAAACTGCAATTAAAACTGCAGTGGCTCATCTGCAGTTTCTTTCTGTAGTTCTTTTCTTCCCTTAGATTGTATTTGAAGTGTCATCAATTTTGTTTTGTCCGCTGCAGTCAGTAACGTGCTTTGAAGTCGACAGAAACTGTCCTTAAACTGCATTTTTGCTACCAGATCCAACTGCAGTCTACATTGGCATTTTGGAATGTAGTTGAAACCACAGCTAAAATTCGCCTTATTTTCAAATGCAAGTGTTGATGTTAAATATACTTCTGAATTGCTCTTTGCTTACACATGGAGAGTAAAAACAAGTATAAGACATATACAGGCCCGGGCTCAATTTGGAATGCAGACAAAAACTACCATTAAAGTTCATCACACGAGAAGTCAAAGTGTACTTCCAACTTCACCCTAAATGTCCTTAAGGGCCGGGGCCTTGGAATGATTCAACTCTCTCAAGTTTCGCCGAGTGAAGCTCCGCTCTGCTTCCAAATCAGTGTGTCTCGACAAATGATGGGAAATTCCCGGTGGCGTGGCCCGCGCCGAGCGAGGAGTTGCGGAAATCCCTCGTCTACCTGCGCGCGAGGGCATGGCCAGTGGCATCGCCCGCGCTGGAGCCCGACCCTCAGACGTCTCCGTAGCGCAATTGGCAGCGTTGCGGTCCGACAATCCGGGGGCCCGGGTTCGACTACTCATCTGACTATGACAAGCTACAACGGCGAAAAAAAGGAAGCTACCGAGGGAGGGCGGTTAACAAAGTCTAAAAAAAATATTTTTTCGCAATTATATTTTTTTAACGAAACTGTCTGGAACTGTCCAAAAAACTGCAGTTAAAACTGAAAACGTCCGAAATAAGTACTACTTTTTTTGCAGTTAAAGCACAGTTCAAGAGCAGTTAAGTGTACTTAAACTGCATTTTAACTGCAGTTAACTGCACTCGAACTGCAGCTGGTTATCTGCAGTTAGACTGTGGTCAATGCATACTTCAAACTCCAAACAAAATAGCAAATTGGTGAACACTTTAAGAACAATTAAGTCACACTACAACTGCCCTCCTTATTCACTGCAAAGTATAGTGCGACTTCAGTTCCTTGGCACAATTCAGATTGCAGTTTCTCCCACGCGGGTGGTCTGGGAAATAATAAAGGCCCGATGTAATATTTTGCAGTGACTGGGCAAAAACCATTGCTCGTTTTTTTTAACTGTGGTAATTTGTATCGTGGCTGCGAGCTCGGCTCCAGTTGAAGGCCAAGCTTGACGGCCAGGTGGGACGTGGCTCAGCCCCTCCTCTCCTGATCAGTGGGGATGCGGCTGAGCGCGCCTGTCTCTCTCTCTTGATCCTCTGATAGCCCACTGGTCCGTGTAGGGCGGGGCGGGGCGGGGCGAGGTGGGGCGGGGCGGGGCGGGATGTGGTGGGGCGGGGCGTCGCCGCGGACTCGAAAGTGTCATCCCGCGCTGCGGCTTTGATGGACGACGCCGCGAGTTTGCTGTGCTTGTTGATGGCCTGCCGAGGGGATACCGCGGCACAATCTAACTTTTCTGTTTCTGTTGCAGTCTGGGTTCAAGCCCCGCTAGCCGTCGTCCGCGACTTCTCCCTCTGGTCGTCGGCCGGGTCCTGGGTGGGCTCGCCGGGGCCGTGCCGGGGCCTGGGCGTCGCCGGGGGCGGTGGCGCCGCGCTGTCGGTGGGCGAGGCCGTTTTCCAGTGGCTGGCTGAGGACACGACCGAGTCCCGCGTCACATTCAGGTGAGGCCACTTCCATCAGGGTGGGCCGACCCAGACCCGAGGCTCAAACGCCGTATTTGGCGAGTGAGTTTTCCGGCAAACGGAAGCATAATTACGGGCCAACTGCGAAAGCAACGGGACCAAGGATCGATGCCCAGCGATTCCTCACTTTTATTTATTTTTATTTCTGACCAATATGGTTGGTTTTGCATGTCACTTCCAAAATTTAGACGCCACTTTGACGATGTCTGTGAGCCGCGCGGTCGTGCGCCCGCTCATCGCGTGCAGCTCCCCCTTCCCGCATTCGGGACGCCCTCGGCAACTCCGCCAAACCGAACCGCCAGCGCCACGCCGCGCCGGATGGGAGGGAAGCTCGTCCGACTAATGATCTTGTTATGCGCGAGTTTAATCGCGCCACTTCGGAGGGTGATCCCGGTGCAGACTGGTGCAGTCGGTGGTGCAGCCTTTACAGAGCAGTGTAGGGCAGGCTGTGGTGGTGCAGCCTGTGGTGGTGCAGCCTCTGGCGCAGCCGGACGCAGCGTGCCCACACTAGAGGAATGACAATGAGGCCGACGGTGCACGAGCTTTTTGTTTTCTCTTCTTCTCTCTCCTGATCAGCCAACAATGTCGGACGGAATGCGCCGCCTCGTTAGCGCCGTGTTCATCACCGCTGCAGAGGAGCGTTCCAGTCCCCCCCCCCTCGGGCCCTCATTATGTATTTGCGCTGCAACGGCATCCTCTCTATGCATTCCGCGTCCCGAGCCCCATTTGCACGGCCTCTATCGGGAACTCGATGACGTTGCCGAGACCGTTGCCGCGGTAGTGGCGTTGTTGAAACTGCACCCCTCCCCCTCTTTCCTTCGTCCTGCTCCCGGTCAGCCCGCCTGCTCCTTCTCTCCCGATAATTGCAATTACGTAGGCAAAACGGCGTCTGAATTGATTCCATCGGTTGGCCGATCCCGCGGACGGGCGCGCCGAATGGACTCCGAGGATGAATCCCCCTCCAGCGCCAGGCCTGGAGCGCCTGCAGACCGCGGCATAGGCAGTCCCGCAACGCGGCCGTGGCGGGCGGCCGGGCGGGCGCTCTGTGCCTCCGCGGCGGACCGGTGACTGGGCTGCTGGCGTGGAGACGAGCACGAGCTCTCCAAGGCCCGCAGAGGCCCCCCCCCCAGCGACGCACCCAACACCCGTCCCGGCGCGACGCATTCTCAAAGTTTGCGCGACGGAGGAGCCACAGGCATGGCGTGATCGTGCCGATGCTGCGAGGGGCGACATCCTAATTGAGGACGCGGAGCACACCACTGTGGGGGCGGGGTGGGGGGCCTCCGGGGCTTTGCCAGAGTCCACGGAGACACGACGCGGCCCGTGTCCCAGGTGGGAGCCAGAGGAAAAATGGCTGTCATTTTTTGAGGGGGGTGAGCATGCGTGGACGAGTTATTCCCTGTAATTCCACACAGTGCCGCGCAATTTTCGCCATTTATTTCATCTTCTCTGTGCATGTTCTGTGCGTCAACTTTTCGCAGTAGTCATGCTTATGCTGCCTGCCATTGTAGTGCCCCGCGGGTTCCCCTAAACGCGAGCCTGGCCTTAGTATTTATGGGCCAGCGTGTCCAATCCCCGATACTGGCAATAAGGTACGGGGCAGGGCCGCCGGCCTCAAAGCGCGCCTCCCATGCATGATATCGTTCTGTTTTGTTTTCAAGATTGATTGTATTTTGAAATAGAGGCCGTGCGCCTGAAACGAATTCCCTGGCATTGAAAGCGCGCGTTTCCTGCCAGTGGCGGCCCGGCCGGCCCGGCGGTGTGGTGGAGCCGGCCCAGCTGGCGTTTCGTTTAGCACAGTGGGCGGCGCTTAGCTCACTCGGCCGAGGCCTCCGGGTAACCAGCGCGAGATTTCCATGCACACTGATTATAAGATTATTGAGACTTTAGAGAATATGTTGATTGCAAGGGATTACTTTTTATGATTTGATTATTATAAATAACACTGATAATGGTAGATTTTGAAATCATTACGTTTGAAGATTGTTAAGGCGTTGGCCTCGCGAAGTTTTCGAAATTTTGAAAAATTCAATATTGGTAACTTTGGGTGGCCAACTTTGGGTCTAAGGCCACTGCGACGACCAAATAACATACAGTGGCTGGTGGGGCAGAATTTCTGAAAGCTGTCAAGTTGAAAAGGACATTCGTCGAAATGCTTCACATTGCGGGGCAAATTTCTCGAGAATAAATCTGCAACTCACAGAGCGCTTTTTATTCGTACTGAAGTTTCAATGGATTCAAGTGATGAATGAACCCTTCCGACACGCCGTGCGTGCAAGTTTGGTCCTGAATGAACTTTAGGTGCGGCCAAATTTAATTTCTGCCGGAACTCGGGAAGTTCCCCGCGACGAATCGCGCGCCCCGTCAGTGCGGCCGTGACAAACGGGCAGCCGGAAGTCCTTCTTCTCCGAGATGAGCGAGTGGGGCGGGCGGGCGGGACGGGCAGTCTGCTGGCCTAGTTGGGGGCGCCCCGCCACGGCGCCCCGCACCTCGGCCCCCTGGCCTGGCGCCGTGCCACGGCCGGAGTCAGCCCGTCAGCACCAGCCAGGTAGAGCAAATAGCTGCGGAGTCGGCGAAGCAGGAGAACCTTGATTCATTCGCCTCTTGTTTCGCGCCAAACCGTCGAATAGTTAGGAAATACCTTGCACTGTTGCGCAGCGCCGCCGGCTAAGCGCGTTCCCCTCTCGCAAACCACCCGCTCTGCTTCGCTGCACCCTCATCGCCTCACCTGCAGCGGACACGGACGCACACGGTGGCAGTCGAGGCATGCAGCCTGTCGCGCCCTCCGCCCCGGGGAGCTCCTCTTGAGACGTCGTCGCTCGAGAATGCCAGGCATTCCTCGGAGCGGCTAACTTGCTTACCGGAGCGACGCGGCTCGCGACGCGAGATGAGATGATTGCGCTGCCCGGAATATAAGTCCTCCGGTTTGCGATGTTCCTGACGTGGCGACAACCCAAATCTTGATCGCGACGGACATAGACACAGTCCTTGGATCTCACACGTTGATTGTTTCAGGATCAAACGTTATGCGCTGACATTGATAAACGATCAATGTTAGCAGGCTCTAGATTTTGTTTTTGGTGGGGAATAAAACTGCGAAATCAGGAAGGGTCATCCGCTTTGTCATGTCCGCGCGAGCGAAGCGGGTGCGAGACCCGGTGGGCACGAGGACGAGTCGAGGACAGAGAGAGAGAGAGAGAAAGAGAGAGAGAGAGGGAGAGAGAGAGAGAGAGAGAGAGAGAGAGAGAGAAAGGGAGAGAGAGACTGACTCACTGACTCACTGACTGACGGAGCTCGGCGACAAAGAAACTATGGGGGAGGGGGATGAGTCCGCGGCACATGATTCCGTTGGGGGGCTTGTCAGGGCCGGGCCAGCCCTTGGTCCGTCCGGGGCTCCATTACCTGCTTCAAGGTTGATGACAACCGCGCGCTGCCTCGGCGGTGGCGTCAGAGGCCCCCGACCCCGTCTCATTTGACGCAGTCATAACGGGGAAGTCGGCAAATAAAGTGTGGGCGGGCCTCGGCCGCGGGGCCAGCGAGGCTAGCATGAAAGAGCAAATAAACCGAGGAAGATGCCACCGACGAGGCCGCTGAGAAAGAAGCGGCCGAGGAGGCCACAGGGAGAGTGAGAAGAGAAGACCACTGCGCGACGCCACAAACAAGCTGAATCCGTTTAATTGCCACGTCGCTGAGTCGCTAGGGGCGCTGGGAGTCTGCGCGGCGGCAGGGGCGTCGTAAAGCGAGTCGTATTGCGACGAGGAGGAAACGCGGAATGCAGCGCTGTTGTTGACGCCCTGCCTGCCCTTGGCACTGCAGGCTGCACTGCGACGTGTGCAGCAGTTCTGCCCCGCTCCCCAGCTGCAATCTCCGCTGTCGCGCCTCCCACCCTTTCATATTTCGCCATAAATGCGACTCATCACCGTCTCGGCCTCCCCTCCGCCCCCCTCACCCCAATTTCATTTCCGCCCCCTCTCCGTCACACGCCATAAAATTTGGACTATGCTCTCCACTCCTCTCTCTCTCTCTATCTCTCTCCTCTCTCTCCTCCTCCTCTCTCTCCTCTCTCTCCTCTCTCTCTCTCTCTCTCTCTTCTCTCTCTCCTCTCCTCTCTCTCTCCTCTCCTCTCTCTCCTCTCTCTCCCTCCTCTCTCTCCTCTCTCTCTCTCTCTCTCTCCTCTCTCTCTCCTCTCTCCTCTCTCTCCTCTCTCTCTCCACCCTCCTCTCTCTCCTCTCCTCTCTCTCATCTCTCCTCTCTCTCTCTCTCTCTCACGCTCGCTGGTATGTGGCTCGGTGCTCAGGGCGGCTGTGTCCACCGCGGAGATGACGTCGTGTTGAGGCCGTCGATGTTTTGGGCGTGCGGACAGACCGGCCTAGGCGCGGAAGACAGACGGACGGGCGGGCGTGGGCCGTCCTGGCGATACATTCCGCATTCCGGGCCACGTCGGCCACCTCCGCCAAACCCTCCGTAAATTTGGCGCCGCATCCGGTCCGCCGGGTCTGGCCATCGACCGGGCAGCCTCCGACCTCCGCGGCGACGAACCTCCGCCCCTCCCCTTTCCTTTCCTTTCATCCTCAAAGGAAGGAAAAGCAAAGTGAAAATGTCTTTTGCGAAAACAAACTGCCCTCATGAACGGAGGAAAACGTAGCGTGTGTGACGTGTCGCGTGTCGTCTTTGACGACCTTTGGGTGGCGGCGCACGGTGTGGGATCCGCCAGGCACGCAACGACAGGCAAGCGCGCGGCCCGCCCTCCAGCGACGTGTCAAGCCGTGGATTCCAAAGTGGCGGCATCTCCATCAGGCGCGTGAAAGATTTATGCGTCATGGTTGATTGACGGGTGGCGTCCCCGTCCCGCCCCCAGTCCTGCTCTCATCCCGGCTGTGGGCACGCGGCCGCGACCCCCGCAACCCCGCAGCCCCCGCCACCCTCAACCCTCCTGGGTGGCCCGGCGCCCGGAGCCGACCCTTCCAATAAATCCTCGGTGTCACCTCTCTGTCTGGCCGGCTGGCTGGCTCGAGGGGCAGAATTATGGGAGAAACGAATAATTTAGTTTAGCCTTGATGGCTCGCTGCCGCTCCGCTGCTGTGAAGGCGCGCGGCGTGCACCCTGGTTGCCGCTGGCTGGTCAGCTCAGCTGTCGCGCTGTGCAGAGACATCGCGCCGTGGCCAGGCTCGTAGTGGCGCAGGCACACCTCGCTTGACCGTTTGCCTCCTTTGTTGCAGATTGCGATACAGACTAGCTGACGACTCGCATCACATTTACCAAAGAGAAATGCACCTGTTAATGAGAAAAGGTACGTCAGCTCGGGGATTCCATTCCTCATAGTGTAGAGGCGACGTGCAGGGAGCGCTCGGCTGAGTTGTTGCATTGCCGCTCTCTGTCGCAGACTGCACGCTGTGGCTGTGGCCGTCCTGGGGCGACCTGTCCTGGTTGGACGTGCCGCACCCCGACGTTAACTGCCTGGTGTGGTTCCCCTCGAGGAGCCTCCACGAGGACGACGCCGTCGTGGTGGCCGGCCTTCCTCTCCCCTTCTCCGTGCCGCCGCCGGCGCAGGTGCCCTCAGGGTCGGCGGCGGACGCGGAGAGCAACGACATCCGTCGCCAGCAACTGGACCGGCGCCGCCGCGACGCCAAGGTGCGCGTCACGGCCAACCGCCGGCCAGACGTCGGGCCCCAGGATGACCAGCGCGTCGACGGAGACGACGTGCTCAGAGAAGGCTTCCAGGCCAGGGCGATGGGCCTTCTGGTCGACCTAATGCGGCTCAACGTCGCCTGCTCGTCTGGCGGCTGGCTGCACCTCGGCGACCCCAACTTGACGCCCCGGACGGAGGCGGGGGCAGTGCCAGAGTCAAGCACGCCCACCAACACCAAGCTGTGCGGCAAGCTGGAGGAGCTGGCCGCCTCGCAGCGCCGCCTGCACTTCCAGAAGGCGCCAGCGCTCCGCGTGCACGGCTCTCCCGTCTTCGCGCTGCGCTACCGGCTCGTCGACTACTGCCACCAGGTGGCGCTGGTGCACTCTAACGCGTCCGTGCCGCTGGTGGCCTCCCCCGGGCTCACTTGCTCCTTCAGCGTCACGCTGCCTCACGGCTACCACGTTAACTTGAGGTTTGTTCACACAGTTTACTCGCTGCTTGTGCGCCCGAGGCGCTCGGCCCGGCCGGCCGAGGGGGAAACAACGGGCCAAATACATGTACACCAAAAATTTAAATATCAAAAAATTTGAAAAATTTCATTGAAAAATATGAAAAATTTTATTGAAAAATTTGAAAAATTTTATTGAACCATTTAGAAAATTCTATTGAAATTTTTAAGAAATTTTGAAGCTTTTTTGAAAAAAAAATACGAAAAATGCATTTTTTACTGCCCTCCCCAGTGTGCTCTAAACCCACAGCAATGCGCAGCCACTATCATGTGCCGTGGTGGCTGGATGTGTCGACGCGTCGGTCCCGGTATGAGGATCGGCGGTTCAATTCCTATTACTTCACACCTTTTTTCTCTGACCGCTGCTCATTGTCACGTCAAGAACCCGCTTCAATCGGCGTCAGACATGAGCCGTGGTGGCTGAGGGCGTTAAGGCGTCCGACCCCGACCATAAGGTCCGGGAATCGAATCCCCGAATTTCCTTTCATTTTTCGACTGGCTTCCTCCCACTGCGACTCAAACCCGTCGTCCAACACTCGGCAGACGTGCAAGTCAGGGTGGTGTAGTGGTCTAGGTCGTCTATGCCAGGCCATTACACCCGGGTGTCTAAAAAGCAGTCCGCTTCGGCGGATTGGCCTCGGCACTGGTTCGGTCCCCGATCGAGCCAGCCACTCGAAATTGGTCGCGAGTGGGTCCATTCCGATTCGTCGGATGGAGTTGATAAGTCCTTTGAAGCTGGCCCACTGACTGCATGTTCGGGTCTGGGAGCGCCGGACAGCGGGGGTACCACTTGGGTACCGACCACCCTGCGCAAACAAAAGCTCCCAAAACTACTCTCTCTCTCTTTCTTTCTTTCTTTTTCTTTCTTTCTTTCTTTCTTTCTCTGTCTCTCTATCGTCTCTGCCTTACTCTACTCTGCCCATGTTTGAGCCGTGTCGGCGGCTCGGGTCCTACTGGGTCCCCCGGCGTACGATATCGAAGTCGCTGGATCGGATTAACCCCAGTTACCTGATAGCACCGGTTCCCATCCCGAACACCGAAGTAAAGCAGGAGGCCTCCCCATTAAGACTGGGGAGGGGTGTAGAGTTCCATTTTTAGATTTATTTTTAGTTAAACACGATCGCCCGCGCCTGGGTACACCTTTCCCACATCCAAACAATAGTAAAATTGTGAAAAAATGAGTAATTTGAAGAAATTAAAAAAAATTCTTTCATTGTGGCAATTTTTAGAAAAATTTCCGATTTAAAAAAAAATTCTAAAAATTAGAAAAAATTCAAAAATTTCCAAAAATTTGAAAAAAATTCAAGAAATTTTGTAAAACGTACACAAAAATTTTTAGTTGCTTCCCCCTCGCGGCCGGCTCAGCGACCATCTTTTTGCTGCAGGCTGCTGGTCGGCGAGCCCATCCCGGGGACGGTGCCGGACACGGTGGACATCAACACGGCCCCGCAGTCCTCTGAGGAAGAGGACGGCAGTGACATGCCATCCACGGGCACGGACACAGACGCGGTCCTTGCCGTGGTCACGGAGTTACCGGACACGGTGGCGTCTGGCTCGCCGACGGTGGACGCGTCTCTCGGTTCCCTGTCGTTCACGTCGACGGCCAGCTCCACGACGGCCTACCACCGGTCCTCGGCGCGCCACGGCCCGACTGCCGCGGTGAGCGCGACGAGGCCAAAGAGGCCGCGGTCCAGGAGGGACGGCCCCACGCAGGCACCGCAGGCACCGGCAGCCGAGCGGCCCACGCCCTCGTCGGCGCGCGTGGCCGAGCTGCTGCGCGACGCCATGCTGCGGGAGCACCGGGCCGCGGCCTCGGCGGGGGGTGTCGACCCCCTGCACGCGCAGGCCCTGGCGCTCGCACGGTAAGGCGGCTTCTTATGGCAGCGAGTCGTAACTAGGCTTTAGGGGCCATGCCTCGTAAACTGCAATACTTACCCGCCTTCAGGGTTACAAAACGTTGTTCAATCTTGAAACTAGGTTTCTTTTGTACCCACAACGAGGTAAGCCTCGCCGTTTACGAGGGAGGCGTCTTTGAACGAGAGCTTCATTCTTATGTCGCGAAGGCTTCAGTCGGTCGCTGCATGTAGTGTTCCTTATTTTCCTGACAGAAACATGGAGGCGTCCGACCGCAGCAACGACACACTGTCTTCCGCGTCCTCCTCGGAGGAGAGCAGCGAGAAGGACGCAGGCCGCAGGGTGCGTCGCCAGAACTACAATGACGTCGTGGTGGGATCGGACGCGCTGAGCCCGCGGCCGCCACAGCCAGGGCCGTCGCCGACCGCGCCGGGGCCGCCGTGCCTCGGCACGTGGCTCAACCTGACGGACGGCGTCACCACGTGGACGCACTGCGCGTCGCGTGACCGGCCGCCCAGGCAGTTCCGCTTCTTGTCGTCGCGCAACACGCTGCGCCTGTCCGTGGCCATGGGCGTCGGCGCCGTGCCCCTGCGTCTGGACTACGACGCGCGGCCCGTGCGCCGCGTCGTGCAAGGCTGCGCCTACGGCTGGGTCGCCGTCGGCCAGTTCTGCGTCTCGGCCGTCGAGGACTTCCGCCTGAGCTGGGCCGACGCGGAGACCGAGTGTCGGCGCCTGGGCGGCCACCTGGCGTCCATCACGGACCAGGAGGCCCAGCGCGCCATCGACGACCTGCTCACCAACAGGTGAGGACGCGTTGCCTCGACAGCGCGGGCCTGCCTGGACCCGCGTGCGTTGTGTCGCGCCGAGTGGGGTGCCGGGGCGGGTCCGCGGGCCGGGCCGCGGGCCGGGCCGCTCGGAGCACTCACATTAGGGCGACCCTCCGCCTCTCCGATTCCCTTTGAACCGAGTCGGCCGAGCGTCGTCCCTGCCGTCGCGTCACCCCGCGTCACAGCCAAGCAAAGCGAGTCAAAGCGACCAAGACGGGCACGGTGACCACTTCGATGGCCACGCTTCGAAACGTCTGTCTGGTGCGCCTTCCCGGTCGGAGTGGCTTTGCAGCGTGGAGCCTGCCAGGGGCAGCCCTCTTGTCCAAGGGTTCGACGCGGGCTGAGGGGAGGGGTGGGGGCTTTGTCAGTATTCCTTTGCCGTCTTCGCAGGTGATTTGATGATGGCCTGATATGCCTCCGCCCGCCTGATTTATTCAGGCCAGGGCTCGACCAAGGCGGCTGTCTAGTGCCCGGCTCGCACCTACCCGTCCTAATCAGGGCGGCGGTGGTGTCGTGGTGGCGGTGCGAGGGTACCAACGCAACGGGAAAAGTTGAAGTGGAACTGCTGCCGGTGGGATAGGGTGCCCCGCTTTAGAGAGCCGATGCCGCTGCTCTCCAATATCCCTTCCTTCTTGACAGCGTCCTACATCCTCGGGACCGGTCCCATCGTGCCTAATCGGGACTCCTCTGAAAGCCCCGAGTTCCTTGATACACTGGCTCAACAGCAATGGCTCAACACGGCCGTCTTACGTATGACCTCTGGGCGGACAAAATCGGTGGAATTTTCATTATTTTTAGGCACGAAGTAGCCTTATAGCCTCACCGGGGTTGGGTTTTTTTTTTTTTTATTGTCAGTCTGGCCCCTTATGCAAATCCGAAATTTTCTATACGATTTTGATGAGATTTGGCAGAGTGGTAGAACTTTGTACCCTGATTTCAGTGGTGAAATGTGGTTGAAAAGTGTAGGGCCAATTTTGAGAAATTTTGAGTTGAAATCGCCGTTACCATGGCAAAACTCGACTCGTCAGCGAAAAACACAGGGAGAGGGGGGAGCCGAGCCACCGGAAATGGAATCCGACCAATAGCAGCGCTCCTTTTCGCCTCTGTACAGCTTACACCAAAAACGCTCGCTCCCTTGAAAAAGCGCGTTCGAATCAAAATTGTCTTTTACTGCAGCTAGAAGAGCTCCAACAATGGTATAGACGTTGTTTTCGAACGTGGCCATTTGGATCGGCCGGTCGGTCGGTGATTGTTGGCCAGAGTGTCCCGCGCCGCTGCGCGCAGGCCCTGTTGTTTTCAGAAATACCAACCCTAATTGTTCTAAACTCTTTGAATCGGAGTGAAATAGGACATTAAACTGCGTGCCTGTGCAAATGCATTTGTGAAATAATTATCCCTAACGTAGTTTGAGTGTGACTATAAGTCCCTTTTCGAAAACAGTGGGCGTGTAGCTGCACCTTGTAGCGAGGTTTGATGATACTTCTGAATCTAAGACGAAACGATCTGGACACGGGGGCTGTGCTTTTTTCTAACCTTAAAGCTGGGTGAACTGGGTGAACTGGACTATTTTACTGCACATTTCTGTGAATAACTTGTCCTTCAGGTATTATGAGACTGTCTTAAATGTCTGTTTTTGACACAAATTGATACGCAGCTGGTCTTTACGTAAGTTTTAGTATTATTTATAATGGTCTGACAAACATAAACAGAACTACACACAACGCAGTCCTAGCCTTAGTTATCTTTGTTAAACCAGAACATAAATGAAAATTAACTTCGTGACTACCAGGATTTCGTGAAATCGTATTTTTTTTTTTTATTTTTTTAGGTAATGCGTGGAAAAGGCGCCTTTTCATGCTTCTTATTTTAGAGTGACACGGGAATTGGAACCTCAGCGCTGTGCTTTGGGAAATCAATTTTGCTGTCTGAGTGCCGATACCAATTTTCCGTGTTGAAACTTGGTAGTCGTGAGAGGGTCCGAGGCGTGGAGCCGTGGAGCACGGCGGCGGTTCAACAGGTTTGCTTAGTCTAGCCGACCCGCATGGCCCCGTTCCCCTGTTTTGTGGGGTTTTCTCCATTCTTTTTCCTACTCCGTTTTGTTTCGGCCCCTTAGGGCACCCCCTCGCGCGTGCGCCATGTTGATTCTGGTTTTCTGGAAACGGACGGCGGTCGGTCGATTATACACCGCTATTCCTGTCCACACTGGTCTCGCGAGCACGCTGGGGTGGGCATGCTGGCGGTGGACATGTTGGTGCGGTTAACACGCTGGTTGGTCCGCGGCGCTGAACTCGGTTTGTTTCTTCGTATTTTTTCTCTTCCATGGTGAGAGTGCGGGGCAGCGACGCGACCACCATTGCGGCGCAAAACCCTCACTTTTATCGCAGTAAAAGAGCAAAAAGCACAGGCATGGAAGTGCACTCTAGCAAGCTGGTGGAACGCTTTGTGTTTGCAGCCCCGGCTACTCGGACCACAACTCGTACTGGGTGGGCGCCTCCGACGTCACCAACGAGGGCGACTTCCGCTGGACGGACTCGCTGCCCTTCTCCTATACGAGTAAGCTTTGAGCGATCCGACTCGCGTTGACCTGAGCGTGACTTGGCTAACCCGGTCACGTTCTGCGCAGATTGGTTTCCTGGCTGGACGCAGCACGGCGGCTACAACCGGCAGCCCAACGACGACGGCTTCTCGGCGCAGGACTGCGTGGAGCTGCGGCGGGCGTTCCTGCTGCCGCCGCCGCCCGCCGCCTCCGCGCCCGCCGCCGCCATCCTGCCCCTGGACAGCTCGTTCCGCTGGAACGACCGCGACTGCAACACGCGCAACCACTTCCTGTGCGAGCGGCCGCGCGACGCGCAGTGTGAGTCAAGCGAGACGGCGGCCGGGCCCCTCCCCTCGCAGCCACGCGGCCCTGACCCGCGGATTGGATTCATTTTGCCCGTCTGTCTGGCCTGGTTGGTCGCAGCAATCGCGCTAAGTAGTCGTGCTCGGCGTCGCGCAGCCGTGGCGCGGCGAGGCCACCCGGCGGCCGTCCGCCCCGCAGAGGGGCTGGGCTGCTTTCCCACTAATCGACGCCCCCCTCGTGCCCGGCCAGCGCGGCCGGCGCGCCCCCAAGAGACGGGCAACGGCAGCGCTCTTATGATTCAATTATTGCTGCGCGCCGCTGGCCCTCCAGCTTCCCTTCGCCTAGTCTATTGCCCGCGGTTCGCGGCTGGTTGTGCCGCACCGCACCGCACCGCCATCCAGCGGACACGTGGAGCAGGGCTCGAACCGCAGAACGTGTCGGTGCCAACGGATGCCTCGTTCGACGGGCGATCTTTTGGTGCTATCGTATGTGGGTGGATTCGAGTCGCTATCATAGGACTTGTAGTTGCAAGCGTGCTCAGTGTGGTCGTGTCCGCCTGCATGGGTCATGCACCCTCTCCTGTCACCTGGCGTGGTTCCGCCCGGCGGCCTGCTTGCTACACGTGTAATCCTACACGTGTAATCCTCGTCGCCAGGTTGACGGGCCACGGCTTACAGGGTGGACGGCCGCAGGGCTTTGGCTGCCGTCCATGCATTAAACATGGCCGAGCGATTTGCATGCCAGCCTATCATCGCAAATAACTTGAGGAGGCCCTCAAATGCCGGAAGTAGAAGTAGCCGCTGGTGGAGGCGCCCCGCCCCGTCCCGGAAATGGGTCGTAGCTCCATGGCAGTGCTCCACAGTTTTGCCACCCTCTTCACGGCGCAGATGAACGCGAGGGACGTATGTCGGCAGGAGGTATGCGCGGCTCGCTGCCTCGGCTGAGTTTGCCGCGTGCGGTCTGCCCGGCCCAAGGCACGGCCCAAGGCACGGCCCAAGGCACGGCCCAAGGCACGGCCACTTCCGCGTGCCTCACCAAGGCGTGTGGGCTGCTCGTGCCCGTCGCCCCTATGCCCCTCGTAATGCTGTTACAGCCACCCATGAAAAAAAAATCCATACGTGCCCTTGCTGGCATGCGCGAATTACAGCCCCCTCCCCTCGCGCTCCCTCCCGCTTGTTGCTGCCTCGTGCCGCGTCGGCGTTCCGTTTGGCTCCGTCCGGGCCGCGTTAACGAGCACTGTGTGGCACAGTGGAATCTACTACGGCAATCTCGTTGGCAGACTCGGGCGGCGAGCAGTGGGGCTCGGGGGACTGTACGCGGTCGGTGGTGCTGACCAGGGAGACGCCCAGGGCCATCGTCAGCAGCCCCGGCTTCCCGCGCGCCTACCCGGACAACGCGCAGTGTGACGTGGACATCACGGCGCCGACGGGCTACCGCATCGTGCTGGACTTCGAGGAGTTCGTCTTGGAGAAGGAGCCCTAGTAAGTGGAGGCCCACCCCCCGCCAGGGCAAGCACCTCAGTGCTCCCGCTGACGGCGTCCTTGTCGTGCCCGCAGCTGCAGCTACGACTACCTGACGATCCGCGAGGACGGCCAGGAGGACGTCCCCAACGCCGCCGACCCGTCCCTGCACCCCGGCCTGGGGCCGCCGGGGCCGCCCGGCCACGGCAACGCGTCCAACAACTCGATCCGCTCGGCGCCCGGGCCGCATGACCCCGCGGTGTCGCACCTGGGGCTGGAGGGCCACGTCGTGGTCGGCAAGGAGCACCACCGGTACTGCGGGGACTGGAGCGAGAAGCTGAAGCTGCTGCGGTGAGGCTTGTAGCTCGGAGCACTCTCGTAATGACTGAAATCGCGGTTCGTCGGCCACGCCAAGGCGAGGCCATCTATGAGTGCCTTCACGTTTATTGTTGTGATGTATGCGACGGTAGGTACGCGAGCCGCGGTCCCCGCCTCAGACTCCGCTTCGTGTCGGACTACAGCCACCACTTCGGGGGCTTTAAGGCCCGAGTTTCCGCCGAGACAGGTCAGTGGAACTGGCAGCATGTGGCGCCGCGGCCGCGCCCGGCATATACCGCACCAAAGTTTCTTTCCGTGTTCTTTGCCTGACGCATGCGCGTTGTGGATGATTCTCATATTTACCAGCATGCCTGTGTGTCTCTTCCTGTTTTCTCTGTCATTCGTGGATGTTAGGTGTCGGGAGCACCGTCGGTGGGGTTGTGTGTTACGACACTGTGACTATCAGGGTTTTCGCCGCCCCCTCTTATCTCGAGGCGGGCTGGCTGGGCCCCGTTTTGCAATGCTGATTTACTGATGGGGTTGTCTGTGTTGTGTTAGCGGACCAGTTCGAAGCTCCCGGTGAGTAAGACAAGAAGGCGGTGGCCTAGAGCGCCAGGCAGTGGCGTAGATAGAGCAATAGTTTTCTCCCCCCCCCCTTTTCCCCATGCGTGCGTTTTTAACACACCTCTTCGCATCGTTTCCCCATTTTTCTTTAGAACGAACATAAAAGTATTTTTGGCTCCAGACGTCAGCCATGCGGTACTCACAGACGACTTTCCGTAGCGGTATTTATTAGAAACACGATTTTTGGTACGCATTTTACTGATGTTCACCACCACGCACAAAAGCCCACATCCATAGCACTCAGCTTTTAAGAACACCTTCGCTCCACAACTCCCTGCAGAAAAGCTTCGACTTTAGAGGGCTGAAAATATTCATTGCTGAAGCAAAATGAAACTAGCCTAGTCTGCATATATAGAGGTCTGATCAGTAGTATTAGGCCACTGCTGTTAGCATTTTCATCTTGTTTATTTATTTTTTTGTTCTTCTTCTCCGTCTTGTCACTTGACCTTTGTGGCCCCGCCGCCCCCTGCAGCGCCCTGCTCTCCCTGTTCCAGTGGCGATGGAGTGCCCCGACGGCCGCCTGCACAGCTTCAACAACTCGTGCTTCCTGGTCGTCAGCTTCCCGCAGGTCACCTGGCAGACGGCCAAACAGGTGTGTCAGGGCCTTAAGGTAAGTCCTCGCCCAGCCAAGCTCTTTCGTTGGCCGGCCAGGGCGGCGCTCCTTTGATGCGTGCCTTGCGCAGGCGGAGCTGGCCGAGGTGTACAGCACCGCGGAGCAGGACTTCGTGGTGGAGCGCATCAGGCACTCGGCTGACTACACCACCACCAACACGTACTGGCTGGGGGGCATGCTGGGCTTGGAGGGCCGCTGGCAGTGGCTGAGCGGAGAGGCCATGTCTTTCACAGGTGAGGCCTCTGACTTGTCGAAAACGACTTTCCCTCAAGAGGACTGTGTGAAACGACGGGGCTTTGTTGAGGCACAGGCTGGATCCCGTCGCCATCGTCACTGCCGGACCCCGTGGAACCTGGCGTGGAGGACGACAACCCTGAGGACTCGGTGGACTCGCAGCTGCCGTCGTCGTGCCTGGGCCTGCAGTGGCTCAGCTCGCCGTCCGCGGCGCTCCCCTCGGGGCTGTACTGGCGGCCACGGAAGTGCTCGGCGGTGGGCGGCTACGTCTGCCGCCGCCAGCAGACCCCTCTCCTGGCCGCGGGCGGCGGCAGCCTCAACAGCACCGTTACCGAGCCCGGCGACCTGTCCTCGCCCGGCTACCCATCTGGGTACCCCGCCAACCTCGACTACCAGGTCCGAATCATCGCCAGTCTCACGCCTTAGTACATAGCAGTGCGTCCCTGGTGCCTGACGCCCGATCTGCTGCTGCAGGTGCGACTGGTGGGGCCGCCCCAGACCCGCGCCGTCATTCGCTTCGCCCGCGTCGACCTCGAATCCCAGGCACAGTGCCTCTACGACTTCATCGAGCTGTCGGACGGCCACGGCGGCGCGAGGCAGGGCCGGCGCAAGGTAAGTGAGGGCCAGGGAGTTGGGCGCGCGCGCTGCTGCTGCTACCGGAGTCATTCATGTGCTCTGCTGTTTCAGGTGATCTGCGGGCAGCATCACTCTGCCATGGACCGGTTCGACTTCGTGTCCGCATCCAACGAGGCCATGCTCCGCTTCCACGCCGACTACTCCGTGGCAGGCGCGGGCTTCTTGGGGTCGTGGACCGCCGTGGACGTGTCTGGCTGTCCGCAGCAGACGCTGAGCGCAAGGGAGGGCGTGCTCACGTCGCCGTTCTACCCGCACAAGCTGCTGCCCAACCTGCAGTGCACCGCCGTCATTCGTGCGCCCGCTGGCCGCCGCGTGTGGCTCGAGTTCTCCGACGTGGACCTGTCGGGCGCGGCGTCAGTGTGGGTAGACCTGGGCGCCGGCCGCCGCGTGGCCCCCACTTCCTCGCCGGTGTCTGGCGGCGTGCTGCTGTCCACGGGTGAGCGCCTGGACGTGGTGCTGACGACGTCGGGGCTGCCGCGGGGCCGCGGGTTCCGCGCCACGTACCGCACCGTCGCGCTGGACCCTGAGGAGGTGGTGGTGCAGCTGCAGGCCAACGCCACCCTGCTGCCCATCCGGCACCTCAACTACCCCGCGCCGCCGCCGGTCAACGTCAACTTCCTGCAGCGGTTCATCGCGCCGCTGGGCACCCGGCTGCAGCTGCAGCTGTTCGGCGTGGTGCTGGTGCGCCCAGGCGCAGCGTGCGCGGGTGGCGCGGGCCACCTGGAGGTCCGCGACTCGTACACCGACCCCAACGGCTCCTCGTGGACTCTGTGCGAGGCGCCAGACACCACCGCCGCGCCTATCGTTATCACCTCCTTCCTCAACACCCTGCAGCTGTGGCAGCGTGGGGGCGAAGCGGGAGTCAACCTCAACGCCACCATCCAGCCACTGGCAGGTGAGCCCTACGCTGTTGTGGCAGGAACGATCCACGTCAATTTGAAGATCTGTTCCTGGCTGGGTTCTTGTCGTTCGCGCGCTAACGCGTCCTTGGTTGCAGACGAGGACTACCGCGTCAAGCTGGTGCGGATGAACAACGCGTCGTGGAGCGTCGAGTCGTGCTCGCCGAACCCCTGCCAGAACGACGGCAAGTGCCTAGCGCGCGACCGGCGGCGCGTCTGCGAGTGCAAGGGCCACTTCACAGGGCTGCTGTGTGGCCTCACCGAGTGCGACCTGGAGCCCTGCGTCTGGGGCAAGTGCATCCTGACGCCGGTGTCCTTCCGCTGCTCCTGCGCACCTCACTACAAGGTAGGCCTCTGCGGCCAAGTGGGTTGTGAGACATTGATTGAAAGAAGCTAGGCAGACACTAGAACTCGAATCAAGGACACGGTGAAGTGAATAGAATAGATTCCTTGTTCGAAGGACATGGTCAAGGCGCTTGACCATGTGGCGCTGATTCCAGGGCACCCTGTGCAACATCCGCGCCAAGCCGTGCCAGGACAACCCTTGCGAGGGCCGCGGCGAGTGCCACGAGAAGGGCGACACGTTCCACTGCCGCTGCCACGCCTGGTGGGAGGGGCCCAAGTGCGAGCGGCGCATGTCAGTGCCCTTCAAGCCGCTGTCCGAGCGCATGCTGCAGGAGCCCTTCTGGCTGGGCCTCATCACCGTCACGGCCGTCCTGGGCGTCATTGGCCTCTTCTGGTGCGCCAAGCGCCACTTCCCGGAGAAGCTGGAGAAGCTCCTGGCCGAAGAGGCGGACCGGAATCGCTCAGGTAGGCGGGGCTGCGTCCCGGTGGAGCAGGAGGAACACCTGACTGGTCTGAGAATTAAGAACCCTCTCCGTGCGTGTGCAGGCGGCATCTATCCTTCGCGAGGCTCGTCCCTGCGTGACCAGCTGTCCGCCAGTGTGGGCGGCTCGCACTCGCTGGCCGCCTCGGCGACGGGCGGCACCGGCTCCGGTACGGGCGGCAGCAGGGGCGAACTCGGCCCCGGGAGCAACGGGGGCGGCAGCAGCCGAGAAGGCTCGGGGCCGCAGCCGCCCCGCTCCCTGCTCGGCCGACTGGGTATCCGCAAGCCGTCCATCCTCAGCCTGAACGCCTCGCACAGCCCGTCGGACCAGCCCCTGGGCCTCGCCGGGACCACAGCGCGCACGTTTAGCTTGGATGATCTGCTTAGGCCGCCCCCAGGAAGTAAGCCAGCCGCTCGCGCCAGTGCCTTTGGCAGTGCCTACGGCTTCGGCCGCACCACCAGGTCCCCGTCACAGTCCTCGGCCAGTGGCTGCGCGGCGTACCCTGGGGCCTACCTCCACGGCAACGCCACGCCAGGGCGCCTCCGCCCACTGCACTCTCTGGGCTCGCTCGGCTCGCTCGGCTGCTCGCTCGGCGAACTCCGAGGGGAGTCGAGCTACTGGAAAAGTAAAATTCGAGTCTCGTTTTCAGCTTGTATTTATCCTTTTTTCGTATTCTACTTCTTCTTTCTCTGTCGTTTATTTTCTCTTTTCGCTGCTGTTTACACGGAGGCGTCCTCGGCAGTTTACACAAAACACTGAACGTTTGACAGTTATTTTATAAAATCCGTTAAAGTGTTTATTTGTTGATGGACTTCGGATCTTAATGTTCATTATTATCATCCAAAAGTTACATTGGCCATGACAACTTGACGAACCCTTCTTGATTTTCTGCCTTTACAGAAGGAGTAATGCGTGTATCCCACGTTGTGCTTTTAACATTGACATATCCGGGGTACCGTTACCTTATCATAGAAATAAAATCCTACCGTTCCAAACTGATGATTGACATACGACTCAACCCGTAACGTAACGCAAAGATTACTCCATGTTTTCACATAAATTTGTTTACAATGTGTTAAGTACTGTTCACTCCATTCCAGGATGACCTATCGACCTATGGAAGGCACCTTGACATTTTATTTCATGAAATTATGGACGAATAAGTACTTGTGCTGTAGTATTTTCGCGCTGTATGGTTTTGCTGCAAAGGTATCTTGAATGCAAATTAGAGATCCTACCCCGTATGTTTGCAACTCGCGCTCTGCTCCGCAAGTTGGTGTTACTCACTTCTTTTATTGTTCTTAAACACAAGACGAAGTATTTCAAGGAACTTTCAGTTGCATCCACCAAACAATATACAATTAGGATTCTGAATTCATATAGTTTGCACTGTTTACTTTTTATTCATTCCTTAAAATTTTGCTTTCTTTCTCGTGATCCTTTTGTATGTGAGCACTTTGATGTCTGACATTTTGTAAAACTTCAGAGAAACCAGTTATGATTTTGAATCGTGACTTTCTTAGCGAGTTAAATTTCTCAAGCGCCTGCTGTGCCTCGCTGCTCGGTAAAACTGTTGGCTTTTTTAACGCGGCGAGGATGGACAAGGGAACAATGACTGCTTTTCAACGAGGAGAAGGGGGCGGGAGATGGTACTACTTGGCCAGCTACCAAGCAGGTGTTCAAATTCTAGGCTTTTCGGGGGACCATGATTTATTACATTCTGACGTTTTGCTCAGTTGGAGAATAATTTTGCTACAGCACAGTATTTTTTTTCGTAGATTGTTCTTACCACCTATTCCTTCATTTGTAGAATATTGAAGCTCTTTACGCATCATTTATTACTTGACTTGTTTCTTTTCGTCTTTACTACGAAGGACATGAAGTTGAGTAATTTTCCTCCAGATATACTCGAAACAAAAAGTGTTTCAAAGAAATAAAAACAAAATGGATTGTTTTCCAGTTTGCCTGATTGGAAGTGTACTTCCATCAAGAGCACACTAGTCGATGTTCTGTTCACGACTTTGCATCATACTTCTTACGACTTCCTGTCCGAACTTCCTTCTCTCACGCAATGCAATAAATAAATAAACCATTGTTGAGCTTGCCGCTCTCTGAACGGGTCGTGTTGCTCCAGGGACGCCCTCGCCTCGCAAGAAGCGCAACAACTCGACGCCGACGCGGCAGCGGTCCGGCGTGGACGCCGCCGAGAAGAAGCAGATCCTACAGCAGCTGGTGTCCGGCAGCAGCCTGGACGGGGAGCCCCTGCTGCTGGACTCGCTGGGGGACTGCAAGGGCTCCTCCAGGACGTCCTCCAGGAAGGCGTCGCGCGAGGAGGACGGCGGCACATGCGAGACGTCCTTCAGCACCGCCGGCCTGTCGTCTCTCGGTGAGTGGACTCGCTGTCTTCGAAGTGCACCCTTCCAGTTCTGGTTTTTCTCTAGTCGGCCAGAGGGCCGTCCGCCGGTGCGCCACTCCTGGCCACTGAGGCACGCAGATGTTGCCTGGCCTTATTTACCTCCTCACTAATGCCAACTTCTTCTTCCTGTGTGTTTGTGTGACATAGCAATTTTCAGCCTCTCGAGCCGCATTCCATTTTACTATTTGTTGTAAATATCTTCTGTCCTCTCACCTCTTGGTTTAACCACTTCCAGCTGCTCCTAGTGTGGATTACTGATTTCTTACTTCTCATTGAAGTCGTCTTTTCTAATTTAGATTTTTCTTCTTTTACGGCGCGCATCGTAAGCTAAAATAACTTTCATCGTTGTTTTTTGGCTTTTTTAAATTTTATTTTTTGATTCTTCGACTGTTTTAATAGTTAAGCTGTGGTTGCATGTAAAATGCGATGTAAAACCCGACCAAATAAAAAGAATAGGACGGAATATAAACATTGGTGTGGCCTGTTTCCACTTGGCTGCGGCCCGCCTTCTATGACAGAGCTTGGTCCATGGCTGTTCGATGTAAAAGTTAACCTCGACATCAACGTTTAACAGCTTTTTGAAAATGAACTAAACATATGTATACACTTATAATTACTTCCAATAATCAAATAAATTTACTAACTCCGCGTAAATTACGTCCATAAAAAGCTTTAAAACTTTTTTCACATGATTGGCGATCAAACGCGGTTGATAAAGCATCTCAATAATCCAGAGCTCCTGACGTAGCCGAGAGGACGTCGAACAGCTCTAGCTTGGTCCTCGTCTCGTCGCCAGGGTCGGAGCCTCCGCACAAGCTGGAGAAAAAGGTCACTTTTGCGCGCCTGCTGAACAAGGTGTCGGCCGAGATGGGCTCAGAGCAGAATGCGGGGTCCGCGGGTGCGTCGGGGGCGTCGCAACAGAGCCCCCCGCAGTCCACCTCATCGAATCCCGGCACGGGGTCTGGCACGGGCAGCGAGTCTTTGTCGTCCCTCGACGCGAGTGCAGGTCAGTACGGGGAGCCCGATACACCCTGTAAATTTCCGCCGCCGCCCTCCTAGCGGGCCCGCAGCCCGAGCCACCCTACCACCCTGTGCCACCCTGCGCCACCACGCAACAGGCCTCGCCCCGCCTCGCCCCGCCGCGCGCGCGACAACATTGTACTATCTTTTTCTGTCGTTTTTTTGTACATTCTTCCTGTTTCTCTCGCTCGTTTTTTCTCTCGCTTTGTTATTGTTCTTCTTCTTCTCCTCTATCTTCTTCTTTCTCTAATTATCTTTGGAATCCACCTGCTTGCGGCCAGCGTGCTGCCTTCATCACGAGTTCGTTGCCTGAATGTAATTTACTCGCACGTGCGCGGTTTTGATCCGAAGTGGGACTAGTAGCGCAACCAAAACCGAAGTCACAACTCAACTTAATATCGAGCCGTTTTTTTGTGTTTTGAGTTGGATGGGTTTTCGAGTATCGAATGGTTATGTGTTGTCTATCCAAATCCTGTAGCTGTTAAATGTAGACCACTAGATCGGTGTTTCCCCTCTAAAATGAAATTTTGTAAATATCGTTTCTTTGGTGTGTAGGGTAAACCCTTTTGTTTGTCCTGCCCTGTCTACCTGCTGGTTAGGAGCCACAAACGGTCAGTGAGTATAGATTCATACACCCCGACAGCGTTTTAGGTTCAATGACACTGGGACACCGCAGGGCCGTAAGTTGTTCCTCCTCCGGGACGCGGAGAGTCCGTACTCCGCCCTGGCTCCTCCGACCTGCCCGGCCGGCCCGGCCCGGCCCGGTCGAGATTCACCGGCCGACGCAATGTGTTTGTTGGCAGGCGACTCAGCGCTACAGCCCCTGTTGTCCAGCTCCAGCCCGGTGAGGGGCGCCGGCCGCCCCCAGGGCCTCGCAGGGTCGCGAGCGGGCCGAGGGGCGTCGCGGCGGTTCAGACTCTCATGAGGTTGTCAACTTCAAAAAGATAATTTAAAAAAAACTCAGAAAAAAAAATTTAATGAAAATGACACAAAACCCCGGCACAACATAACCCTTGTCTCTTTTCTTTTTGTTTCTTCGCGTTAATATTGCTGAATCACGGACAGTAAGTTTTGATCGAGAGTTTGGAAGCGAACATCATCTTGTTTTACAGAGACAAGCGTTGTGCCGGGGACAGTGTAGCTGCCGCTGAGCTGCCGCTACTTGTCGCTTGTATCTGAGTGTTGTGTGCAGCCGCGCAGGGCCTGCACTGCAGACTGCGAGGCTCGATGGCGCTGCCGCGTGCTGCCGCGTGCTGCCGCGTGCTGCCGCGTGCTGCCGCGTGCTGCCGCGTGCTGCCGCGTGCTGCCGCGTGCTGCCGCGTGCTGCGGTGTGCGGGGAGCTTCAGGTCGGGCATTCCGCACCGCGCGGGTACCAGCCTGCGGGAGCCGCGGACAATGCCTGGCCGCACTGGTAGGGTTACTCACACCCACCAACATTCGCCGACCCACACACAAACGCATACACACACATGACGCGTTGTACCATCCCAGTGAGAACGTTTCGAATAGACGCCGATGCCACGTCTACATCGCTATGTGAGGACCAAAATCATGGTGGAACGGATGTGATTTTATTCCCCGCGTGATGTTCCGCGATATTGACGTCGATTCGAAGTGGCGTTTCTCACCTGGCAAGGCCGGTCAAAAGATTGGCAAGGCGCCAGGGGTGCTTTGCGCCAATTCTTTTTCTGGGGTCTAGTTTTTTGTTCGTTTGAATCGTGCTCCTTTGAAGTCCTTAAAATCAAATCAAAAGAATTTTTAACCTCTAGCGCTTCAAGTTAATCACATCATCTGAATTCGGTGTACAGTATTTGCCCCACGCACTTGAAGTTGTAACCGTAATTAAACCAAGGCTTACCCCATTTAAAAAAAAAAAATAATGATTCGGAGTATTGAGAAGCGCTGCTGGAGGCCCGTTCGGTGTTGCTGTAGTTGCGCTTAGGACTAATTGCGCGTACCACTTCAAGTGATTGTAATGTGAATGTAATGCGGATGTTAGATGTTGCATGACTTTGTAGCTAAACTAGTGGTTCCTGTAGATGAGTCATCGTCGCAATCGTCTGCCGCCAGCGTCATCGTTACTTCATGGCCTGACAAGGCGTCGCGTCAGGCGTGGACAACGTCCAGCAGTCCTTTCCTATCTTGGTCTACGCCAAAGTGGAAGTGGAGCGTTGTCCACGCCTTCCTCTAGTTTGCAGCATGTTAGCCGGAGTTAGTGGAGCGTCTGCTTCAGGCTTTTTTTACCCTCGGGCCGCGCCACTGGCCTGGCTTTTATCAGTGTGTGCGGATGTGTTCGCGAATGAAACTTGCCATGACGTACGAATAGTTTCCTTTATCATTGTGTTTAGTTTCTCTGTCCATCCATACCTCTTCCGCCGGTCTTTCCTTTGCTCACGACAATCTTACTTTTTCTTTCTTCCCGACGCTCTCTCTTCCTCTTTCTTTCCTCGTCTCTTTCACTGTCTTCCCGTCTTTTTCTTTCCGCCCATCTCTCCCTCATCCCCAATTATCGTTTGAGTTCTTTATATTCGCGTTGGCACACGGTTGGCACCCGGTTGGCACGTGTTGTAATGGTAGGACAAACGTAGACGCACGGACTCCAGGCCAAACCAGCGGGACGGATTCGTGTGCGTGATGATTGATTGCGACGAACCCTCGTCTTGTAACACCCTGTGTTGCAGTTTCGGTTGTAAACAATCAATGGCCACCGCCCGCCTGGTCCGGCAAGGCACCCCATCGTCCCTCCGAACCCAACCCCGTCCCTGCGCTTGCGATTGGGTCGAAGTGATTGACGTTGGTTGACGTGGCTACGCAGGTGCAGAGGTCCACCGGCGGCCCACGCGGCTGCACAGCCTGATGCGCTACTACGACCAGGACCTGGAGGACGCCATCACCTCGGACGACTCGTCGCACCTGACGCCGGCGACGTCCTCGAGCGGGGCGCCGGACTCGCCGCCCCTGCCCCGCTCTCCGAACAACACCCCGACACCCTCCTCCACGCCGACTTCTTCCACCATCGAGGCACGTCATATGGTTGTTTGTCAGGCCGGTTCGCGAGAAAAAAAGTAATATTATTATCTTTCTGAACGTTAGTTCATCCGACGCTGTAAAAAGATAAAATGACCTTTTTGCCCACGGACGAAAATATAATATTTTTGGACGTGCGGCCGGGTGTTTGTCTGACCGGCGTACTGCTGCAGATGACGGTCCTGGACCCGCTGTCGGCGTGCCAGCAGCGCAACATGAACAATGTGATCTTGCTGGAGGTGCCGAGCGGGGGCTGCCGCAACCTGTCCCCCATCCGGGAGGTGCCGACGCCGCGCCCCACGCCGCTGCCCTCCCCCATGCCCACGCCCATCCCGTCGCCCATCATGCCCCGGCGCGGGATGGGCCTGCTCGCGCCCGTGCCCTACAGGGTGAGCCTCGCGCCGCCCGGAGGCCGTGCCGCGGCGCCTGCAGTCGCTGACGCTGTCCGTGTGTGTCAGCAGGGCAACCACTCGCCCAGCTCGTCGGCCAGCCTCTCTTTCCTGTCAGTGTCGCCGAGCAGCACGACGCCTTCCGTCGTCACGACGTCCGCCACGCCGTCGCCCGGCAGCCTCAGCCCGTGCGCCGTCACCCTCGTCATCCCGGAGGTGCGCGTCGAGCAGCCGTCGCCCACCAGGTCGCCGACGTCGTGGGGCTTCAACCCCGGCTCGCCGCCGCCCCAACGGTCGGCCCAGAGGTACGGCGCGGCTGCAGCGGCACGCCTCGGCGCGGGCGGCACTGGCGGCACCGACACGACTACTGTCTGCTTGCAGGCCTCTGGAGGTGGACAGCCCCGTGCTGCCGTTCATCACCATCACCTGCTCCACGTCGGAGGCCGAGTCAGACATGGAGGCGACCCCCTCCCAGTCGGGCGGGCCCCCCGACAACGGCATCCCGGGAATGTGCTACCTGTCACCCTTCTCCATGTGCACCCGGAACGACCGCATCGCGTCCGAGTCCAACTTGTCATCATCCGGTTACTCGTCCATGGCGTCACCGGGGCCGTCGCGCTGTGGCTCCAGCAACCCGCTGTCCATGTCCACCTCGGAGGTCGAGGTTGGTATCCGAACTCAGTTTACTTTCTTCTAGATTGCACCACCATGCACCCAAACTTAATGCGTAGATGGTCTTAGACCTATGCCTACACACTAACTGTAAATGTACTTTTTCGAGCGTGTGTTCCTACGAAATCGACCCTGACTGACGTTTCGGGCGGTTAGCGCGACGTTCTACGCTCATTTTGCCAGAATCTGATGACAACTAGGTTGTTGCACCAATGGCCGTGGCAGGAAAATTCAGGGAATGAAATCCTGCGAAAACTTGCTCGAAACTAATTATTTTGCATTTAGTGTGTAATAGTCAGCCATCGATGCGGTGCTCGCGTTTTGCCTTGCTTGTGAACCGAGTCGCTTTCCCGCATGCCCGCAGGCCCCCCACCATGGATGCGCCTGCCGCGCCTGTCGCGCCGCCGCCTGCTCAATCCGTGTTGACGGCCAGGTGTTCCAGGTCGAGGATGGCTCCGCGTCGTCCGCCGCGCTGCCCCTGGCCGGCCTGCCTCGCGGTGCTGGCGGCCACCGCGCGATGCTGCTCCACTCGCCCGGGTCGCCATGCCAGGGCCGGCCGGCCCCTTGCATGGCTCAGCCCCCTCCCACCCGGCGGGCGTCTGAGGGCACGGCCGTGGACGGCGTCTTCTACCCGACGCTCCGGCGGCCCATGCGTGGCCGCTCGGACTCGGAGACGCTGTCGGACGACGCCGTCATGGAGTCGCAGGACGAGGGCTTCGCCACGGACACGCGGCAGAGTCTGAGCACGCTGCAGCCGGTGAGTGATGGCGTGGCTTTGGAGAGCGCGTCGCCGTTGCAGGCCCCTGACGGTCCTGGTTGCAGGGCGCGGCTGCGGAGGGTGTGCCGGTGGCGCCGCCACGCCGCGCGCGGCACAGCCTGGACGCCGCCATGCTGGGGGCGCCGGCGGGGATGACGCGCCTCCTGATGCCCTCCATCTCCCTGGCGGACCCCCTGGAGGTGGAGTCGCTGCTTGTACCCGCGTCCCCGCTCGACGCCTGCACCGCGCTCCTCGGCCCCGCCACCGACCTCGAGGACGTGTCCATCGAGGTGGCTGGCGGCGACCTGGACGTGCCCATCTTGTCGCTGCTTAACGTGAGTAACGTCTTGTGCGGCACTGCCCTCGCTGGCCGGACCCGTGTTACTGACGTGCGCGTGATCCTCAGCTGCCCAGCATCGTGGTGGAGAGCGGTGAGGGCGACGAGGGCGAGGCGGGGCCGTGCGTCTCGCCGAGCCCCGTCAGCTCCCGCAGCGAGTCACCGCTGTCCGACCTGCCCGCGGGCTGCGAGCGATTCTCGCCTGCCTTCTACGGCCGCCAGCTGCCGTTCACGGACTCCGACGGTCTGTACGACGCGCCCAGCTCGGCCGGGTCCGCCACGGGTGAGTTTGGGGTGGACGCGGCTGCCGAGGCCTCAGCCATCCCACTAACCCCGACCCGCGGCCGCAAAGCCTCCTCCCGCAAGAGTGCGTCGGGCCGACGGCGCGAGCGGCGGTCCCCGACGGTGCGCTCGGCGGCCAGGAGCCCGCCACCGCCCAAGCTGCTGCTGGACGTGCCCGACTCCCACCGCGACCAGAGGGGGACCGACTCGCCGCGGAAGCCCTCGCCCAAGCGACGCGCGCGCAACGCCAAGTGCGCTCTGCCCGCCACCTCGTCGTCCTCGGACGAGAGCCTCAACTCGATCCGGTGAGTGACCAAGTCTGAAGCCAAGGTTCACCTCATCGGGCCGGGGCATAGCTCATCCAGTCTGGTTTGCAGAGAGGTGAGGCCCACGTCGCCCTGCCAGGCGGAACGCTTATCGTGGACGAGGACGCCGGAGCCTTGCAGCCACCCGTCCACCGAGGCTTCAGGAGAGGAGACGGGAGAGGTAAGCATGATGGACTAAGTTTAGTCCTTGTGTAGGTTCTTACTGCACAAGCATAATGGGTTAAGAAAGATTTTTTCCGTAATTTATTTGATTATTAATTTAATAACTTTTTTGAAAATTGTTGGCCTTTGAACTGTTTTGGGGGCTCGAGTTGTGGCATGGGGCCGCGATCGACAGCGGAGTGGAGACTCAAGTTTGCCTTGCCTAGCTGGCCGTGCTGGCGCTGCAGGCGTGCGGATGACCGAGGCCTGACAGCCGGACGCGTTCGGGACCCCCAACCCCACTCCAGCGAAACGCCGGCATCTCCCCCTCTCACTGGGTACAGCGTAGCGCCAGCCCGATGGGCTGTTCCCGCCCCTCTATGTCTGTTGGATTCTCGTACCGCTAGATAGTCCCCAGCGCGGGCCTTCGCCTTAGCACTCGGCCTCCAGTCACCCTGCTTGCTCCCGTTAGATCAGTCAGATCGGTCTGACTTGGAAGTAAATTCACTTCCCTGTTGTCTGACGCCACCACTCGTGCCCACAGGACGCCAAGGCGGCCCCCAGCCCGCGCGGCAAGCACGCCGCCCCGCGGGACGACCACCCCTCCAGCCCGCTCAGCGCCAAGCCCGGCAGGAAGATCAGCCGCCTCAAGACCGTCGGGCACCAGATCAGGTTCGTACGCACTCCGTCTCGCCGCGAGGCAGTGGAGGCAGTGGAGGCAGTCCGAGCCGAGAACGCCCGCGACCGGTGGGGTAGGCCGGCCCGCAACGCGGCTGAGTCGCGCGGGCCAGGCTACCCCGCGCATGGCAGGCGCTTGCGGCCGGCACGCCGTCATCACATGGAGGCTTGCTTGGCTGCAGGTTCCTCCGGAGGCTGGAGAACAGCCTGTCCAAGCGGCGGCAGCGCATGTCCGAGGCCCTGAGTCCCGGCGAGGCCGAAGCCGACAGCCTGGACGAGGAGGCCGGCGTGATGGAGCCGCTGCTGCCGGCGTCCGGCACCGTGCCCGTGGTGGTGGCCGCCGGCGCGACCGCCGCTTCACCCTCCTCCGCCACCGTGCCCTTCTCCGCGTCCAGCAGGCAGCGGCACCACCGGTTCCGGCCGTTCGCCAAGGGCGCCGAGTCACTGCTGGTGCCGCGCGACCGCATGACAAGGAGCGTGACCATCGTGCCCAGCACGGCCAGCTCGGAGCACCAGGCGTGCCGCACCAAGCCCAGACACACCGACTAGGGCGACCCAGCTCAGCCACGAGCTGCCAAATTGTGATTTAGTTTTTTACTTGCTTCCGGTTCCTGTTTCAGATAGCGCACAATCAGTTGCAGAGCATGGGGCGCAGGGCGTACCCTGGCTGGGCTGAGGGTGCGCCGAGGAAAAGAAACACCGATGTCAAATAACTATCGATAGGAAGTGCATTCTAATGTACATAAACTCTAGAGGGGAAATGCACATTTCTAATCATTGCACCTAATCTTTGGGAGTGGTTTCTTCAGAAAATGTTCAGTTTCAGTATATTACTGTATACATTACGTCTTAGTATCCTTTGTCCTTTGTCCTTTTATGTAAGGAGTCCTGTTTCCCTGATTTTATTTACTTCAAAACTTAATTATTTGCATTCGTTTGTTGTTTTCATTGAACTAATTGTAGTCAATAGGTCTCTAGTAAGTAGGAGGTGGCAAACACACTCTAACTATTACTCTAAGCAAGAAAGTTGAAACAGCAATGGACTTAGTGTCCTTTGCTAATGGGTTCAGATAAGAAGATTTTAGAGAAGCAGACATGCCCTTTTTTTTCTCTATTACGTTATATATTTACACTAAACGAGATTGGGTTGTGATAATTGATCTGAGCAAGTAGCCACGCAAATATTCTAAGAAATATTGTGCTAGAGTTTACCCCTCCAGGGCATAAACATTTATGTTAAAACAAAAAACAATTACCTTTCCTTCATTATGTCTATCCATGTCTGATGGTTTGAACCATGACAAATATTAGTAAGAATTACCCATCCTGCCTTCCCTCTTTAATGCAGATGACTTTTTTTAGTCTTGAATAGGATACAAGCAAGTTCTAGGAGGTGTAAACTCAACTGTATAGCTGCTCATGACTAATATTAATGAAGAAACAATTTAAATAAGTACTGTATCATAATATTTCTTGTAAATATAGAGATGCAAACAAGTTCCAATTGCATCATTTTAATATTTTTACATTGCCACGTGATGGGTTCTTATATTCCCACATACTTTAGAAGACGTTGCTCTGCTGAATTTTAAAAATATAAGTTTGTAAATAAGAGTTTGAGGGCTATCAGCTGTAGCATCGAGTTATTTGAATTGTGTGTAAGGTACTTTGAATTATTCCTTCTGTAAGTACATATATATACTTCATATTGCTCTTCATAAGCACATATTGGTGATATAAATGAGTTTTTTTTTCTAAAAACACTCTTCTTGCCTTCTGATTGCAATTGGTCGCGCCCCTCCTATGGAATCGTTGTTTCAACTAATTGTTGATTGTGAGCACAGTTGCTCGCAAATTGTTGTGTTTAAAATATTTGGAACATTCGTATAATTTCCTTAAGAAATTAGTGTGTTTCTAAAAATGACTAGTGAGAATGAAAATTTTGTGTAACAGTCCCAGGTAAAACTTGATATATGAACATCCTGCATGACAGCAATGTCCGAATAGCTAGGTGCATCTCTTAACTGGTTTGAATCTTTCGCTTGACACCTCTTCGTTCACAGTTGATAGAACAATAAAAACATTGCCCCGCAATGCAAAAAATGTTTCAAGCACAATGAAAAATCATCGAAAATACGAAAATTTCTAGTACTTTCTGGAAACTAAGCTATTAATTAAATTGGAGCCCAAGTGGCATAATGGACCAACTAAAGCAGGCTGGGTGTTTTAGTTTGAAATAAAATAAAATTCATGTCAAAGTAAAGATATTAGATCTAAGCAAATTTTCTCACTTTTGTGTTTCCAATTTTAAACACTATGCTGCATACATTAAAAGAAAACAATATCTGTAAAAATGGCTTAACAAAAGATGGCATACTCAAATCTATGTTCTTACCAAACACATTTATAGTTTCAAAATTTAGGGCCTAATTCAAATAGGATAAAAAAACAAGTCATGAGTAGTGAGTGGTAATGTGTTCTAAGATTGGTTTAAAATGTTTGAAAAGTGACCAGATAAGTCCTTTCTCCCAGAGGAAGGTGTATGTAAGATATATGAGATGGGAGGGGTGCTTTTCAGAATGTATTGTCTGGACTGTGATACTTAAAATGCACAACTTAAGTAAATTTTAGGTGGAGAGTATAACTATAATGTAATGCTCCCTAAACACTCCCTATGTACGCATCATGTTGCATTATTAAAAACCTAGACTCTATCATTTGAAGCAAAGTTTTAAGCAAATCTTTATGTATGATAGCAATAATAACTGGCTCATGATTTTTGCTGTTGTTTTATTCTATGTAATGTTAAAATTGCTTTGAAGGCTCTAACTTTGAGGGAAATGCAGAATGTCTGGATGTTTTCCACTGTTGCAATAAATTGAAGACACGAATATGAATCAATGATTGTTATAGTGGTTGTTCGTTAAAAGGTTACATCAAGTATGAGTTTTAGCTCATACTGACTGACTCCCAGCCTTAATTAAAATCTCTCAGAATCCTCAATGTAACAATAATAAAGATTCAAGATGCAGAGGACATCAGTACTAACGAACTGGATATCCTCACCATCAAATAGAGTGCCACTAAGCTCAAAATACAAAATTTTTTCTCAAGTCACATGTCAGAGTCAAAATGAGTCAGACGCCTTAACATGTGCGTCCGACTCTAGCCACTGTGACGCACTTAACAAAAGTCAAAGCTGCCTCAAGCAGATGAGAGAACAAAAAAAAAACAAAAAACAACACAGTAGTGTTGGCAGCTGATATGTTTCTTTTAGTAATTCAACCATCCTGAAGATAAATTTACAAATGCACACAAATTATTTAAAATGAATAAAGTTGTCAATGTACTATTGTGCATTATCCGCATTTCCAAATGTCTCAGTTAAAAACAGCTTACTTTCTTTCTTTGCACTCACAAAAATGTGGCATATATTTTATGTTTTTAGTAATTGCGTTTGGACACATCCAGTTGCTAGTGCGTAACAGCTTAAATCTCCAAAAAAAATAATATAATTTTATATTACTGATATGATGCACATTTATCTCTCTTAATTAAACTTACTTAATGTAAATATAGCGATGTTGGACCTGGCAAAACTTGGTAGACAAGTGACTGTCACTTATTCCATAGTTCATTGGTATTGTGAGATAACTGACTGCCTCTTTGATTAAAATTGCACCAATCATACATTTGCAAAGGGCCTATAGATTCCTTACGTTGCGTTTCAAATACTTTTGTATAATTTTTTTCTCATGTTATGATAATTTGATGAGGGAACAAAATAAACAATGATGACGTAGTTTTGATTATTTACCTGAAAAACTCACAATCTCACACATAAAGAATTCATTGACAGTTCAAGAAAGGTCTTGCATTGAAATAGCCACTCAGTCCGTGACTACTTTTTAATTAATGACAAGACTTAATTTTGCCAGTCGGTACTGGTAACTTTGAGGAGAGCGAACAAGGACTGGGATACCTCCACTTTTAAAAGATGAGGGTTGGTTGGGGGGAACAGACTTGACCCAGAGCATCATCATATACTGCAGAGAGGAGTAAGTGATATATCCTACACCACAACCTCTTGCTTCCGTGAAGCAATAATCACCTGGGGGAACAAAATGCCATAATATACTTCAAAAGGCAACAGAAAGCATTGCAAAAGTGTCAGAGAACGATCAATTCACCTTTTAGCACAAACCCAGCAACTTCCCTGCTGCATGAGTTTCTAACGGAGCCGAGAGAATTGGTGTTCAGTAACCATAGTTCCTCCATTTTCTTGATGTATGTAGATACCAGATGCTGAGTTGGAGACGTCTTCATTTTGTGAGGGATGGCTTTGCCAGCACCATTATTGATAATGTCCTGATCACCAATTTCATTCTCTGCATTTCTTTTCGAGCGTACTCTTTGCCTACGTAAGCGTAACAGCTCACTTTTATGGTCTTTCCTCAGTTTTTGCCTTACCTCCTGAAAAGTGAAAAATATACACAATACAAAATTGAATCAATGTCAATGCTTACGCATAACCAATATACCAAAACTAATTGATAATTAAAAGGTGCGATTGCTTACATGGTTTTTGTCAAAGTTTGGTGGTTCTATTGGCTGGGTCTTCAAATCCTTCAATATATTAACTACATCTTCAGGTAATGGAATACAAATCAGAGACAAGTCATCTGTTATTCCCCTGTGCAATGCTTCCACACGAACTGTTAACAAGGCTTGGTCTTGGTTAGAGAAAATTGGGAACTGAGACAAATAGTTTCCCAACGCAGTTCCATTATTTAAGTCTGAAATCAATGGCAACAGTGGTGAATGATACTATTCAGCATTATAAAAGAAAATGGAGTTCATATTAAAAGCTTTGTACTCACCAGAAAATCTCTTTGACAAATGTGACCATGTTTTGGTGATAAAATTGTTTATTTCTTGTAGCTTTTTGAAATCTCTGCACACAAAGTATGATGAGGATGGCTCAAACAGATGTTGTTCTAGCTGATCCTGGGAAGCAGACCAATCCCTAATTAAATGGCCCCACTGACACTGGAAGGGGCAGGCGACACCTAATTTAATGTAGTTTGGTCTTTTATCTGGAGGCAATCTGAAATTATGACAAGAAATTAAAAATTAGAAAGATTGGTGTTGGGAAGGAAATAAATGCTGCATTGACTATCATACCTAAAGTACTTTTCCCTTAACTCCTTTCCTTTCCGGCATGCTTCTTCTGTTCCTGCAATTGAATCAGGAGGCAAGAACTCACATTTTCCACTCTCTAGTTCATGAGAGGAAGCTTCTCGCAAGCCTGCTGGTCTTGCACTACGAAAAACAAAAGCTAACCAAAATGGCATAGCCCAGCCAGCTGGCAAAATGACATCCCAGCCACATCCAAACCCTGAAGTAAAAACATGGCACATGATACAATAAGAACAGTTAAGGAACTTGGAGAAAAAGGATGCTGCCCCTTTTACCTAATCGCTTTTCCAAGGGGCTTTTGCTACCAGGTCTCTGAATAAGAATCAAAGGAATTTCAGTTTTTACTGAGGTAACAGGACTAGTAATAATGTTGGAATTTCCTTCATTTTCTTCTGAAATTCGTAAAAGACCGGGAACAAGACTTTTTGACCTCAACTTATTCAGTTCTGCTGTTGAAAGTTTGGATTGAGTAGTAGTGTCTCGGACATTAGAAGACCAAATGCCACCAGCATAAGGAGGAGGAGGAGAACTGGGAGCTTCTTGAGCTGAAACAATAAATAATATTAAGAAGTAAGAGCAGTGAGACAGCAGTGGTATCTACAGATGAACTTTTTACCATGACTATCTTATTGGTGCACCTAATGACTACATACCTGAAGTTTGGGCAACTGCCTTAGTCCTCTTATCAGGAATTTGAAGTCTTGGGTCTTTAACCAGCAACGAGAGAATAATCTTAGGTGGCAACTCAGCAGGAGAGCATACATTTGAAATAGAAAGCCAAAAGTTGTGGTGACTTTCTTCATTCTTATAAGAGACAGGAACTGTAGAAGTGATTTTATGACAGTGGGGCATATCATCATCATTCACAAGCTGTAAAGCTTCTCTCAAAACTGCTTGGGACAGTGGCCCTGTCAACCGAAGCCGGTTTAATGTATCTTTCAAGAGGACCATTTGAACAGTTCCACATGAGCTTATGTATTTAGGAGTTCTTTCAAAAGGAAAGTTACGGGTGGCAAGCTTCACTTCTTCAACATTTTTAGGTTTTTTATCTTCTGTCTGCATCTTCATTTGTTTGAGAGGTGGCATAGACTCTTTGCTTTGTGAAATTTCATTTTCTGTTGTGGGCATCAAATCCTTTGAAGCAACATTTTGTAGATGGAAGGTAGAAGTTAAAGCACTGATTACATGCTGATAAAATGAAGGATGAGCCCACAACCACAGATTTCGAACATCTGTAGAGGGTGTCTCATTTGGTTTCCAAAAGAACAATAGAGACCCTATGGGCTTGTAAGGATATTGGTCATTTTCATAAAACATTATCTCTCCTTCCCGACAACCATCAATAAGTGACACAGCAGCAAACGTCAAACCAGAGCTAGAGCTGGTATGTCTCGCAAGTCCAGACACAAGAGTATGAAACGGTCCAATGAGCTCAATGCAACAAAGGAATGAAATATCCTTGAAAACAGAAAGGCAAGTTATCATAGATGGGACAAAAATTAATCACTAAAACTCAGCAAACTCTCATTGTAGATCTCCTTCCACTGTTGCGGATGACACTCACTTGCAGTAAGCAGTGATTAGCAGCTGCTCTGTAACATGCTCTGTAACTGCGGTCATTTGGAAAATGAGCAAGGCGATATCCCCAACGCTCCGTCATATGAAACCTCTTAGCATGCCATATATGAGTTTCTAGCCAGGTTGAGGACCGTTGACGTCTATTATACTCATCAAGCAAATTTGAAGGCCTCCTTCTATGTTTCCTACTTGGCGTCTTGTGTTTAGCTATAGACCCACCTGAGTTCTTTAAAAGCTACAAGGAAAAGAAGGAGAAATTTTTTTATTAGTGTTTCAAGTAATAAGGTACTCCTATGCCAAATAAAAAATAAAAAAGAGTACCTGTTGGGAATATGCTGGTCTCAGACCTTTGGGCATGCGTTTGACATTATAACTCATTACTCGACGACGCATATGACGAGGTAATCGCTGGAATATAAGATTCCCAGTCTTTGCTTCATCTGAAACACAAAGGTAAAACATTTGAGCTTGAACCTATAATCGTGACAAATGAAACAAACAAAAGATAAGGGAGAATTAATTACCTAAAGCTTGACTTAGAGCCGCTATTTCTTGAGCTCGGGCTGAAGCAAATTTAAACGTGTCCACTTCAATTGGAACTTCCATGTTGCCACCCAGGCGGGTATCGAATTGGGGTTTGGAAGCCATTTGAAGAAACTGGTTTTAAATGAGTAAAAGAAGAAGAAAAACCAGTTACGTAGAGGTTAAAACTAGAACTACTGTTTACAATAATTTGCAGAATAATACGAGTGTAAAACAAACTACCGATACAAACCTTCCAAAAATAATTGGAAATCAATATAAACGTGCAATTATTGGCTTCGCCGATTCCTTTGAAAGCGTCAATCACATATTTATGATTAATGATACGGTTTCTAACCAAAGCAACGCATGCGGAGTGTTGGTTTTGTTTACGCGTACGCGCCACACTGCAGATGAATTTTGCATATTAAGCGGTTTTGCAGAGCGGAAAGATGAAAAGCTTGTCGTAGCCTAGACTAACGCCCGGGGGGGTGGGCGGGGGAGTACCACTTATAATACCTTAGGGGGAGAGGTCCAAGGAGCAACGCTGACTACCAGTAAAGAATATTAGACTTAAATGTGCACAGTTCAGTCTGAAGCTCCATTTCTCGAACAGAGTTCTCGTGCAGGATGGAGGACAAATCAGCCCCTCTCCATGAGTGTGCTTCATTGAAAGGCACATTTGGCTGATAATGGCTCATTTGGCTTTATTATGGCTCACTAAGATTTCGTACGTATAATATCCAAAAGAAAGGACTGTAGGTTTATTCATTAGAGGCCAGCGACAGGGAACATGTTTTCTTTATTTGGAAGCATCATATGACATGGTATTTTATGAACTTATTCTAAGAACACATTAACATAAGGGGATGAATGTTACATTAACATGAACAAAAATTTGAAAAAGCACACAGAAATAAAGGGCTTCTTCCTAAAGTTCTGTACTAAAGTTCTTTCTAGACAAGTTTAAATGTGGTGCCTTTAAAATTAACATTGCAACTGCTGGAATTGTAAGCAATCTTACACATTAACTATTAAATGCTAAACCATATCAAATAATACTAAATTAAATTAAAACTGAAAGGAAAAAAAAATGAGCATTCCTTATGAAAGCTGCACTAAACACTCAGTGGAAAATAATGGGAACATACAGTCAAAAAGATGATTGTAAAATTGTGCCACATTAAAAATTCGCAAAAGTCAACTTAACACACAACAAACATAAAGTTTATTTAAAAAAAATAATTAAAACAAACTTAAATAAAATGATAAACTAGATACATAAAGTAAGAAAAACTTTGTTTGTCTGATCAGGATTAGTCCTTTGGCTTGCCCACAGCTTCACTCCAAATCATGGTAACTGATCCTGTGGACAGACAGACACGAAATTTATTAAGAACCAATAGAATACTGTGTCCTGCACGTCTAAGTAATGGCAGCACTGTGGCACAGTGTTCCTCTCTGATTGGCGTGAGCTTATCAGTCCTTAAAAATAAGACAGTTCATGTGATGACATGAAAGACTAAGGACTTATGGGACCAGCAGTCTGCAGCTTGTAATGAAGGACAGGGAAGATGGACTAGAAAGAGAAAGGCAAGTATACCAGCTTTTCCTTCAAGTCATTTATTTAACAGGAAAAAAGAAAACTTTTTAAGGTACTAAAAGCCATATACCTTTTTGATATATGAAACATGACTTAGATTTAAGTAATAAGAAAAAAAATACTATGAGTTGGGTAAATATGATCTAGGCAGAAGAAAATATTTGACCACCTTGAACCCTAATATTAAATGACACACAGCAGGTCCATGTCTTGCTTAAGTATAATTAAATATAGTTATTGAGTAACAACAAAATCAATGGGCATAAAAATATATATATAAATATATATACACGGGGTCTTGTTGCAGATCTCAAATAGAAAATGCCGGTGTAACTTTAAAAGATTGCACAATTTACAGATGCATAGCCCAGTTACAGAAGGCAACAAGAGTTTGCCTCCACTACTACATACAATGTATAAAATAAAGCAGTAAAAAAAAACTCATTTTCAGAGATTAATTTTTTAAAATATTGTTGAGCTTGTTATTATAAGAAAACTGACACAAATAAATAAAAATCTCATTCAGTGGTACTAAACATAAGGCAAGCAATTAAAAGTAACATAATCAACAAATCATTAGAAAGTTACCAGCACCCCAACCTTTATTTTAAGATAAGGATGATTTCATGAGCAACTTGAGGATTATATCAAAAAGAGTTCTGAAGTATTTGGTTAAACTACTGATGATTCAAAGATAACTTTCCTGAAATAAACTGATGGGTGAAGAAACTTTCTTGAGAAAGAAAGTTGAAGATGACGTATGATGTATCTCAAAATGCTTGTGTGGTTATGCCACTAAAGCAATAGTTCAACGCTACATTAGAGAGCACTGAGATGATATCTTTGAATACCAAGAGTTATTTTCAATCATTGAGGGTGTGCTGAAACTGTAAGAACCCTTATTCCTCCAAGGGGAAGAATATTTATAGTTATAAGATGATGAACTGCCATGATGCTGCTGACTGAATGAAATGGCGTCTACTGAATCACCACAACTGCTACCACCTCCACTGTAATACACACATGAGGGAAGCACATAAAAGCACAAGTCTCAAAAACACAGACATGGCAAAACAAACATAACTAACAAACTCTGACATGACATAGATCCCAGAATGTTGGAAATGTGATAAGATAACTAAGTAACATTGACAACAGAACTTGAACACCCATATACAAAAATTTAGTTTCAACACCCGTTTGAAAAGATACCTGCTGTCGGCAAGGGTCTTCACTTTAATTTGAGAGCACTTGATCAGGTGGTAGAAGATTTTCTTCCAATGGCATCAGAGAAAGCAAACAGGTGGGTAGGTAGTCATGGGAGGTTGAGAAGGTGGATGAAGGAAATGTGTTAAGTCAGTCACAGTCCAAATTATACAAAATATCTTAAAATTGGCTTGGTTGGCCACCAGAGAACCGTGGAGATATGGGGCAAGTTCAGTTGCTTTCCAAACTAACACAGCAGCTGAGCGCACCCTTCACAGCGCAAGGACAGCTACCATAACCACATTGAAAACAGTATTCAAAATGATTGTCTGAGAAATCTTAAGAGTCATTATTGAAACTTCAGCTAAATGTATAACAATTGTCAACACAATCAAATCAGAGAGAAAAAAAATAAAATAAAAAAACTGCCAGAAAAAAAGAACAATTTTAAAGGGTAAAATCAAGCTTCAAACCTGAACTATGGTATCACATGTAATGATTTTTGTTAATTTTTCAATTCACCCCCTCCTGCTATTCACATTAATGTAATATTTTCAAAAATACCAGCAAAACCATAAGATACATGTTAAATAGAACATACATACCTTCTCATAGTTGAAGTTCTGTGGCTAGATCGTTTCGTTAGTTCTGGATTGTACTTAAAAACCTGCTTCCGGACCAATCGTGTTTCTCGCGAGGAGTCTTCCTTCTTCAAAGATAAAACAAGAAAACATTAAACACAGATGTACATAGATAGAAGACAGTAGCATATTGATAGAATGCATGAAAGAAGAAGTCTTCTAACCTCCTGTTCAAGGGCTAAGAACTTCTGAATTAGATCCTGACAATTAAGGTTTGCCTCAGGTTCCCAAGTGTTTTGCTTGGCTGAAAATCCTTTCCAGCGTACAAGGAATTGACGGGTCCCATCTTTTAATTCAACATAGTCCATGATTTTACTGACCTAAGAGAGGATTTGCGTCATCGACATAAGAAATTTTAAAATGAATGACAGAATCACAAAATTAAGAGAGATTTTGTCCTTACCTCATACTCTGCATCACTGTCATCATTTGTATTAGGGCTTTTCGCTTTTTTTGAAGGTTTGGCTTTGGGCTCTGCAGAATTGGTTCGCTTTTTACCCTTGGGGGAAGCTGTTTTCTTTTTCTTTGGAGAAGACTTTTGAGCTTGTGATGGCCCTTTGAGGAAAGCTGCGATGAGGTCAGGAGAATCAACATTTTCTTCATCCTCCCATGTATCATCAGCAGGTCCGTAGCCCTTCCATCGAATTTTGAACTGTTGTTTTCCATGTCTCACTCTGGAGTCCAAAATTGACTCAACCTAAAAATGATCAAGTAAGCTGCATTAAAACCATTCAAACAAGGATTCACTGGAAGAACCGTAAGGTGCTAATTGCGGTGGAAACAACAACTCATAAGAGGTCCCTGCTGAGGTTAGAGCACCCCTTCTTACACAGGGCGATATATATGCCGTAATTACCTCGAAGGACTCGGCGCTATCGGAGTCACTGTTATCGGCGTCTGCCGCTGCGGAACTGGACCCATTTGCAGGTTCAATCTCCTTTTTCTCAGCCTTACTCGCCGTTCGCTTGGTCGGCGTCACAGTCTCCTCTTGTTCAACTTCCTGCGCCGCAGACCTCGCTTTTGACACTTTCCGCATGACGCCCTGTACCAGTAAACATCCCTCTTCACCATAAACGCCCTAGCTTTCACGATTACAGAGGCAACAACCAGTGAAATCGAAAACAAACACTTACACCGGTAGATATCCGATCGGGGTTGACAGAAGTTACGGAGGGGACGCGGCGGGATCGCAATCGCAATCGCAGCAGCAAAAACCAACATCACTATCCAAGCACGCAACCACCACAGTTTGCACCCAGGGTTGAAATTACTCCGCACCTCAACACAACACGGCTCACGGCTAATACCAATGATTTTTGACGGCCGAAAGAAATATTCTTTTCACTTGTAATTTGCTGATAAGGAATTCAAACTACCATTAAGAAATGGCAGAATCGTCTGGACGCCCATTCCTCAGAACTACTTATCACGGCGGAGGCGATCCGCGTAGCGGTGGCCGTTGAAGATCGAATTTGTTTCTGTGCAAGTACGTGTCAAGAACCACTTATTGACATGAATCGTATCTGGCAACCACGATGGTGTACCTGCCTCGAGCAGCATACGAGGCATCAGTTCAAGCCACGCCTTGCTCTTTGTGCGTGTAGTCGACCGATATCAGAGGGAATTCCACCAGGAGAAGGGGGGAGGGTGAAATTTAGACTGTTTCTCTAGCGACAAGCTGCAAGAATTAATTTTCTTGTGGGAGAGTCTCTTGTGCTCGGAGGAGCGACGGGAAGGATCTTTCATTTTGATTATGACTGCCGGCATGCCGCCAAAAGCGGTAAGAGCGAGGGGGTATTCACAAGCGTACTAGTGTTCGCTCAAATCGGTTATCACGCGTAATAATGCGTAATAAGATCAATATTTTACCCCCAAACAGTCCCAAATGCTGGACTTTTGGGGCGCAATAAGAGGGTAATAACTGCGTACTAGCGATTAACTCTGTACGCGATTTAGAGGAGTGAATACCCCCTCGAGCGGGTAAGAGAGATGCCGCAAAGTTACTCAACTTTCACAGACCAATGACGTGAATGAGCACTTTTAGTGCATATCATTGATTCCTTTTTCTCCATATGATAAATCGAAGAGGAGCCGATTTGCCGTTTTTGGGTGCCGATAGTCATATGGTACTCCCAAACCAAGTCCACCCGGGCAAGAGCAAGAAAAGGATTCCCTCCCGAGGAAGTGAATGTACAAGTCCCTATGAGTTTAGTCAGGACTGTCCTACAAAGCCCCAGTCCAGTTCCCGAACGGCGCGCCGAGCGGACACTGTCCCCAAACCCCGCGAGTCGGAGCCGCGGGGTGGTTCGGACGCAGCCCACCGCAGTTCATGCGGCCTTTATGGAGCCAGACCTAGCAGAGCACGGCGGTTTCACACCGACGGGCATGACCAGCTAATTTATTGTACATAATGAAGACGACGTGCCAAGTGACGAGCCGAAATAAAAGATTCGACGGGCAGGGTCAACGTAGCACAAAGCAGCAGATCGGAGACCGGGCTTGGCGGCGGCAGTCCGCAACAGAGCAGCCCAGCGTGCCAATGCCGAGCTTGAGTCTTAACTGTTTATGGGTGTATCGAACTTGA